>JBAPLJ010000078.1:0-312544 GCA_037832345.1 Rhizophora mangle | reverse complement strand
TTGCTTTCTTGGGTTCTTGTTTGATACCTTATGCATGTTAGGTCCCTAAGCCACATCTTTGGAATTCATATCAACTAGTATCAGAGCTTAAGGGCTTAAATTAGGTTTATTTATCTAAATTTGAGTTTTTCTTTTGTTCTTCTTCTTAACCTCATTCTAAAACCTTTTTTTCTTTGAATTGATCTACAAACCCTAGCTTATCTTTTCTTGTCTTTAAATTGATGCAAAAAGGAGTAATGAATAATGTTCTTTGTTGCAATGTACAATTGTATTAAGTGAAGTAAATCCATGCAACAATTGTTTACTTCTTTGTACTAACACGCTTTATATTAAGTGAAGTCACCCAATTTGTCATTCCAATGAAATGTAAAGTCTTGTCCTAAAAAATTGAAGAGACAATCTCATTGCTTAGCAATTAAACCATTCAATACCTATAAAGGAAGCTAAAAAAGATCAATGACTCATTTTACATGGTGGAACTCAATTAGTATAGAGTGCCAAAAGTGTCACATGTGCTTGTTCAAATTAATATAATATTTTGAGTAGACACAAATGTGCATATACATATTGAGCATTTCAATTCTTGAATAATGAGATTCTTTCTTTATCTCTAACTTACAAAGCTCCTTCTTTCATTTAAACACTCTTTTACACAAAATATGTTTAAGAAATGGTAATCTAGACCAATCACACTAGCTTTTGATGGAATGGATGTCTTGTACCAAAGATGTACAAATGAGCTTTTTGCAATGAATATAAGGTTTATTGTTGACAAAAATGCAAATTACAAGATCATATTGTGCAAATGAGTTCTTTTAGTGAAGGAAAGGGCGACCTTGTTAGTTAGAAATGAAGAGATGGTCTCATTTAGCAAATGAAACTCTCAATACATATTTGAAAAAGGTAATCTAGACCAATCACACCCTTTTATGATGTAATTCCATGGGTACAAAGTACCAAAGGTATACAGACAAGCATGTTGCAATAAATATAATGTTTTGTTAAGACAAAAATGTTAATTTCACCATCATTTTATGTAAATTTTTCCTTCCAATGAAATGTGAAGTCTTGTCATGAGAAATTGAAGAGACAATCTCTTTGTTCAAGAATTAAACCATTCAATACCTATAAGAGAAGCCAACAAAGATCAATGACTCATTTTACTTAAGGGAATTCAATGGCTACAATGTACCAAAGGTGTGCAAACATGCTTGTACCAAGGATTATAATGTTTTGTCTAGACTCCAACTTGCTTATACATACTGTGTTTTTCAATGCCTAAATAATGAGACTATTTTTTCATTTATAACTAACAATCTTCCTTTTTTTGTTGTAAGCAGTCATTTACACAAAATATGTATGAGGATGGGCAATCTAGGCCAATCACATAATTTTTTGATGGAATTAAATGGATTTAGTGAACAAAGGATGTAAAAATGAGCTTGTTGCAAGAAATATGAAGTTTGTTGTTGACCCTAAAGTTAATTGTAAGAGCTTTTTGTGTAAATGAGTCCTTACAACAAAGGAAGGAGCCTTGTTAGCTAGAAATGAGAGATGGTCTCATTCAAGAAATGAAACTCTCAATACATATTTAAAAAGGTAATCTAGGCCAACCACACCTTTTATAATGAAATTTAATGATATTAGGGTACCAAAGATGCATAAACGAACTTGTTACAATGAATATAATGTTTTGTGCAGACAAAAATGTTAATTTTACCATTATGTAAATTTGACCTTCCAATGAAAATTGGAGCCTTGTCATGAAAAATTGAAGAGATTATCTTTTTCCTTAGGAATTAAACCATTCAATACTTGTAAGGAAAACTAATTAAAATTAGTGATTCAATTTACTTGATGGAATTCAATGGGTATAGAGTACCAAAGTTTTTCAAACATGCTTGTTCTAATGACTATAATGTTTTGTGTAGACACAAATGTTCTTACATGTATTAAGTGTTTCAATTCTTGAATAATGAGACTAACTCTTCATTATAAACTAACAAAGTTCCTACTTTTGTTGCAAGGACATATTTACACAAAATATTTAAAAGAAATGGTAATCTTGGCCAGCCACACCATTTTTTTTTTTATGGAATTCAATGGATTTAGGACACCAAAGATGTACAAATAACCTTGTTGCAATGAATATAATGTTTTGTGTGGACAAAAATGGTAATTTCACCATCCTTTTGTGTAACTTTGTCCTTCCAATGAAATGTGATGTCTTATCATGAAAAATTGATGAGATCATCTCATTGTTCAAGTATTAGGCCTTTTAATACCTATAAGGGAAATGACTAAAGATCAATGACTCATTTTACTTGATGGAATGCAATGGGTACATAGTACCAAAGGTGTGCAAATGTGCTTGCTCCAATGAATATAATGTTTTAAGTGGATACAAATTTGGTTATATGAATTGAATGTTTCAATTCCTAAATAATGAGACTGTTTCTTCATTTCTAGCTAAAAAAGCCCCTTTTTTCATTACAAGCACTCATTTACACAAAATATGTATAAGGAATGGTAAGTTAGACTAATCACACCATTTTTTAATAGAATTCCATGGATTTAGTGTACCAAAGATGTACAAATGGGCTTGTTGCAATGAATATAATGTTTGTCATTGACACTAAAGTTAATTACATGATCTATTTGTGTGAATTAGTTTTTGCGATTAAGGAAGGAGGCTTGTTAGCCAAAAATTAAGAGATAGGCTCATTTAGAAAATGAAACTCCCAATATGTATTTGAAAAGGTAATCTAGACCAATCACACCATTTTTTTATATGAAATTCAATGGATTTGGATTACCAAAGAGGTACAATCAAGCTTGTTACAATGAATATAATGTTTTATGTGGACACAAATGTTAATTTCCCTATCATTTTGTCTAAGTTTATCCTTCCAATGAAAAGTGTTGTCTTGCCATTAAAAATGAAAGATCAATCTCTATAAGGAAAACTAATGGATCAATGAATCATTTCACTAGATGAAATTCAATGGGGACATAATACCAAAGGTGTGTAATTGTGCTTGTTCCAATGAATATAATGTTTTGTGTAGACACAAATGTGCTTATATATATTAAGTGTTTCAATTTCTAAATAAAATTCCTTCTTTTGTTGCAAGCACTCATTTACACAAAATATGTAAAAGAAATGGTAATATAGGCCAATCACACCATTTCTTGATGGAATTCAATGGAATTTGATTTTTAAAGATGTACAAATGAGCTTATTGCAATGAATATAATATTTTATGTTGACACAAATGTTAATTTCACCATCATTTTTTTTGTATTTGTCCTTCCAATAAAAAGTTAGGTCATATCATATAAAATTGAAGAGACTGTTGCATTGTTTGGGAATCAAACCAATCAATACCTATAAGGAAAACTAATAAAGAACAAACACTCATTTTACTTGATGGAATTTAATGGGTACGAAGTACCAAAGTTTTGCAAGTATGCTTGTTTTAATGATTGTAATGTTTTGTGTAAACACAAATGTGCTTTTAGGTATTGAGTGTTTCAATTCTTGAATAATGAGATTGTCTCTCCATTTCAAACTAACAAAGCTCCTTCTTTCATGCAAGCACTCATTTACACAAAATATGTATAAAAAAAATGGTAATTTAGGCCAATCACACCTTTTTTTAATAGAATTCAATGGATTTAGTGTACCAAGGATGTATAAACAAGCCAGTTGCAATGAATATAATGTATGCTATTGACACCAAAGTTAATTAAGAGATCTTTTTGTGTGAATGAGTCCTTGTAATGATGAGAGTGTCCTTGTTAGCTAGAAATAAAGAGATAGTCTCATTGAGCAATTGAAACATTGAATATGTATTTGAAAAGATAATTTAGAGCAACAAAACCTTTTTTTTGATGAAATTCAATGGATTTAGAGGACCCAAGAGGTACCAACAATCTTGTTGCAATGAATATAATGTTTTGTGTAGACACTAATAATGATTTCACTATCATTTTGTGTAAATTTGTCCTTCTAATGAAAAGTGAAGTCTTATCATGAAAAATTGAAGAGACAATCTCATTGTTTAGGAATTAAACAATTCAATACCTATAAGTAAAGATAATAAAGATCAATGACTCATTTCACTTGCAATGAATATAATATTATGGGTAGACACAAACGTGCTTAAATGCATTGAGTGTTTCAATTCTTGAATAATGAGATTGTCTCTTTATTTCTAACTAACAAAGCTTTGCTATTCATTACAAGCACTCATTTACAAAGAATATGCATAAGAAATGGTAATCTAGACCAATCACACCTTTTTTTGTTGAAATTCAATGGATTTTGAGTACCAAAGAGGAGGAAATGAGCTTATTATAATGAATATAATGTTTTATGTAAACACAAAAGTTAATTTAACTATCTTTTTGTGTAAATTTGTTTTTCTAATGGAAAGTGGAGTCTTGTCACAAAATTCAAGACACAATCTCATTATTTAGGAATTAAACAATTCAATACCTATAAGGAAAGATGATAAAGACCAATGACTCATTTTACTTGATGGAATTTAATGGGTACAAAGTATCAAAGTTGCACAAACATGCTTGTTCCTATGAATATAATGTTTTGTGTAGACACAAATGTGCTTATACATATCAACTATTTCAATTTTTGAATAATGAGTTTATTTCTTCATTTTAGACTAACATGGCTTCTTCATTTGTTGGAAGCACTCATGTACACAAAATATGTATAATAAATGGTGATTTTGACCAATCACATTAGTTTTTGATTGAATTCACTGAAGATGTGCAGACAAGCTTGGTTCAATGAATATAATGTTTTTTGTTGACACCAATGTTAATTTCATCATCATTCTATGTAAATTTGTCCTTCCAATATAAGGGAAGACTGGTTATGAAAATTAAAGAGTCAATCTCATTGTTTAAGAATTAAACCATTTAATACTTGAAAGGAAAGCTAATAAAGATTAATGACACATTTTACATGATGGTATTTAATGGGTATAGAGTACCAAAGGTGTGTAAATGTGCTTGTTCCAATGATTATAAGGTTTTATTTAGGCATAAACATGCTTAGATGTATTAAGTATTTCAATTCCTAAATAATGAGATTGTCTCTTCATTATTTAGTAACAAAGGTCCTTGTTCCACTCAATTACACAAAATATATATAAGAAATTATCATCTAGACCAATCACACCAATTTTTGATGGAATTCAATGGATTTAGTGTACCAAAAATGTATAAATGAGCTTGTTGCAATAAATATAATGTTTGTTTTGGACATAAAAGTTAATTACGAGATCTTTTGTGTGAATAAGTCCTTGTAATGAAGGAAGGAGCCTTGTTAGCTAGAAATGAAGTGATTGTCTCATTCAGGAATAGAAACCCTAAATATATATTTGAAAAGGTAATGTAGATGAATCATGCTTTTTTTTATGATAAAATTCAATGAATTCAAAGTATGAAAGATTTACAAATGAGCTTGTTGCAATGAATATAATGTCTTGAGTGGACAAAATTGTTAATTTCATCATCATTTTTTGTAAATTTGTCCTTTTAATGATAAGAGAAGTCTTATTATGAAAAATTAAAGATGTAGTCCTATTGCTTATGAATTAAACCATTCAATACTTGTTAGGAAAGCTAATAAAAAGTAATGACTCATTTTACATGATGGAATTCAATAGGTACAAAATACCAAAGGTGTGTAATTGTGCTTGTTCTAATGACTATAAGGTTTTATGTAGGCACAAACATGCTTAGACATATTAAGTATTTCAATTCCTAAATAATGAGATTGTCTCTTCATTATTAAACTAACAAATCTTTTTCTTCCACTCATTTACACAAAATATGTATAAGAAATTATCATCTAGACCAATCACACCTTTTTTTTTATGGAATTCAATGGATTTAGTGTACCAAAGATGTATAAATGAGCTTGTTGCAATGAATATAATGTTTGTTTTGGACACAAAAGTTAATTATGAGATCTTTTGTGTGAATAGGTCCTTGTAATGAAGGAAGGAGCCTTGTTAGCTAGAAATAAAGTGATTGTCCCATTCAGGAATAGAAACCCTAAATATGTATTTGAAAAGGTAATGTAGACAAATTATGCTTTTTTTTTTATGAAATTCAATGAATTTAGAGTACAAAAGATTTACAAATGGGCTTTTTGTAATGAATATAATGTTTTGAGTTGACAAAAGTGTTAATTTCATAATCATTTTTGTAAATTTGTCCTTCCAATGATAAGGGCAGTCTTGTCATGAAAAATTGAAGATCCAGTCTCATTGCTTAGAAATTAAACCATTCAATACTTATTAAAAAAGCTAATGAAGATCAATGACTCATTTTACATGTTGGAATTCAATGGGTACAAAGTACCAAAGGTGTTTAAACAGGCATGGTTGTAAGGTTTTGTGTAGACACAAACATGCCTATATGTATTGAGTGTTTCAATTCCTAAATAATGAGACTAACTCTTCATTTCTAACTAACAAAGCTCCTTGTTTTGTTGCAATCACTCATTTACACAAAATATGTATAAGAAATGGTACCTAGACTAATCACACCATTTTTTTTGTGGAATTCAATGAATTAGTGTACTAAAGATATATAAATAGCCTTGTTGCAATAAATGTAATGTTTGATATTGACATAAAAGTTAATTATGAGATAATTTTGTCTAAATGAGCCCTCGCAACAAAGGAAGGAGCCTTGTTAGCTAGAAAAGAAGAGATTTTCTCATTCAAGAATTGAAACACTAAATACATATTTGAAAAGGTAATCTACACCAATCACACCTTCTTCTTTTTTTTTTTTAATGAAATTCAATGCAATTAGAGTACCAAAGATGTACAAATGAGCTTGTAGCAATGAATATAATATTTTATGTAAACATAAATGTTGATTTCATCATTATTTAGTGTAAATTTATCCTTCAAATAAAATGAGAAATCTTCTTATGAAAAATTAAACCAATAGTCTCATTTGTTCAAGAATTAAACTATTAATAACTATAAGGAAAGGTGGGCAAACATGCTTTGTTCCAATGAAAGTAATGTTTTGAGAAGACACAAACATGCTTATATGTATTGAGTGCTTTAATTGCTAAATAATGAGAACATCTCTTCATTTTCAACTAGTAAGGCTTCTTGTTTCATTACAAGCACTCATTTACATAAAATATGAGTAAAAAAATGGTAATCTAGACCAATCATACCAAATTTTGATGGATATAGAGTACCAAAGATTTACAAACAAGCTTCTGCTATGATTAAAATGTTTTGTGTGGACATAAATGTTAATTTCATCATCATTTTATGTAAATTTGTCCTTCCAGTGACAAGAAAATTTTTGTTATGAAAAATTGGCTTAGGAATTAAACCATTCATTACTTGTAATTGATCAAGGACTCATTTTACTTGATGGAAGTCAATGGATTTAGTGTACCAAAGGTGTACAAATGAGCTTGTTGCAATAAAATAATAATGTTTATTGTAGACATGAAAGTCAATTTTGAGATCATTTTATGTGAATTAGTCTTTGTAATGAAGGAAGGAACCTTGTTTGCTAGAAATGAAGAGATGGTCTCATTTAAGAATTAAAACATTTAATACATATTTTAAAAGGTAATCTAGACCAAATACACCTTTTCGTTTTATGAAATTTAATGAATTTAAAGTACCAAAGATGTATAAATGGTATATGAAAATGTTTTTTTGTGTAAATTTGTTCTTTTAATGAAAAGAGAAGTAATTTAAGAGGCAATCTCATTGTTCATGAATTAAGCCACTCAATACCTGCAAGGAAAGCTAAAAGAGATCAATGACTCATTTTGCTTGATAGAATTCAATGGGTACAAATTTCCAATGGATACTCCTATTTGTCTCTAAAGTTTAAGCTAGCAAACAAATACATGATAAAAGTTTTCTTTATAAAGTTTAAAATATCTTTTTAAAAGTAGATTTTATAAAGTGGCTTTATACAATGGCTTTATAAAAGCATTTTGCCCATTTTTTCCCCTTTACAACTCATAGTGATCTTTTGAGTCTTGCATAATATCATCTTGTTGAGTGAGTAGATTGGAATCTTTTGCTTGACTACTTTCTGGTTGTTCTTTCTCAGATTGGAAAATACTAGTCATCATCTTAATTAGTTGTTCTCTTGGCACACTCTCAACCAATGCTTTAAGCATTTAAGCTAGAGTCTTGATAGCTGGAGGAGCAAGTCTTACAATGTTGATTCCTAAATTAATAACTCCTTTAATAGTGTAAACCCCTTTGCTTAATTGGCTTTATAAAGCCAACATATTTTCAAAACTTGACATAAAATCTGGTTACTAGCAAATCTAGATTTGTGAAAAGGATAAGCATAAAACAACCTTGATAGTACCTTTTGGGCATTGTGAATAGAATGTCATGCCTTTTGGTTTTAAAAGACACTCCCTCCAAATTTTAAAAGGATATGAATCAGATATTTAATGTTTTATTTTGCATTTATGATTATTTATATCAATGATATGTTAGTTTTCTTTGGTACCATTAAGCAACATTTTAAACATCTTATTTTATTTGTTGATGCAATGAAAAGAGTAAGACTAGCTACTTCAACAAGAAAGTTGCAATTATTTTAAAGTAGGATTTGCTTCCTTGGACACTTCATTAAGAATGGTTTTATTATTCCCATTGATAGAGCAACTAAGTTTGCCTCAAAATTTATGGATGAAATTAAAGATAAACAACAATTACAAAAACTTTTGGGAGGTTTAAATTATATTTTAGAATATTATAAGGATTTAGATTATGATCCTGACCCTCTATATGAAAGATTAAAAAAATATTTGCCTTCATGGATGGAGAAACATACATAAGTTATTAAATAGATAAAAGTTAGAGTTAAAGAATTCCCTTTCTTAGTTATACCCTATTTGGATGCCTTTAAAAATGTCGAGATAGATGCCTCCAACAAAGGCTTTGGTGCTATCCCTAAGCAATGCCTCTACTCCAAAGAACAACTACTTCACTTAACCTCTATGAAAAGGCACTAAAGTTAATTACTTTATGATTAAAAAGGAAATTCTTTCTATAGTGTTATGCATTCAAAAGTTTGAAAGTGATTTAATGAAAGTGACTTTAAAGTAGCAAAAGATGATTGTACTAAAGATGTTAAGAACATAGCATCAAAACAAATCTTTTCTAGATGGCAAGGAATATTATCTCCTTTTGATTTTGAAATTAAGTTTATTTAAAAGAAATTCTAATTCTTTCCTTGATTTCCTAACTCAAGAATTTTTGCAAGGTTCATTGAATAAGTAAACATCCACTAATATAAGGGTCTCAATCCCCAGCAAAGTTTGTTATTTCATTGAAAAAAAAATGCATCAAGAAACTCTAAAGTTAATAAACTTCATGATGACATTTATGAGTGTGTTCTTGATAAAGGGTTAACTTGTCCATTGATTCCAAAATATTTGGATTTTTCATATTCCATTGAGAACAATTATGCTTAGCTTCTACCTAATGAGGTAGCAAGATTTTATCTTAATGATGAAATCTATCCATATACATATCATACAGGTTGTTCTTTTTATCAATAAATTTTGTATGAGATGGAATTAATGATTATTGAACCCATTGAAAAGGGTTCTAGTATCTCTTCTTTAGGTTATAAGGACTAGGCTTATGCCAAGTTTAAAATAAAGAAAGTTCTTTATCTAAAAGACTAGCAAGGAGGCCTATTCTCTACAAGAGAATTAAAGGAATAGTGAAAGTTTAAGACCTTTAATTATTTTGCTTATATGGAAGCATGGGAAAAGGCTTTGCTATATAAAAACTAGCAAAAGAAATTTAGAAATCCATTTCCTACATGACCTAAATGATTTCCTAACTAGCTTAAAATTGGCTCTTTAAATGGAGTTTACATCCCATTACTTTACCTAATAAGGTAAGAACTACTTATGAATAGTTTTATGAAGAAAATAATGATATAAAGATATACTACTTTTTATTTGCTCTTCCTGGTATCATGTCCCATGGATTGTTAAATGGGATTATATCATAGTGGTAAAGCATGTTAATATTTTTGACATCAACATCAAGCATGCTCCATGGCCCACTAAAAGGATTAATATCCACTAGTGGGACAAGTTTGACTTTTTCCATGATGGAGTTTATACGGCCAAAGGGATTATTCATATTAACAGATTACACCCTATTGCTCCTAAGCCTCACTCCTCTTGATCTTTAGAATAACTATTTAATGCATTAATGGAGTTTGCATCCAAAGAGAAGCTATTAGAAATGTTGGTTACTTTGCTTCAACCTCAAGCATCAGCTTCTCAAGCATCTTCCTTACAAGAATTGGTGCAAGATGACAATAGTCAAGCAAAGTTTACTGAGGATGATATCATGCAAGATTCCCAAGACTCCTATGACTCTAAAAGACAAATAAATTTTATATGCTTTAAAAAAAAAGCTACTTTTGTAAAGTCACTTTATTAAAGTGACTTTAAATCACTTTAGTTTATGTGAAAGGAATCTATGGTTGGGTAAATAAGACTAGGAGTCAAGAGAAGGAGGTAGAATCCTCTTTTCTTCATCTTCTTCTCAGCTCTCTTGTAAAATTTTCCTTTCACATAAGCAAACAAACAAGCAAGTAATATTTCTTTAACAACAAACAAGCAACAACACTAGTTTATAAACCTTTTGAATATATGTAAAAATATCAATAGCACCCATCTCAGCAATATATTTTTATGACTTTGATACCATTGCTCTTGTTGAGCAGGAGTAAAAGTCATGAAAAACCATTTTCTTTTTAGCTTATTTTTAAAAGAGTAGAATAACTCTTTATCTTTTTCCTTAACCTCAATATAGGTTTTAAGTATATAAATTCTCCAATATTTATCATGATAACCCATATTAGATAAAGAGGGAGATCTAGGTCTTGAAGCATGATGCAGTGGTTCATTAACCATAGAAGTAGAAGTAGAGGGAACAAAGTCAACTTTATATTGTGGTTGATTAAATTGTTCACTTGTTCTTCTAGTTCCATCTAACTTTATTAGTGGAATAGAAGAAGTAGAATATTTGCTCAATTTTAAATCTTTAAGATTTTTTTGAGGTTTAACCTCACATTTTTTTATAGACCAAATCCAATTTTGACATCTTCAACTTAATATTCATTAACTTCTTCTAATTATTGATCAACTTGTTTAACAAATTTGACTACTTTTTCTAAAGTCCATTTTTCAAGTAATTTAACTTGATCCCATGTTATAGTTATAGCAACCATAACATATGTTTTAGATCTATTGGTTAGAAACAAAGTGATAGTTTTTTTTTTTTTTGCATATTTAGAAGGTAATTCTTTTATACTAGGAACTATGGTTTTCATAACCTTATAATGGATTTTATATATAAGAACTAAATTTTCAAAGGTAGACATTATATCAAATCCTTCTGTTTTAATATCTAGACACAAAGCATGCATTAAATTAGGATTTGATAATAATAGCATAAAATTAGGAAAACATGACAATCATATAAGTCCTTCACTTAAATTTAATTTAATTACTCGTAATAAAAAGTGTTGTGATAATAGTTATGCCTCTTATCCTAAACACAAATTGTAGTTGAGTTATTTAAACCCAATCTAACAACTGGTTTTAAAGCTACCTAAACCATCCTAATATGGATGAATTTATACTTTTGCTGATAAGAGCTATTAAGCTCATGATAACAAGAAAAATTCATTATAAACCTAAGCTAAGGGTAAAGTTTCTTTAATAATTTTAATAATATAATCACATTTTGAGAAGAAACTTTCATATTTATAAACATGGGAAGGAGAGGAAGAAGGCAAAGCCCAATTTTGTAAATAATTATTATCTAAATTTTCATTTACAATAATTTTTTATTTTTATTACTTAAACTACTACTATTATGACTATTACAGCAAGAAAGTAATCATGGTTTTTAGTGATCCACAAACTCCTGATATCATTGTCAACAAATTTGCACTTATTGTTCTAAATGCCAACCCTAACTACATAAGCAAATAATGGCAATGTGATTTAGGTTTCAATCATAAGTTTAAATTAGTCATCAAATACCCTTAAGGCTTTGATACCATTCCTTTCACACATGTAAACAAAGAAGCAAGTAATAAATCTTTAATAGCAAACAAGCAATAGTACTAAATCAATAATTAATAAAACTAAATCAGCGAAAGACAAAAGAACTTATAGAAATAAGAACTTTATTCACAAGACATTCCAAGACAGGTGAGAAGAAGAAGATACTACCTCCTTCTTTGGACTCCTAGTCCAATTTATAAGGGATTTTACCTAATTGCAAAAAAAGAAGCCTTGTCAGCTAGATTAAAGAGAAAATCCATTATTCAAAATTTTAAACCTTCAATATGAATAAGAAAAGCTATTTGAGATTAATCAAAGCTTTGTTTGATGGAATTTGATGGTTTAGAGAACCAAATATGTGCAAACAAGCTTGTTGCAAAGAATATAATATTTCCCATTGGCACAAATGTTACATATGAGATCATTTTGTGTGAACAAGTACTTGCAATGAAAGGAGAAGCCTTATCATAAAAAAAAAAAAAAAAGAGGTGGATCTCATTGTTTAAGAATTAAACCATTCAATATTCATAAGGAAAGCTAATCAAGTTTAATGACTCACTTGATGGAATTCTATGGGTTTAGAGTATTAAAGGTATGCAAACATGCATGTTCCAATGAATATAATGTTTTATGTAGACAAAAAAAAGTAATTTCACCATTATTTGTGTAAATGAGTCCTTGCAACAAAGGAAGGAGCCTTGTTGGCTAGAAATGAAAAGATAGTCTCATTATTCTTGAATTTAGACATTCAATACATGTAAAAAAAAAAAAAACTGATAAGACCATTGAAACCATTTTTTTTTTTATGAAATTCAATGAATTTAAAATACTGAAGTAGAAATGAGCTTCAGGTAGGGAATACAATTTTTATTGTTAATAGAAAAGCTAATTATGGGATCATTTTGTTTGAATAAGTCCTTGCAATGAAAAGAAAAGTCTTGTTATCAAAAAAATGAAGAGGCAATCTCATTGTTTGAGAATTAAACCATTCAATACCTATAAGGAAAGCAAATCATGATCAATGACTCATATGCTTGTTGTAATTCAATGGATTTAGAATACCAATGGTATACAGACATATTTGTTCCAATGAATAGAATATTTTAAGTAGATATAAAAGATATTTTCACCATCATTTTGTGTAAATGAGTCCTTACAACAAAGGAAAGATCATTATTAGTTAGAAATGAAAAGACAATCACATTATTCAAGAATTAAAATGGTCTTACATATAGGAAAAGCTAATCTAAACCAATGAAACCTTTTTTTTTTTTTTTTGGAATTCAATGGATTTAGAGTAGCAAAGATGTATAAATGAGTCTCTTGTAATGACTACAAGATCTTTTTGTGTGAATGAGTCATTGTAACGAAAAGAGAAACTTTGTTGTCAAAAAATGAAGAGATGATCTCATTGTTTGGGAATTAAACCATTCAATACCTATAAGGAAAGTTAATCAAGATCAATGACTCATTTAATTTATGGAATTCAATGAGCATAGAGAACCAAAAGTATCCAAACGTGCATATACCAATGAATATAATGTTTTGGGAAGGAAAAAAAAAAAAAAAGTTAATTTCCCCATTATTTTGTGTAAATATGTCCTTGCAATGAAAGAAGGAGCCTTGTTAGCTAAAAATGAAGTGAATGTCCCATTATTCAAGAATTGAAACATATTTGTAAGAAAATCTAATGGAGATTAATCTAGCCTTTGTTTGAAAGATTTCAATGGGTTTAGAGTACTAAAGTTGTATAGATGTGTTTTTTACAATGAATATAATGAATATAGATGTCATTGTTATCAAAAAATGAAGAGACAACCACACCTTTTGATGATGGAATTCAATGGATTTAGTGTACCAAAGATGTACAAACAAGCTTATTGCAATGAATATTGTTTGCTGTTGGCTTAAAAGCTAATTACAAAATCATTTTGTGTGAATGAGTATAAAAGATGTACAAACAAGCTTGTTACAATGATTATAATGTTTTATGTAGAAATTAATGGTAATTTCACCATCATTCTATGTAAATTTGTCCTTCGAATGAAAGGAGAAGTCTTGTGATAAAAATGGAAGTGATAGTCTCATTGTTTAGGTAGTAAGCCATTCAATACATATAATGAATTTTAGTAAACTAGCTATATAAAGCCAAAATTTTTTCAAATTTTGATATGAAATTTGGTTATTGGCAAATCTAGATCACATAAGGAATTGAACCAAAGAAAGTTTGTTAGGAAGAAATGAAGTGACAGTTTCATTCTTCTAGAATTGAACCACTCAATACCTATAAGAAAGGATAATCATGTTCAATTACTCTTTTATTTTGAAATCAATGGATTAATAATGTGAATGTCATAATGTAGCTATTGTAGTGACTAATAGAATGTTTAGTGCATACACTAATGATAATTTCATAATCAATTTGTGTGAATAAGACCTTACAACTAAATGAGAAAACTTATTAACAAGAAATGAAGTGGTGATTTCATTCTTCTATAATTAAACCATTCAATACCTATAAGAAAGGATGATCACAATTAATGACTCCTTTGTTTGATGGACTTTAATGGAGGAGTGCCAAAGTCACAAGGTTGTTACTGTAGTGAGTAATATAAAGGTTGGTGCATACACCAATGTTAATTTTTTGATCTATGAATGAGTCCTTGCAACTAAGAGAGAAAGCTTGTTAACAAGAGATAAAGCAATAGCTTCTTCTTGAATTGAACCATTCAATACCTATAAGAAAGGATAATTATGATGAGTAACTTCTTTGTTTGAAGGAATTCAATGGATTCAGAGTGTCACAGTTGTAAGGTCATTATTGTCATGATAAATATAATTTTTGGCACATACAATAAACCCAAGAACCTAGTTCACATTAACAAAAATACAAATTCATCCATGTTGGGATACATTAAAACTTGCTACCCAACTGGGTTCAAACAAATCCACAATTATTATCTATGTAAGTGATAAACAGCACAATCATTTTCATGACTCCTTAAGAGTAGTTGAATCAACTTTAAGTGATGGACCTATTTGGTTCTCATGTTTTCCAAACTTTACATTGTCATATTCAGACTTGGAATTGTGATATTCATAACATTTAGAAGGAGTCTTGTTAGTTAGAAATAAAAAGATGGACATGTTATTTAGAAATTGAAACATGTAAGACATATAAGAATAGGTAATTTAAACCAATCACACCTTTTTCTAATAGAATTTAATGGATTTAAAGTACAAAAGATGTATAAACGAGCTTGCTGTAATGAATAAAATATTTATTACTAACATAAAAGTTAATTATGAGATCATTTTGTATGAATAAGTTCTTACAATGAGAAGAGGAGCTTTATTATTAAAAATTGAAGTGATGGTCTCAATGTTTAGAAACTAAACCATTCAATACCTATGGGGGAAGGTAATAAATATCAATTACTCATTTACTATGGGTTTAAAGTATTAAAGGTGTGCAAACATGCTTGTTCCAATGAATACAATTTTTTATGTAGACAGAGGTGAAGTCTCATTATTTAGGAATTCAAACATTAAATAGCTGTAAAAAAAGCTAATGAAGATCAATCTTACCTTTACTCAAAGGATTTCAATGGGTTTAGAGTACCAAAGTTTTACAAACATGGTTTGTTGCAATGAATATAATGATATAGATGTCCTTGTTATCATAAAACAAAGAGACAATCATATTGTTTAGGAAAGCTAATCAAGATCAATGACTCATTTACTTGATGGTTAGGAGTACCAAAGTGGTACCATTGATCTTATTGTAATAAGTACAATGTTTGCTCTTAGCACAAAAGTTAATTACAATAAGATTTTATGTAATGACTCTTTGCAATGAAAAGAGAAGCCTTGTTTTCAAAAAATGAAGAGGCAACCTCATTGTTGGAGAATTAAACCATTCAATGCCTTTAAGGAAAGCTAATCATGATCAATGACTCATTTCCTTAATGGAATTCAATGGGTTTAGAGTACCATTGATGTACCAAGATCAATGACTCATTTACTTGATGGATTTCAATTGGTTTATAGTACCACAAGTGTACAAACTTGCTTTTTTTCAATGAATATAATGTTTTGTGTTGATACAAAAGTTAATTTCAACATTATTTGTGCAAATGAGCCTTTACAACAAAGGAAGGAGCCTTGTCAATTAGAAATAAAGAGACAATTCCATTATTCAACAATGTAAACACTCAATATGTATAAGAAAAGGTAATCTAGACCAATCACACCTTTTTTTGTTTATAGCATTCAAGGATTTAGAGTGCCAAATATGAACAAACAAGCTTGTTGCAATGAATATGATGTTTGATATTGACACAAAATGTTAATTATGAGAGCATTTTGTGGAAATGAGGCCTTGCAACAAAAAGAGAAGCCTTGTTATCAAAAAATGAAAAGAAGGTCTCATTGTTTAAGAATTAAACCATTCCTTATAAAGAAAACTAATCAAGATCAATGACTTACTTACTTGATGGAATTCAATCGATTTAGAGTACCAAAGGTGTGCAAACATGCTCGTTCCAATGAATATAATATTTTATGTAGACACAAAAAAGTAATTTCACCATGATGATTTTGTGTAAATGAGTCCTTGTAATGAAGGAAGGAGCCTTGTTTGCTAGAAATGAAGAGAAGGTCTTGTTTAGATATTCAAACACTCAATACATATAAGAAAAGGTAATCTAGACCAATCACAACTTTTTTTGATGGAATTCATTTGATTTAGAGATCAAAGATATACAAATGAGCTTGTTGCATGTAATATAATGTTTACTATTGACATAAAAGTTAATTATGCAATCATTTTATGTGAATAAGTCTTTGCAATGAAAAGCAAAGCCCTATTATCAAGAAAATAAAGTAAGGGTCTCTTTGTTTGATAATTAAACCATTTAATATTTGTAAGAAAAGCCAATCAATATCAATGACTTATTTATTAGATGGAATTCTATGGGTTTAGCATACTAAAGATGTAGAAATGAGCTTTTTGCAATGAATATATTGTTTGTTGTTGTCATAATAGTTAATTATGAGATCATTTTGTGCGAATGAGTCATTGCAACAAAAAGAGAATTTTATTTATCAAAAAATGATGAGACAATCTTTTTATTCAAGCATTAAACCATTCAATACCAATTGGGAAAGCTATTCAAGTTCATTAACTCATTTGCTTCATGGAATCTAATTCGTTCAAAGTACCAAAGGTGTACAAATGAATATAATGCTCTGTCTTGATATAAGAGTTTATTTCACCATCATTTCTTATAAATGAGTCCATACAACGAAGGAAGGAGCTTTGTTGGCTATAGATGAAGAGACAACCTCATTATTTTGGAATTGAAACAGTTAATACATATAAGGAAAGGTAACTTAGACCAATTAGATATACTTTTGATGGGATTCAATGGATTTAGACTATGTAATTTGTACAAATGAGCTTGTTAAAAAAAATATGATGATTATTGTCAACATGAAAGCTAATTATAAATCATTTTGTGCGAATAAGTCTTTGAAATGAAAGAGAAGTCTTGTTATCAAAAAATAAAGGGACCATCTCATTGTTTGAGAATTAAACCATTCAATACATATTAGGAAAGCTAATCAGAATCAATGACTCATTGGCTTATTGGAATTTAATAGATTTAGAGTACCAAAAGTTTAAAGATATGCTAACTCCAATGCATAGAATGTTTTATGTAGACACAAAAGTTAATTTCACCATCATTTTTTGTAAATGAATCCTTATAACAAAGGAAGGAACCTTGTTACTTAGAAATGAAAAGATGATCTCGATATTTTTGAATTTAGACATTGATAATGTATCAGAAAAGCTAAATAAGACCACTAAAACCCTTTTCTTTTCTAAGAAATTTCTATGGATTTAAAGTGCCAAACATGTAGAAATGAGTTTCTTGTAATGAATACAATGTTTGATGTTGACACAAAAGTTAATCACATGATCATTTTGTGTAGTTCTTGCAATAAAAAAAGAGAAGCCTTGCTAACAAAAAATGTAGAGGTAGTCTCATTGTTTAGGAATTAAACCATTCAATTCTTGTAAGGAAAGCAAATCAAGATCAATGCCTCTTGTTATCAAAAACTAAAAAGATAATCTCATTGTTCAGGAATTAAACATTTAATACCTACAAAGAAAGCTAATCAAGATTAAAGACTTATTTTGCTTGATGGAATTCTATGGATTCATAATATCAAAGATGTACATACATGCATGTTCCAATGAATAGAATGTTTTGTGCAAAAAAAAAAAAAAAAAAAAAACTAAATTTCACCATTATTTTGGGTAAATAAGTCTTTGTAATAAAGGATGGAGCCTTGTTAGCTAGAAATCAAAGATGTACATACATGCTTCTTCCAATGAATAGAATGTTTTGTGCAGACAAAAAGGGAATTTTACCATCATTTTAGCTCGAAATGAAGAGAAAGTCTCATTATTTAAGATTTAAAACCTTTAATATGTTCAGCCAATAAAGATCAAAGCAAGTGTTTTTTTTGATAGAATTCAATTGATTTAGAGAACCAAAGATGTACAAGAGAGCTTGTTATGAAAAGAAAAGAAAAAGGAAAAAAATGCCTTAATTTATTCAATTTAAAGAAAAAGATGTACATACGTGCTTGCTCCAATAAATAGAATGTTTTGTGCAAATAAAAAGTGAATTTCACCATCATTTTGGGTAAATAAGTCTTTGCAACAAAAGAAGGAGCCTTGTTAGGTAGAAATGAAGAGAAGGTCTCATTATCTAAGATTTCAAAGCTTCAATATGTATAAGAAAGGTTAATCAAAATCAATCAAATCTTTATTTGATGGAATTCAATGGATTTAGAGAACTAAGGATGGGCATATGGGATTGTTGCAAAAGTAAAAGGAAAAGGAAAAGTGCCTTAATTTATTCAAAAGGTTTATAAACTTCAAAGAAAATCTTTTCTTGATTTTTCAACCCTAAGTAAGTGTCTAGCTCTTGAAAATGCTGATCAAGTGTATTTAAAGAAAAATGGGTAAAAGCGTTAGTAGCATTCATCTTCCACCTTTAAATCTCTCTATTAAAATCAATGATAATGAGATTATTACTTCACATTGTAAGGTTGAAGCAACCATTAGTGCTGTTATATAGCAAGATGATTATAGTAATCTTTATGTTCAATTTCTTGGATCTCAGCTTATGCATATTGACCAAACAATTGAGGAAATAGCTCAAAATATGGATTTTATCCCCAAACCTTTGGTTAAACCAAGAGTAGAAAAAAAAAAGTTTTTATTTAAACCTTTTTCATCAGAAGAAATAAATCATAAAATTGCAAATAAAAGTTCTACTAAAGTAAAACTAGTAAGTGAAATCTTCAAAAGACTTAAAGGTATGAGATCCAAAGAAAAAGAAGCCATAGTGCAAGAAAAAGGGGAACAAATTAAATTTGATAATGAGATAGAAGATTATATAGATCAATTACATAATTTGTTGTTATTAGAATAGCAACCTCTAAAGGATAAACCTTCTCCTTCTTATGCTAAGGAAAAAGAGGCACTTAATGGGTTAATTAAAGAAATTTGGGCCAAAGAAGATAATTTAAGCTTAAAGGGTAGCAAAGCACAACTCAATATGGGCCAAGGATTTATTAATTTCATTGGAGTATTTAATGAGCTAAGGTTACAACAAAATCCACTCCGAAATAGGAGTTTGTTATAAAATAAGAGTTTACAATAAAATAAGATTGTTCTTATATTTTAGAAAGAAAACTAAATCAAGATCAATGACTTATTTACTTGATGGAATTCAATGGATTTAGAGAACTAAAGGTGTGCAAATATCTCATTCCAATGAATATAATGCTTTATGTAGACACAAAGTTAATTTCATCATTAGTTTGTGTAAATGAGTTATTGTAACGAAAGAAGGAGCCTTATTAGCAAAAAATAAAGAGGTCTTATTTAGGTATTCAAACACTCAATACGTATAAGAAATGGTAATCTAAACTAATCACACCTTCTTTTGATGAAATTCATTGGATTTATAGACCAAAGATATAAAAATGAGCTTGTTGCAAGAAATATAATGTTTACTATTGACACAAAAGTTAATTATGTGATCATTTTGTGTGAATGAGTCCTTGCAACAAAATAACAAGTCTTGTTATCAAAAAAATGAAGAAGTAGTTTCATTGTTCAAGAATTAAGCCGTTCAATACCTATAAAGAAATCTAATGAAGATGAATAACTCATTTTCTCAATGGAATTTCATCAAAAAATGGTGTGGTTGGTCTACATTAGCTTTTCTTATACATATTGTGTGTTTCAAATCATGAATCATGAGACTAGCTCTTCATTTCTAGCTAACAATGTTGCTTCCTTTGTTGTGAGGGCTCATTTACATAGAAGGATGGTGAAATTGACTTTTGTGACTACACAAAACATTATATTCATTAGAGCAAGCATGTTTGCACACCTTTGGCAAACACTTTAAACCCATTGAATTCCATCAGTTCAATGAGTCATTGCTCCTAATTAGCTTTTCTTGTAAGTATTGAATGGTTTAATTTCCCAAACAATGACACCTTCTCTTCATTTTTTGATAACATGACTTCTCTTTTATTGCAAGGATTCATTCATATAAAATGACCTTGTAATTAACATTTGTGTCAACAATAAACATTATATTCATTGCAACAAGCTTGTTTATACATATTGGTACTCTAAATCCATTGAATTCCTTCAAACATAGCTTTGATTAATCTTGATTGGCTTTTTTTATACCTATTGATTATTTTAATTCCTAAATAATGAGGCCTTCTCTTCATTTCTAGCTAACAAGGCTCCTTACTTTTGTTGTCAGGACTCATTAACACAAAATTAGGCTAAAATTAACTTTTATGTTTACATAAAAATTATGTTCATTGGAAAAAACAAGATTTTACACCTTTGGTACTATGAATCCATTGAATTCCATCAAGTGAGTCATTAATCTCGATTAGCTTTCCTTATAGATGTAGAATAGTTTAAATGTATAACAATGAGACTACAAAGACTTTTTTTTTATAATAATGAGTGTTTTAATTCTTGAATAATGAGACAGTCCCTTCATTTTTAGCTAACAAGGCTCCTTCATTACAAGGGCTGATTTACAAAAAATGATCTCATAATTAACTTTTGTGCCAACATCAAATATATATTCATTGCAACAAGCTCATTTATGGATTTTTGGTACTATAAATCCATTAAATTCCTTCAAAAAAAGCCATGATTTGTCTATCTTACCTTTTCTCAAACATATTAAGTGTTTGAATTGTTGAATAATGAGATTGTCTCCTCATTTCTAGCTAACAAGGCTCCTTCCTTCATTGCAAGGTCTCAATTAACAAAATAATAATGGTCAAATTAACTATTGTGATGAAATCCATGGAAGACTTGATGCATGAAGGGTTTCTAAGGTTTCATTAAGCTTTCAAGAAGGACTAACAACATATTCAAGAGATAAAAAAGTTAAAAGAGGTAGTTAGTTGACAAATTGAAGAAATTTTGGCTAAAAAAGATAATTCATGCTTGAAAGACAACAAAGCATATCTTAATGTAGGCCAAGGCTTTATTAATTTAATTGGAGTACTTAATGGGCTAGGGTTATAATAAAATCAACTCCTAAATAGAAGTTTGTTATAAAAAAATGAGTCTACAATAAAATAGGTGAATTCTTGAACTTTAGGAGTTTATTGTTGTCATTATTTTTAGGGTTTTTGGTGTTGTTGATTCAACCTATAAATAGGCTAGATTGCATTGCTAAAAAGAGCAAAACATTAGTGAAAATAAAAGCGAGAATTTTTTCCTTTGGTTCTTTCAAGAACTAAAAAATTTATCAAGAACTAAATCTTCTTGAGACATTTAACCTAACTTACCACTCCCAAATCTCTTCTTTGCTCAATGTAGCATCCATATCCTTCCTTATGCCTTAGATTCAGGTTCCTTGAACATTGGGACTATGTATTGCATGATTGAAATCTGATTTAGCTTTCTTGGTTTCTTGTTCAACTTCACATGCATGTTGGGTTCCTGAGCCACATCTTTTGGGGTTCACATCATTTTATATCTATGAAAAACATTATATTCATTGCAAGAAGCATGTTTGTACATTATTGGTACTGCAAATCCATTGAATTCCATCAAGTAATTAAGTCATAGATCTTGATTAGCTTTCCTTACAAGTGTTGAATGGTTTAATTCTCAAACAATGAGACTGCCTCTTCATTTTTTGATAACAAGGCTTCACTTTTTGTTGCAAGGACTCATTCACACAAAATAATCTCATAATTTGCTTTTATGTCAATGGCAAACATTATATTCATTGCAACAATCTTGTTTGAACAATTTTAATTATGCAAATCCATGGAATTTCACCAAACAAAGAAAAGGTTTGAATTGTCTAGATTACCTTTTATTATATGCATTTTATGTGTTTCAATTTCTAATTAATGAGTCTGTCTCTTTGTTTCCTAACTAACAAGGCTCTTTCCTTGTGGGGATTTGTACCTACAGCCTTTTTAGGAGGAGGTTCATCCTTAATCATTATTATGGGGATTTGCACCCAAGGTTGTAAGGACTCACTCAAGGCATTAAAAGTGTGGAGGACTACCATAAGGTGATGGAAATTGCCATGATCCAAGCTAATGTGAAGGAGGATAGTGAAGCAACCATGGCTCAATTCTTGCAATGGTTGAATAAAGACATCACCAATGCAATTGAATTGCAACATTATGTGTAGTTGTAGGACATGGTGCACATTTCCATGAAAGTTGAGAGGTAACTCAAACAAAAGGGTCTACATGGTTTAGATAGAATTTGGGTTCCTCTTCAACTTGGAAGCCAAATTGGAGAAAAAGGGAAGGTTAAGGCTAACTACAAGCCTAAGGTCAAGTCTTACAAGAGTAAGGAAGTGAGTCCTAACAAGGAGAAAGGTTATTCTAATTCCTAACCTAGTAAAAATACAAATGTTAAATGTTTAAGTATTTGGGAAGGGGACTTATTGCATCTTAATGTTTAAATAAGTGTACCATGGTGTTGTAGTGTAATGGTGATATTGAGATAGAAAGTGAGTCCAATGATGATTCCATGCCACCATTGGAGGATGTAAGTGATGGAGAGTACCTAGTTGAGGGAGATGTGTTTGTGGCTAAATGAGCAATGGGAGCACAAAGCCAAGAAAGGTGATGAAGTGCAAAGAGATAATATCTTCCATATATAGTGGCAAATCAAAGATAAGGTATGCAACATGATCATTGATGGGGGTTGTTGTACAAATGTAGCTACTTTGGTTAGAAAGTTTAATTCTAAGGCTATACACACTTCAATGGTTGAATGAATGTGGGGAGGTTAAGGTAAATAAGTAGGTATTAGTATCATTTACTATTAGGAGATACACTAATGAGGTCTTGTGTGAAGTTGTACCCATGCATGCTTAGCATATTTTGTTGGGAAGACCATGGCAATATGTTGACATGTAATGCATGATGGGTTTAAGAATAGGTACTCTTTTGTAATAATTGACAAACCCATTAGTCATGTACCATTGACACCTTACCAAGTATAAGATGATCAATTAAGGAATATGTAAAACTCCTTTTGTTGCAAGCACTCATTTACACAAATTATGTAAAAGAAATGGTAATATAGGCCAATCACACCATTTTTTGATGGAATTCAATGGATTTTTATTTCCAAAGATGTATAAATGAGCTCATTGCAATGAATATAATATTTATGTTGATAGAAATGTTAATTTCACCATCATTTTCTCGAAATTTGTCCTTCCAATAAAAAGTTAGGACTTATCATGTAAAATTGAAGAGACATTCTCATTGTTTGGGAATTAATGCAATTAATACCTATAAGAAAAACTAATAAAGAACAAACACTCATTTTACTTGATGGAATTCAATGGGTATGAAGTACCAAAGTATTGCAAGTGTTATTGTTCCAATCATTGTAATGTTTTGTTTAAACACAAATGTGCTTTTAGGTATTAAGTGTTTCATTTCCAAATAATGAGGTCGTCTTTTCATTTCACACTAACAAAGCTCCTTCTTTCATTGCAAGCACTCATTTTACACAAAATATGTATAAGAAATGGTAATCTAGATGAATCACACCATTTTTTAATAGAATTCAATGGATTTAGTGTACCAAGGATGTATAAATGAGCCTATTGAAATGAATATAATGTATTTTGTTGATGCCAAAGTTAATTAAGAGATCTTTTTGTGTGAATGAGTCTTTGCAATGATGAAAGGGTTCTTGTTAGCTAGAAATGAAGTGACAATCTCATTTTGGAAATGAATCACTGAATATGTATTTGAAAAGGTAATCTAAATCAATGAAACCTTTTTTTTTTTTTTTGGATGAAATTCATTGGATATAGAGGACCCAAGAGGTACCAACAAGCTTGTTACAATAAATATAATGTTTTATGTAGACACTAATGTTAATTTCACTAGCATTTTGTGTAAATTTGTCCTTCCAACGAAAAGTAAAGTCTTATCATGAAAAATTGAAGAGACAGTCTCATTGTTTAGGAATTAAACAATTCAATACCTATAAGGAAAGATAATAAAGATCAATGACTAATTTCACTAGATGGAATTTAATAAGTACATAGTACCAAAGGTGTGCAAACATTCTTGTTCCAATGAATATAAAATTTTGGGTAGACACAAACATGCTTATATGCATTGAGTGTTTTAATTTCTAAATAATGAGATTGTATCTTTATTTCTAACTAACAAAGTTTTGCTATTCATTACAAGCACTCATTTATAAAATAATATGTATAAGAAATGGTAATCTAGACCAATCACACCTTTTTTGACGAAATTCAATGGCCCTAGAGTATCAAAGAGGAAGAAATGAGCTTGTTGCAATGAATATAATGTTTTATATAGACACAAAAGTTAATTTAACTATCCTTTTCTGCAAAATTATTCTTTTAATGAAAAGTGGAATCTTGTCATGAAAAATTCAAGAGATAGTCTCATTGTTTTGGAATTAAACAATTTAATACCTATAAGGAAAGATAATAAAGACCAATAGCTCATTTTACTTGATGGAATTCAATCGGTACAAAGTATCAAAGTTGCATAAATGTGTTTGTTCCAATTAATATAATGTTTTGTGTAGACACAAATGTGCTTATACATATCAACTATTTCAATTCCTAAATAATGAGCTTATTTCTTCATTTCAAACTAACATGGCTTCTTCATTTGATGGAAGCACTCATTTACACAAGATATGTATAAGAAATGATAATCTAGACCAATCACACTAGTTTTTGATTGAATTCACCAAAGATGTACAAACGAGCTTGGTTCAATGAATATAATATTTTCTATTGACACAAATGTTAATTTCATCATCATTTTGTGTAAATTTTTCCTTCAGATGATAAGAGAAGTCTTGTTATGAAAAATTAAAGAGGCAATTTGATTGTTTTGGAATTAAACCATTCAATACTTGAAAGGAAAGCTAATAAAGATCAATGACTCAATTTATGTGATGCAATTCAATGGGTACAGAGTACCAAAGGTATACAAATGTGCTTGTTCCAATGTTTATAAGGTTTTGAGTAGGCACAAACATGCTTAGATGTATTAAGTATTCCAATTCCTAAATAATGAGATTTCCTCTTCATTGTTAACTAACAAAGCTCCTTCTTCCACTCATTTGCACAAAATATGTATAAAAAATTGTCATTTAGACCAATCACACCATTTTTTCATGGAATTCAATGGATTTATTGTACCAAAGATGTATAAATGAACTTGTTGCAATGAATATAATGTTTGTTATGGACACCAAAGGTGTTCAAATAGGCATGGTTACAAGGTTTTGTGTAGACACAAGCATTCTTATATGTATTAAGTGTTTCAATTCCTAAATAATGAGACTAATTCTTCATTTCTAACTAACAAATCTCCGTAATTTGTTGCAAGCACTCCTTTACACAAAAGTACTTTTTTGTCAAAAGAAATTTGTAGGCCATGAACTGGGATGTTGAAGCCTCAACTTGGTTGGATTTATTTAGGTGTTTGTTGAACCATTCCATGACACCATGGGGATGGGCTTTTTGTTGGCGATCTTCATTGAACTGTTGCCAGAACTTAACTTTGTAAATTCTTCCAAGAATTGGAGTGGTAGTAAGTGGGTCTAGTTTATACTGGAAATCCCACATACAACACCATGGCAACCTGAAATAATAACAAAATAGGAGGAGCATAGGGTATGCATTCTTCGTTTGTGAGAAACAATACTTTTCAGAAAAAATTTGAAAACCAGTGCAAGCATACTGCCACAAATACAAAATCTAGGACTTTGTATCGTAGATTAAGCTTTGATTAGCCCTTAGTTTATGGCATGGGATGAAGTGTGCCATCTTTGAAGACCTTTCAACAACAACAAATACAAAACCTCTACCCTTTTCCTAGAGAAATTAAGCTAGGGTTGGCCAAGTATGGGTATAGGGTTGTACAACCCATGGGGTAATACTCTAGATTTAATCTACTCTTAAACCTATAATGCATTACACATAAATGATATTGTCTTAGTTTTCCTAACAAAAATATGCTTAGCATGCATGGGTATAACATCACACAAAACCTCATCAATATATCACCTAATAGTAAAGAATACTAACACTAGCTTATTTACTTTAAGCTTCCCTGATTCATTCAACCATTAAAGCTTACATGTTCTAAGCTACTTCATGGTTGGTAAATTAAGCTCTACAACTAGAGTAGTGCTAGCTACATTTGTATAGTTGCCTCCATCAATGGTCATGCTAGATACCTTACAATTGATGTAGCATTGTGTATGGAAGATATTTTCTCTTAACACTTCATCATCTTCATTAGCTTATGCACTTAATGTTCATCTAACCACCAACATGTCTCCCTCATTTGTGTACTCCTCTCTATCACATACATCCTCTAATGGTGGCATGGAGTTATCATTGGACTCATTTTTTGTCTTAATAACACTATTACCCCACAACACCATAGTACACTTTTTTTAGCACTAAGTTGCAATGTGTCCCCTTCCTTAACACTTCATTATTTAATGGACCTTAGTGAATTCAAACTATGTAAAAGTGAAGTCCTATTGTCAAGTAATAAGGGAAAGTCTCATGTTTTAGGTGATAAACAAGTCTCTCATAGTGTAAAGGGCTAATCAACAGTAAAGCATGTTTACCCAAGAATAAAATAATGTGCATGTCCCTATGGAATTTGGGGTCATAGTAGATGTTTAAGTTTCATGAATCCTTCAAGTGAATGACTCCTTGGAAAAAAAGGGATATGCCTTATTAGCCATAATTGAAGTGAACATCTCATGTTTTAGGTAATAAACTAATCTATCATCCTAGGAAAGCTAATCAAGGAGAATAACTTATTTGTTTGAAGGAATTCAATGGATTTAGACAACCCAAGGTGTATTAACATGCGTGTCACAACAATATTACTATTTATAGTAGACATAGATGTCAATTGCATGCTTATTTTCTATGAATGTTTTCTTACAATGAATTGAGAAGCCTTATTGCCCAAGAATCAAGTGACAACCTCATGATTCAAGAAATGAATTATTCTTCTTGGTAAATAATGATAATCAAGAGTAATAGCTCCTTTATTTGAGAGACTTCAACCAATTTGAACTACCTAAGCCAAAATAACCTGCATCTCAAAATGGAATTAGTGATTTGTGCAATATCATAATTCCTTTGTGTTAATGACTCCTTGTCATGAAAGGAGAAGCCTTTTATTTTCTTGAAATGAAGTGGTGCTCATCTTCTAGGCAATGAACCATTCTATCTTGTTAACAACTAATCCAAATGAATGACACCATCATTTGATAGAATTTAGTGGATTAAAACCAACTAGTATGTTCTCATATGCATGTTGGAAAGGAATTAATGTATGGTGTACACATTACATGACCATTTTGTGTCAATAATTTCTTTAAATGAAATGAGAAGCCTTATTGCCAAGGAATGAATCACTCTTTGAAGGAAAAGAAAGCTACTTAAGATTGATAACTTCTTCATTTGATGGGCTTTAATCAATTCAAACTACTAAAAGAATAGTCCTATTGTCAAATAAATAATAGATGTCTCATGTTTCAAGTAATAAAAATTCTCCCATCTCACCAAAAAATTAGTGATTAGTCAAAGATATTTAATTAAAATTAGCTATTCTTTTATTTGACAGACTCCTAGATAACCTTGCACTGATATTAAAGAGAT
Source organism: Rhizophora mangle (assembly GCA_037832345.1). NCBI lineage: Eukaryota > Viridiplantae > Streptophyta > Magnoliopsida > Malpighiales > Rhizophoraceae > Rhizophora > Rhizophora mangle. The sequence continues at coordinate 284,083 of JBAPLJ010000078.1, read as the reverse complement.
GTTTAGAAACCAATATGGTTCTAAATTGGGAAAAATATCATTTTATGATGAAGCAAGGTATAGTTTTAGAACATGTTATTTTAGCTAGGGGAATAGAAGTGGATAAGCCCAAGATAGATATTATTTTTGCTTGACCTTACCCCATAATAGCATGAGAGGTTTGATCTTTTTATTACCATGTAGGTTTCTATAATAGATTTATCAAGGATTTTTCAAAGATAGCTTTGCCCTTATATAAGTTGTTTAAAAAAGATATGGCATTTTAGTTTGATGAGGAGTGATGCATTTGATAAGTTGAAGGAGTTTTTAACTCAGCATCAATAATGCAACTACCAAATTAGGAATTTCCATTTGAGAATGTAGAACTTATTGGGTAATCAAACAATGCAATATGAAGATAGATGAGGTAGGAAACAAAGGAAGTTACAATTGCAAGAGCTTGAAGAACTAAGAAATGATGCATATGACAGCATTAAAATTTACAAAGAGAAAATGAAGGTCTTTCATGATCAATAGATTTTGAGGAAGAACTTTGTTGTTGGATGGAAAGTCCTCTACCATTAATGGCCTAAACTATTTCTAGGTAAGTTACACTCTCAATGGGTCAATCTTTTTGTTATTACTAATGTATTTGGCCATGGTGCAATTGAGATAAGGAGCTTCAAGACAAACATGGTGTTTGAGGTGAATGGACATAGGCTTAACTTTTTTTTTTCTTATGAAGGTATTTAGGCACAAAATGTCAAGGCAATAAAATTGGAAGATCCAATCTATCTAGGCTAACAAAGCATGTTGTTGGGCTAAAGGCATTAAACAAAAGTAATATTTGGAAGTCAACCCAAGACTAAATCAAATTTGAATTATATACTCTTTCTTTTTCTTTATTTTTCAAATAACTTTCCCTAACATTTGGCATTATATTGGGGAAAATGTAAGTTTTAAGTGTAGGGGAGAGGTTTAGCTAAGACTTTTTTAAAAAAAAAAAATTTTTTGTGAAATAGTGGTCTTACATTGATTATGTTTTAGAATGTTTTGCTATGTATAAGTACAAAATTGGGTTATTTTTATGATACCTAACTTTGGATATTATCAATGTCTTGTAAAATACTAGTAAGTGTGCTTGGCTTTTTAATACTCACTTGTAACAATGCTTTTTGAAAAGTTGTACGAGTTTTATGACAAAGCATGGTTGCGAAGTGTGTAGTTTGTCTTGAAATTGTTCTTCTTAGGATAGTCCTAAACAAAGGTTTAAGAAAATATGATGTAAAAATATGCAAAGTTTAATTCTACTTCACTGTTGAAGTTGCACAAAATGTGTTGACACTCACATCAAATGGTGACTTAAGCATGAGTATACAAAGAACCTTGATGTACATTTCCTAATTTCTGGGTAAGTCTAAATGAAAAATATCTATTCCCTATTTCACTTTTCTACTTTAAGGGACACCATAGTTAGCTACCTAGCTTGTAGTAGTAAAAAGGGTTGGTTGATAGATGGAATAGACATGATTTGGGTATGTTAGTTGTGAGACTTATGTTAACTAATTGAGAGCAATCATGGATAGAAAGAAGAGATATGAATATGCTTGCTATTATTTTATTTGACATTGCTACATTTCAAAGAAAGGTGTGTATGTTGGTTGAGAATTAAACATAATGAGCTTGTATATTAATTCTTAGCTATAACTAGTGTATGATTTTACTATTCTTTTGAGTTGACTTTATTTTGCTTGAGGATGTGTAAAGGTTGAGTGTGGGGGAATTTGATGAGTGAGAATTTATTATGTTTATTCTCTTTTACATTTAATTGTTTTTAATGAGTTTCATACCTATTTAAGATGATTAATGTATGTTATGTGACTTAGGTAGGTTTTAAGAAAGTTTTGAGAATTATATGCTTTTAGTAGAAATATTTTAGCATTTTACCATTTGAACCTTTGCTGCTTATTTTAGGTTTTTCACTAACTTATAGGTCCAGATTGGAAAAGTGGTTTTTAATGAAGTTGTAGTAGGCATCTCAATTTTTTAGATTGAGGTTCAGAGTCAAAATCTAAGTTCATTTGAGCCTTGAGACATTGCTTCAAAGACAAAGTGAAAAACTAAAGACTAGTCCTAATTGGAGTAAAATACTTAAATGGGCATAATTGAGTTTTAGAACCCAAATCAAGTGATTTAAAACCATAAATTGAATTAACAATTCAGGTCTATAATTGTGATAAGAGACCCAGACCTAGATTGGCCTTTTAATGGTTCCAAATTAGTGGAGAGTTTGCTATAAAATCTATCATGGGCTGGACTGAGTTAGTCTTAGTTTTTTGCTCATAACTTGAGCTTTGGAAATTTGTTTTGGGAAAAAATTGAAGCATTGGAAAGCTAGAGAGGAAGACTACAACTTTCATGAATATATTAGAGCCAAATTCTGACTATATCTAGTTTGGAATCAACTTGAAATTCAATAGAGAAAAGTTTTTAAGATTAAAGAAACCCTAATTCTTCAAAATTTGTTGGTGACTTCTATATACATTTTTTTTTATGATATAAATAACCGTTTTGGGGAGTACTAAGGGAGAGATGGAGAGAAAATAAAATCACACTATAAAGAATTCTTTTTTTTAAGCACTTGTAGTTATGCTCTTCAACAATTTTATGGGATTTAAAAACTTTTAATACTTTAATGATATAGAATATTTTGATATGTTGTATCTTTTCTTGTGAAATTGTTTGAATTAATCTAATTTAATGACCAAAATGATTTTTTGTTCCATTAATTTAGTTAGGCCTACTGAATTTATTAAACAAATATCAATTGATAAAATCAAGAATTTTGATCCATTTTTATCCTCTTCCTAATCATCAAGAAGTAATAGGGTGTTATGGGCAAAGTTTTTATCTTATTGTTATGAATAACTCAACGCATGTTAAATGATTCATGCTTGTGTGATTCTTGCTTGTATTAACCTATTTTCCTAATTCTTAAGGCCTCATGGTAATGATCTAAACTTCCAAGCAATGAAAATTTCTCTCTTGGACAAGAAAGAAAATGCAAAGTAATTTCTCATTCATAGGATGGATTTCATTGGGTTTAGATAACCCAAAGGAAAAGTCTTATAGTCAAGTGATCAAGAAAGAATTATATGTTCCAAGAAACGAACAATTCTTTCAATGTAAAGAAAGCTCATCAAAAGTACAAGCTTCTCTATTGGATGGACTTTAATGGATTTAAACTACCTAAAATAGAATATCATGCATCTCAAAATGGAACTAGAGATCATTGTAGACATTGAAGTTAATTTCACTATTCCTTTGTGTGAATGACTCATTGGAATGAATGGAAAAGCAATATTTTCTAGAATTGAAGTTTCATCCCATTTTTCAAACAATAAACCATTCTATCTAGGTAATAAAAGCTAACTAAGATAAATAACACCTTTCAATGATGGAATTCAATGGATTTAGACTATGTAAGGAGGATTGATGTGCATGTTAAAATGAATTTAATGTTCTACATAGACATGAATGTTAATTGCATGATCATCCTATGTGAATGATTCCTTACAACAAAAATAGAAGCCTTATCACAAAAAATTTAGATGATTATCCTAAGTTTCAAGAAATAAATGATTGTCTTGGCAAAGAAAGCTAATCAAGAGTAATCACTCTTTTATTTGATGGACTTTAATGGATTTGAGCTTCTTAGAGGTGAAGTCATATTGTTAAGTAATCAAAAAATGGTATCACATTTTTAAGTAATAAATAATTCCCTCCATAGAAAAAAAGCTAGTCAAGAGTAATAACTTCTTTATTGGATTAACTTCAACGGAGTCAAATTACCCAAGACATAATAATATGCATCTCAAATTGAAATCTGTGATTAATGTAGACAATTAAGTTACATTTGAGATTCCTTTTTGTGAATAACTCCTTGGAACAAAAAAAGAAGCCTGATTACCTAGAAATGAAGTGTCAATCTAATCTTTCTAGCAATGAAGCATTCCATCAATGTGACAAAAGCTAATCAAGATGAATGACTCCTTTGTTTCATGGAATTCAATTGAATGAGATTACCCAAGGAGTATTGACATGCACATTTGCTATGAAATTAAAGTTTGTTGGGTAGATATGGATGTTAGCTACATGATTATCTTATGTCAATCATTCCTTGAAATCACACATAAACCCTTATTGCTAAGGAATTAGGTGACAATCTTATGTTTCAAACAATGAAAGATTTTCTCCTAGTTTAGAAGGCTAATCAAGTGTAGTAGCTCCTTTATTCAATGGACTTCAAAGGGTTCATACTACCCAAGTGAGAAGTATTATTGTGAAGTAATCAAGACATGATTCAAGTAATTAATGAATCTCTAATAGTAGAGAAGGCTAATTAAAAGTAAAAGGTTTCATATTGGATTGTCTTCAATGCTCTTAGAGAACATAAAATAGCTGAACACAATGGAATCAAAGATCAATGAAACATTTAAGTTAATTTCATGATTCCATTGCGTGAATGACACCATGGAATGAAAAGAATAGTGTTAGCTATAAATGACATGCTAGTCTCATGTTTTAGGCAATTAACCATTATATCCATCTTAAAAGTTAATTAGGATGAACAATACCTTTGTTTGATAGAATTCAAGAGATTTAGACTCCCTAAGGTGTATTGATATGCATGTCACAATGATATTAATGTTTATTCTATAATGGATGTTAATTGCATGCTTATTTTGTGTGAATGATTCCTTATTACAAAAGGAGAAGCTTTATTTGAAAGGAATCAAGTGATGGTCCCTACTTTAAAGTAATGAATGATGTGTCTTCTAGAAAAGAATGCTATTTAAAAGTCATGACTCCTTTATTTGATAGAATTTAATGGATTTAGACTACTCATATGAGAAGTCTTATAGTCAAGTAATCGAGATGTTATTTCATATTTCTAGCAATGAATAATTCCCTCATTGTGACAAAAGCAAACAAAAAGTAATAATTTCTTTATTTGATGGACTTCAATGGATTTGGACTACCTAAGATAGAATTACATACATCTCACAATGGAATTAGTGATCAATATAGACATTTAAGTTAATTTCACAACTCTTTTGTGTGAATGACTCCTAAGAACAAAATGAGAAGCTTTTGGTAGTTGACATTAAAGCACCAAAAATTTAATTCCTTACTCTCAATTATTCAATAATAAAGTGTAAGCAAGGGTTGATCCCATAAGGAGTGCATTCAATTCACGACTGATGAACTACAAATTAAAAATATTAATGTAATTGATTAGAAAAGTTGAATTCTAATTTTGCAACAAATAAAATAAACAAATCAATCAAACAAAATAAATTATAGAAAGATCAAATATTAAAAGTCTAGTTCTAGATTTATTCATAATTGTGATATTTAATAATTTCAATCAGCCATAACATTGTCTTTATTCTAGTCCTAGATAAAGCAAGCTCTATTAGTTAAATTTTCCCTTAGAGATTCACCAAACAACACAAGCTCTAGACTTATTCTAATTAGCTCATTAAAAACAACTTAATGTAAACAGGAATAAATATAATAAATTCTCACTCATCACCTTATTACTTAGAAATGAAGTGTTAATCTCATTCTTTGGGCGATGAACAATTCTATCTTGATGAAAAAAGCTAATCAAGATGAACAACATTTTTGTTTGTTGGAACTCAATAAATCAAGTACCCATGGTGCACTAATGTCCATATTGCAATGAAATTATTTTTTGGATTAGAAATTGATGTTAATTGCATGACCAATATGTGTGAATGACTCCTTACAATGAAATGAGAAGCTTTGTTGCCAAGGAATCGGTGACAATCTAAAGTTTCTAACAATGAGTCATTCTTTGATGGAAGAGAAAACTACCCAAGATTGATAGCTTCTTTAATTAATGGACTTTAATCTATTCAAATGACTAAAAGTGTAGTCATATTCTCAAAGAAATAATAGATGTGTCATGTTTCAAGTAATTAAAATTCTCTCATAGCAAAGAAAGCTAATTGTGTATAATAACTTCTTCATTAGATGGACTTTTGATTGGTTCAAGCTGCCAAATACATAATAATGTACATCTCACCAAGAAATTAGTCAATAAAAACTTGATTTTTCTTTCCCTAGTCTATTTAAAACATTAATGAAGATGACATTAGCTATATCAAACCTTATTTATTTTCCCAGTGTTTGCTTTCCTTTAATTTTGTAATATTTTACAAAAAGTGAATTAGTCAATAAAAACTCTTTTTTTTTTACTTGGTCCATTCAAAACATTAATAAGTTATGAGCTATACAATTAGAGGTAGTCTTATGTAATCTTTCCAATTTTTTAAACTCTAAGAGCCTAAGCAAAGCTTAGTTATTTGTTTCAAGTTAAATGCATGATTTCTTTACTTCATTTCTTTGTCTAATGTTCTTTTATGTTTTTTTTTTATTTTCTTACTTTTCTATTATCTTTCTAAAGATGTTTATTTTTTTTATTCTTTGCCTAAATAATATTTTGCAAAAATGAAAATTGTTTATTGTGTAACCCATTCCTTTTGCCAATGCATCTTAACAAAATTTTCAGAGCTCATATAAGAATTCAAGTTAAAAAAAGTCATGTATTGCCTAAATACCAAATAAGTCCTTGAAAAAGTACTATATATGTGGAGAATTAAATGTGCTTTTACGTTAGATATAAAAAGTTCTAAGGAGGTAATGTGAGTATTTGCATAATATTATATTGGTCTTGTTTTTCTTTTTTGTTTTTCATAACACTAAAAGGTTGAATATCTATTTCTTTGTTTCCTTTATCTCTATTATTTTTCTTTCAAGTTGTTTTGAAAAAAATTTTCATCAAAGTAGGTTGTCACTAGGTTTTGTCATTGTTTAGATGTTGGAATTTTTTTGGTTTTGTTCCTTAATATTTTTGTTCTCCCAAAATTTTGAGTATGATACTATTAATTCCCTATCTCTATTAGTTTGGACATATGATAATTTTACTCCTTTGATCACTTTGAAAACTTTGGATCCAAAGGATTAAAAATCATCATCTAAGCCAATCTAGAAGCTAGATATCTTGTTGACTTAGGTTATTTAATTAAAATGACTAACATCTTTTCATTATTCTAAAATACCTACCAGTTGGCTTCTTTTGTTTGACATCTTTCCTTTTGTCCACTAAATGAGGTCATATAGACTACATGCATGAGGGTTATCTTACAATAGGTGTGCTTGTGGATATCATGACAAGCCCCAATGATCTAGTTAACTCTTTTTGGCCCTTAGAAGCAATTTATAGCTATTTTTAGAAACATAGAGCATAAGGATAAATTCAAATATAAAGGAAAATCTCATTTAACTTTTTTTAGGATATTAATAGGGAATGTAGGATACTTGATTAACATGACAATTATCAACCTTGTTTTTTTTTTTTTGAACAATTCACTACATTTTTATTTCCTAGAATGGCACCAATGCAATTAATTAGAAATTATTTATAATTTGTTTATGTTCTTCCACTATTCTTAATGTTTGGATAGGGCCTTTTTCTGGTCTTATGAAATTTATTATTATTTTTGTTTGTATTCTTAATGTCTAATGTCTTTGATGATAATACCTTGCCTACTACTATTGGCTTTCACTCCATCACATGTTGGTTCTTCTAAAAGTGCATCTCCTACAAAGAACTATAGGAAAAACATTATTAGTTTTTTTCTAGAATCTTAATAGGGAAATGTAGGATACTTGATTAACATGATAATTAACAACCTTATTTTTTTTGTTTTCTTTGAACAATTCACTACATTTTTATTTCCCAATTTGGCACCAATGTAATTAATCAGAAATACTTGATAATTTTTTTTCTCCTCCACTATTCTTAGGCCTTTTGCTAGTCTTATGAAATTTATTAGAGTTTATGTTTATATTCTTGTTGTCCAATGTCTTCAATAGGAGATGATAACATCTCACCTAACAACAGGAAGAATATTAAACAGAAAATTGATTTATCAAAGGGCCATTGTAAGAAAGTTGATGAAAGAGCAAGTAATGGAAGGAAAAAATTGATGTGTTTGTACAACACAAAGATCTTTTCAAGGTAAGGTATTAATCAAGTTAAGCACTATTCTTAGTGCTTGGCTAGGGCCTTTTACTAGTCTTATGAAGTTTATTATTATTAATGTTTGTATTCTTGTTACCAAATGTCTTCAATAGGAGATGATAACACCTTACCCTCTGCTAATGCTTTCACTCCATCAAATGTTGGTCCTACCAAGAACTATAAGAAGCAATATTAGACAGTAAACAAATTTAGCATATGGCCATTGTAAGGAGATTGATAAAAGAGTAAGTAGTGGAAGGCAAATATTGATTTGTTTGCATTGCACAAAGATCTTTTTGGGGGTGGGTATTAATCTAGTTAAGTAAGGTATTAATTGAGACAAGTAATATTTAATAAGAATGAAAGGAGAACTAGATTATTGTTGGAAGGTGCAACCTAATGTTTGATATCAAATGAAGCAAAATCGTAAGGATTATTCTTAAAAAAAAAAAAGGAAAGCACAAGAAACATTGGATGATTTAAAACTTTTATTTAGGTAAAGTGTGAATCCCTATGCATTTCTAATTTTATCTAGTGTAGAAATACTTGCTTGTTCAGGAGTATAAACCTGAAACCCTAGTATATGAGAAAAATAGACATAAATGAATAACATAGTAGAAAGAAATAAGAAATTTCTTATTTCATTCAAATTAATATTTTTTTATACCTAATGATGCAAAAGCATCTCCTGTGAACAACTAAAAATTAATCCAAGACTTTGGCTAGGCACAAAAAATGCTCATTAAGCTATTAGAAGAATGGATTGCATGTCAAAGTTGTTCCAACTATTGGACCTTCAGTCCAAGCCCAATGATAGTCATAAGTAGCCATTTAAAAGCTCTAGATGTTTAGATTTGGATGAATTTAGAACATCAAGAGTCAAGTTCCTTTACTAGCCACCAAGATAGTCAAAAGTCAAGATATTGAAGCATTTTGCTATGCTTGGAGGGAGGTTCCAAAGCCTTTCATTTATAGTGTTCTTTGGTATTTGAAAAGGCACACTTTTGGTGAAAAGTTTTATTTGATTTATATATATTTATGGTGGATTTCATTGAGTGGTGACTTAACCCTAACATTTCTACATCTCTTGAGTGGATCCTTTAAGAGTGGTGAATGCTACCCTATATCTCTAAGGTGGTGGAGTTTCTTTTATATCTTTGGAGTGAATGTTGCTATTGGATACCTTTTTCCATATCACCTAAAAAAAATTTTTCATTCTTTAAAATAAAACCTTTTTTTATTGTATAAATATTTAATTAATAAATTATTTGCTATCCTTACAATAAAAGACAAAAAAAAAAATTATTTGTTAGGGTAAGGGCATTACAAATTAGACATGATTTTTATTTTTTGTGGTTTGAGAAAACAATCTTGTATTTCATATTGCATTATTTAATGTAATTTTAAGATCAAGCTGAACTGGCATTAGGCTTGATTTTTAGTCTTTTCCTATCTTTAAATCATCAAAATGATTAGTAACTATTAAAAGTTAAATTTTAAGACACCTATTCATCTATAGCCACCATAGACACCTTTAATTTTGGAGTTGACCTATTAAAATGTATCAATAATAATTTAATTTATAATAAATTTATTAAAACTAAAATTTAGAAATGAGTGGAAAATAAAATTTTATCTCTTACTAATATATGGATTTGTACATAAATATCATCTGATATTTTTTTCTTTTTTAGTTTTAGTTATAATACATTAATGTTTAAAGTAAAAATAATAATATTATTTTACTATCAAATTTATTAAATTCGTACAAAAATTTATGTCTATAAAAAGAAAAAATCAATTAAATTAAGTATGAACTCTTAATTAATTTATCATTATAGGTGCTCTATAGTCTCCACCATTTTTAACATCGTTCCTTCCTTCTACAATCATGGCATGATGAGACATTTGTCTTTTATGTACTTGGGCAAACGAAGCAATGATGTTTATGCACTACTTGCATTATCTTTTACCTGTTTGTCACACAACAAAGTCGCATATACACTACTTAGGACTAGGCAATTTTGACAAGCACCTATCATAAACAGTAACTTCCTAGTTGAACGATATGCCTATTGTTCTTGGTTTTTGATATGTCCACATTTCCAAGGATTGCAATTTCTTTGCTAAAAATTAACTAAAGTTTTACTGTGTTAACTTTAGCATGCCATAAGATCATCCATTTGGTGGAAAAAAGGGCTACAAAGTTACAAAGTATCATGCAGTACAATTATTTATAGTAGGAACATTAAGGTACTTGTTAATTGTAAATTTTTTTTTTTTTCAGTTACTTAATACATAAAAAATAAAATTATTGAAAATAAAATAAAATTAATTTAAATAATTAATTAATAATTTTTTTGAATAATTGTTTAAATAAAATTTAGCATCATTTTGATTTATTTTTTTAATTTATATAAATTAAGTAAAAAATTCCTTAAAATTTAACAAAAAAATAAAAATAGGTTAGAATTTAGTAAAAAATCATATTTGAGTAACTGATTAAACAAATTGTAATATTATTCAAATTTAAATTTTTTTTCATTTAATTTAAGTAAAAGTCACTTATAATTGATAAATAAATAAATAAAATTTTATTTAAATAAAAACTCTCAATTCGAATAATTGTTAAAACAAATAATATTATTATTCAAATTTTAAGTTTATCTTTTTATATAATTTTTATATAATTTAAGTGACAAATTATTTGAATTTATATAAAAAAAAAAGCAAAAAAAAAATGACAAATTTGAGTAAAAAAGTATCATATTTGAACAACTAGTTAAATAAATTATAATATTATTAAAATTTTTAAATTTGTTTACATAGTTTTCATAAAAGGTCATTCTTAAATTTGAAAAAACATTGGTTGCCTTAAAATCCACTACAAATGTATAGAACATTTAAGTATTAAAGTGAATATGAGTCTAAGTATCAATCTCATGAGGAGAAAATTCAAATACCAAATTATGAAAATTTCTTATATTTATTTAATAAACCAAATGAAGAAAGGATTATCTAATGATGAAATTAAAATTCAATTTTAAATATAAATTAATAATCAATAAACAAGGGTTTTAGGACTTGGATTTCATCAACTAAATATCATTAACAAACTAATACATGATTGTTAAAATTAAAACTTGTCAATAATAATGATTGAATTCACTAAGGTATATGGTGATCTCTTTTAACACTCAATAACTATACTCATATTAATCATATACCTACTTTCGTGATTATGTAAATTAACATGAGTTCATTATGATTTGTGAAATTCTAAACAATGATTACAAAAGTGTTGTGCATTTATTTCTAAACTATACACCTTAAGTTTAATGCTTTTAAGAACTAATATTAAACTTCCACTTTTGCTTCATCATTTAATGCCTTAAACATGCAAATAATGGTTAGTTATTAACATGAATGAAAATCAAAAGCATTAGATTGAATTATCAGAAAATAATAAAAACTAGAATATTAGCATGTTAATAGAATTTAGTGACTACATCTTTATCCTATAATAAAAGATCTAGCCACTCATATTTTTCAAAACACATGAATAAATAACAAAACCTTAATAAAAAAGATCATAAAATAAATTAGTAAATAATAAGAAAGAGGAGAAGAAAGTAAGAAGGCTAGCAGCCACTTTCATTTCTCATTTTCACCACTTTCCAATTTTTTACTTTCTATTTCGTTCTCTTCCCCTAAGTCATTTGTCATCATAATATTTATAAATCTCCCTTAAAATGACCAAAATACCCTTAAAATGTCCCAAAAAAAAAATTGTGTAGCATTCAAAAAATCATAATGAACCAATGCAGTATCAAATTGGTTCACTAACCTGCCATGGATTGGCATCAATCTAACCTTCCAGTAGCAAACCAATCCTTTAATGGTTTTATGACTAATTCATACCTTCTCTTTTGTATTCAAACTTCATTCTTTTAATTCTTCACCACTAACTTCCAACAAATTTTTGGCTTCCAAAATGATACAATTTCAAGTTGAGTCTTTCATGAAAGTTGTAGCCCTATGCCTTAGCTTTCCAAAAAGCTAAAGAACACCATAATCTAAGGTCTTTAACTCCAATTATAGCCCAAAAACTAAATAGTGTCTACATTAACAAAATAAAAATTCTTGTTGGAACATGAGATGTTTTCTAATCCAAATCCTTTCCTTTTTAAAACCCCTTTAAAACCTAGATCATCACTTAAACCTAAAAAATATCAAAATAAAAAATACTAGATAAATGCAATTAAACCCCAAAACATTAAGACTAATTAACTTAAAAATTAGGAAAAACACTCAAATTGTGATCAAATGTGTGAAATAATTTCACACATTAAATACCTTGATGCTTGCATAATTGCTTGTCCTGAAGCAACTAAAAGATATGCAAAGTGAAGAATAACAAGCAATTTAGAATCACTCATCACACCTAAGGTACCTATCATGCTAATCATCACATCTTCATCTTAGGACAACATAATAGTGAACAAAGAAAAACTAAGCATACTCACATTCTTCATCTCACATATCCATACATAATTCCAAGTTCAATCATGTTTATCATGCAACTAACATAATCAAATCATGTAATAACTACTCCTACAATTACTTTTTCTCACTACTATAATCATTCAAAGTGCTTTTTGCATACTCATAATTCAAGTCATCATTTGACATGAAAGACAACATTTTGTGATGAAGCCTCCCAATTACTAACCCACTCAAAACAATGGAGTATATAGGAATTTCAAATTATTCAATCACTTTTATTCATAACAACCTTATTTAGTTGAAGCATATTCAAGCTTAGCACAAAGGAGAAATTCCCAAGAGAAGTAGTACACTTAAATTTTATGCATAGTCACACAACTTGCCCAACTTTCACAAGGAACATACATTTCAATAATCTTGAAAATTTTAAGGACACTTAATCTCAATTTTTAAGGTATTGCTCATCCTAAACCAAAAATTCCAGGTTTGAACATGACAAGTAACTTGAATGTAAATCATGACACTAAATAATACATTTATTCTTTCACAAAAAAATGTTCAAGGGTTAGTCAAATATGTAAAATATCATAAAAATTTGCAAATATCATACCAACCGTATAAACAAATATGGAATTACATAAAAATTAGAAATTACCCCCCTAAAACATGGTTCATATGTTATCTACGAAGTGAAAGAGAAAATGAAGAAAGTTAAATGAAACTTCTATGGTTTGTGTTCAAAGATTAATAATTGGCGGAAGAAGCTCGAGATACTTTAATCTGAATAACTTAAATGAAAGAATTGAGATTAGTCACATTTATTGAAAACTTAAAAGAAAAATAAAAATTAAAATTAACCAAGAGAAAGAAAAATAAACAAGGCTTGGGTTACCTCCTAAGAAGTGCTTGTTTATAGTCACTAGCTTGACTACCACAAAATCACCCATAGCTATAACATCATGCAAGGAGTATATGACTCCTTTGGGCACCATCTCACTAACATGATATGACTTCTAATGTTGCCCATTCACCTTGAATATATTAGTGGCCACATTATGCACCTCAATAGCTCTATATGGATGCATCTTTGTCACCATGAATGGACCAATCCACCTCGACTAAAACTTGCTTCAGAATAGCTTAAGACATGAATTGAAGAGTAGCACTTTCTGGCCAACCTCAAAAGTTCTATTTTGAATGTGCTTATCATGATCCATCTTGGTCTTTTCCTTATAAACCCAAGCACTCTCATAAGCATTCAACTTGAACTTTTCAAACTCACTCAACTATAACAATCTTTTTCCTCTTGTAGCCTTCAAAATCCATCCTTAATTCTTTTAGTGCCCGATAGGCCTTATGCTCCACCTCTACTAGTGGGTGATAAGAATTGTCAAGGACAAATCTATATGGGGACATGCCTAAGGGTGTCTTAAAAGCTATCCTATATGCTTAAAATGCATTGTCCAACTTGTTTCACCAATCCTTCTTTAACATCGCAACAATTTTTTCAGAGGTTAATTTTGACTCCTAATTTTGTAGCTCACATGCCTATTTGTTTGAAGATAACAGGTGAGTGTTGTCTTATGAGTAACCCCTATACTTTTTCAAAAAGGTGTCAAATTAATGATTGTAGAAGTGGGACCCTTGATTACTAAGAATGTCTCTTAGGACACTAAATCTCCTAAAGATATTCTTTTTCACAAATTTCATCACCACTTAAGAGTCATTAGTTAAAGTTGCAATAGCCTCAACCCATTTAGAAATGTAGTCTATAGCCACCAAAATATATTGACTGTTAAAGGATGAAGGGAATGGACCCATGAAATTTATTGTCCACACATTAAACAATTCAACCTCCAAGATATTAGTCAATGACATCTCATTCTTCTTAGACACATTTCTAACTCTTTCACATCAATCACATATGCTCACAAGTTGTCTAGCATCTTGGTACATGGTTGGCCAATAGAAATTGGACTTTTTTCCTTTGCAACTGTCTTGGAAGTACTATAATGTCTACTATACTCCATGGAATTACAATAATGAAAAATATCACTAATCTCCTCTTAGGGCACACATCCCTTGATCTTTCCATTGGCACAAAATTTATACAATAGTGGCTCCTCCTAGAATTAGTACTTCACGATTCCTAATAACTTTTTCTTTTGTTAACAGCTCAAATCAGGTGGAAATATGTCACCCACCAAGTATTTTACCAAATCTACATACCATGAAACAAGTGATACAACTAACAACTACTTATTTAGAAAGCTCTCATTAATGGGTATCTCTATTACTCATGACTATCTCCCAATCTAGACAAGTGATTTGCAACCACATTTTTATGCCCTTCTTATCTCAAATTTTGAGATCAAATTCTTGGAGTAGCAACACCCATTGAATTACTTATGGCTTTGCATCTTTTTTTGCCATTAGGTACTTAATTACTGCATGGTCAATATAAATGATCACCTCAGAACCTACCAAATATGACTAAAACTTGTCAAAGGCAAATACCATAACAAGCAATTCATTTTCAATATTGCATAATTCAATTGTGCATCATTTAAAATACGACTAACATAATTATAACATGCAACTTTCCTTCTCTTCTTGAGCAATGTTTAAGGTAAAGTCACTAGCATCACACATTAGCTTAAAGGACAAACTCCAATCTAGTGTTACTAGAATTGCTAGTGAAACCAACTCCTTTTTCAACTTGTAAAAAGCATTCAAACAATCATTGTCAAAATCAAAAGCAACATCCTTATTTGACAAATTGCAAAGAGTTTGGTAATTTTAGAAAAATCCTTAATTAGGCACTAATAAAGCCCCATGTGACCAAAGTAACTTCTAACTCCTTTAAAATAGGTGGGTGGTGTCAACTTTTCAATTGTTTCTGTGTTTGCTTAGTCTAACTCTATATCCATAACTGAGATCTTATGACCTAACACAATGCTTTCCTGCACCATAAAATAACATTTCTCCCAATTCAAGAGCATGTCAATCTCCATACAATGTTATAAAATTTTAGATAGGTTAGCCAAACAACTATCAAAAGAAGATCCAAACAAAGAAAAATCATCCATGAACACTTCCATGACTTTCTTAACAAAGTCAGAAAAAAGAAAAAAAAATCATTGCATTACATTAACCAAAATACATCCTACAAAATGCAAAAGTACCATAAGGAAAAGTGAAAGTGGTTTTTTCTTAGTCCTTTGGGGCTATAGGTATTTGGTCATATCCTAAATACCCTTCAAAAAAACAATAATATTCATAACTAGCAAATTTTTTTAACATTTGATCAAGAAAAGGAAAAGGGAAATGATCCTTATGAGTAGCTTTATTAAGTTTTCTACAATCTATAGATATTCTCCACCCAAGCATTGTCCTAGTGGGAATTAATTCATTATAATCATTATGCACAACAATCATCCCACCCTTTTTTGGTACTACTTGCATTAGACTAATCCAAGAACTATCATATTTTGATATGTAATCCCTGCATCTAATCACTTAAGAGTTTTAGTCCTAACCACTTCTTTCATATTAGGATTTAACCATCTTTAATTTTCAACAAGTTTATGGTTTTCTTCGATTAATATTCTATTCATACACAAAGAAGGGTTAAGTTCTTTAAGGTCTAAAATAATCCATCCTATGGCCTTTCTTCTCAATCTCAACACATGCAACAATTTTTTAAGTTGAACACCAAATAAAAAAGCACTCATAATCATTAGTAAAGTATTATTATAAACTAAAAAAGCATACCTGAGATGCAGGGGCAATGGATTCAACTTCAAAACTAGGGCTTGCACATTGAAAGGCAAAGGAAGTGACTTACCTTTTCCTAGATCCTGAAATTGAAAACTTCTTTACATTGACATCAAACTAATTGCTTTAGGGCAAATGCAACTATTGTAGCCTCCAAATTATCATCCTTATTTGTCCCTACATTCACTATACAATTCTCAAGAGGTTCTTTAGGATATTTATCCTTAAAACCTCTTGAGTTAGCTCATCCACAAAATCAACTTGAAAAACATGGTCAATGTAAGAAGGTTATATAGTAAACTTAGACAAATTGAATTCAACCTCTACATCACTAGCCTTCAATGTCAACCTACCATTTCTAACATCTATAACAACTCCATCCATGACCAAGAAAGGACAACCCAACATAATTGGAATCTCTTCATCTTCTTCCATTTTAAATATAATGAAATCAATAAAAATGAAAATTTTCTTTACCTTGACTAACATAATTTCCTGAACATGCATAAGGTACATCATTGATTGGCTAGCTAGTTGCAAGGAAATGGTAGTAGGTTTCAGCACCTTTAATCCAAGCATCCTATACATAGATAAAGGCATTAGTGAAACACTAGTGCCTAAATCACATAAACTCTAGAAAAATCAATGTCACCAATTGTGCAAGGGATCAAAAAACTCCTTAAATCTTTAAGCTTTAGTGGAAGTTGCACTACAATTTTTAGTGAAAGCAATGGTCGTATGATCCTCCAATTTCCTCTTGTTTGACATAGTCTCCTCAAGAAACTTTGCATAAGAAAGAATTTAAGCTAAGGCATCTACAAAAAGAATGATAATGTATAGTTACCTAAATACTTCAAAAAATTTCTCAAACTATTTATCAGTCTTATTCTGCTTAAGCCTCTAAAGAAAAGAAATGAGAGGAACATAAGGTTTGACAACTGGTGGTTGTGTGGTTAGTGTCTCAGTATGCTTGACTTCTTTCTGACTTTCCTCTTCATGGCTTGCATCAACACCATGCTCCACTACAGCCTCATCATTTACTGAACTAAGTCACTTACCACTTCTCAAGGTGACTACCTTGCATTGGTCTTTTGGATTTACCTTTTTTTTTCTAGGTAGGCTCCCTTAACCATGAGGTTGGGTCACACTTACTATTTGACCCATTTGGACTTCTAAATTGTAGCTGAAAGTAACCAACTAATATAATTTAAATTCCAACCACTCAATCCTCTTCAACGTGGTATTGATTAGCTTTTCAATTGCTAACTCCCACATTGGTTTGCTCTCATGTTGTTGCAACATTCCTTGGGGTCACAGTTGAAAGTCAGAAGGATTGGAAGGTCTTAAGCTACTGCCTTGATTTCCTTGATCTCTCTAGGATAAATTAGGATGATTTCTCCAACCTAGGTTATCAATCACAATTCGTAGCATCAATATTAGAAATAGCATTAACATTACTCAACTTACCAAATATTTTTACCAAGTTATCAACCTTGGCATTAAACATATTTATTCCATCAACTTCATATATACCTAGATCTCTTTGGAGCATACCTTTCTCATTTGTCCACTAATAATTATCAGAAGTTATATCTTCGACTACCTTATATGCCTCTTCTAATGACTTGCCCATCAAGTCACTTTTTACAATTGCATTTATAGTAATTTTGACTGAATGTGTCAAACCATTATAAAATTTTTGCAGTAGCAACTAGTTAGGTAAACCATGGTAAGGACACTATCTTTGCAATTCCTTAATCCATTCCTATCCTTTATACAAAGACTCACTATCAAACTGAACAAAACTAGTAATATCATTCCTAAGTTTTGCAATCTTACCTAAAGGAAAGTACTTGCTCAAAAATGCTTGTGATAAGGCATTCCAAGTTGTAAAAGAATTGAGAGCCTTGGACTTCAGCCAAATCTATTCCTTATCCTTAAAAGAAAATGGAAAAATTCTCAAACAAATGACATTATAACTAATTCCATAATGTCACAAATTTCCAAGAAGCTAGCAAGATGTGTATTTGGGTCTTATGGCATTCCACCACACTAATTGTTAAACCATTTGAATACTTGGTTTGATCTCAAAAGTATTAGCATTCACTGTTGGCCTTGCAATACTAGATTCGGCACCACTAACATTTGGCATGGCATAATCACGCAACACTCTAATCATCATTCTTTCCTTAGTCTATGCAAAGATTGTTCTATCTTAGGATCAAATAAGATAATCTGCCCACACGTATGTGACATACACTAAACAACCTTGTAATATCAGGAACAAATGTTTCAATAATATTAAACAAAGAATCACTAAAAGTAGTAAATATGAATCGAAATAAAGCAAAAACAGCTCTAAAAAGAAACACAAAAAAAACACACAAAAATGAATGGAAACCCTAGTAAACAATGTTTTTGTACCATAACTACTAGCCTTGATTAGAATTTCATATCCATATAATAGATATAAGCATGACCCCTAATTCAACAATTAATTTTTCTTTCCACTAGTGCCTATCTTAGTTTTAGTTGAAAACACCTATCACAAGAAAACTTTGCAAACATAAAACTAAAAGATCAAAATATCAACTAAACCTAATCCAACCCATATTAAGAATCAAATCACAAGAAAACAGCAAATCAATAATGCCTTAAACAAAAACAAATGAATATAGAGAAGAAGAGTTACAAAATTTGAATTAAAAAAATAATTAAGAAAAAATTCATAATAAAATCACACACTAAAATTACAAAAACAAAAAACTCAATAAATGAAATTAAAATAGAATAAGAGTATAAATAAAAATCAAAATAGAAAGAAAAATATAATCTAAATTAATAAAGAAATTCATTATTTTGATATTAAAAACTCTCCTTCCCAACAATGGCCCAAAAACTTGATTGCCCAAAAATCTACCATAAATGGGACATTTAAATAGTAAGGTGGATGTGAGTCTAATTATTGATCCCCTAAGAAGGAAACTTAGATACCAAATTATGCAAATTTCCTATGTTATCTAAATAAACTAAATGAAGAAAATGTTATCTGAATTTGAAATTAAAAACCAATTTTAAATATAAATTGAAAATCAATAAACAATTGTTTTATCATCCAAAATTTTATCAATTAAATACTATTAACAAACTTAACATATGATTGTTAGAATTAAAACTTATTAACACTGATGATCTCTTTCAAGACTTAACAACTATACTCATATTAATCCTACATCTACTTTTGTGACTATAAAATCTAACATAAGTTTATTAAAGATTTGTGGAATTTTTAACAATGATTAGAAATGTGTGCATTCATTTCTAAACTACACAACTTAGGTTTAATGTTTTTACGAACTAGTATTAAATTTTCATGCTTCCTTCATTGTATAATACCTTAAACATACAATGAATGGCTAGTTATTAGTACAAATTAAAATTAAAAGTATCAAATTTAATTAGCAAAAATCGATCAAAATAATCAAAATATTAGTTTTTTAATAAAATATAGTGACTACATTCTCAACCAAGAATGAAAGATCTAGCCACTTATATTTATCAAAACATATAAATAAACAACTAAACATTCATAAAACATCTTAAAATAAATTAGTAACTAATGATGAAAACAAAAGAAAATAGTAAGAATACTGGCCATATTCAAGTCTTGCACTTTCATCTCTCATTTTCACCGATTTCTGATCCTTTATTTTCTTAAACCTATTCGAAGCCCAATTTTGTCACATAAACATATAAATTAATAGAATAATGAGGACAAAATAAATACAATTAAACTCCAAAATGTTTAAGGTTAATTAACATAAGAATTAAGAAAAATACTCAAATTGTGATATAAAATATGAAAAATAATTCCACATATCAAACTTTTGATTTGAATAACTTGTTAAATAAATCATATTATCATTCAAAATTTAATTTTTTTACATAATTTATATAATTCAACTAACAAGTTATTTAAAATTCAAGAAAGAGATTAAAAAAGTCATATTTAAATAAAAAAAACTAAACTTAAATAAGTACTTAAAGTAATAAAGTTATTTTAACTTTATTTCAAAGAGAATTAAATTAAAAATTTTCCAAACTTCTTTTTTCTTTAATTTTCACATGACCATATGCCATTAGGTACAACCCATTCATTAATTTGAGTCTTACATTTTCACTTTAACAAAAAGCATGGACCCAACCAAAATTAATTGTTAGTTCATTATTCAAGTTTATTAAAAGCCATGACCATTACATGGATAAAACTAATTTGACACAAGTTTATGCATGAAATAATTATAAATGTTACTTAAAAATTTTTATTTTATTCTATATAATTATAATTACTAATGTGATCACAAACATGTATTTATCATGTAAATTGTTAACATTTTCTGTACCTATTACATGAAGGCAATTGAGGGGAACGAAAAAGAAAAAAAATTGAGGTGAGTGTGGACATAGCCAACTGGAAAATTTCTCACTAAATTGTCTTAACTTTGAATCATAATATAATGCCACCTTAAAAGGAACAAATGGCTAGAGAAGATCTGCTTGTCCTAGCCTCCTTCGATTAGCATTATCATCAAATTGAGGTTTCACAAATCTTTCCAAACCTATGAAGTGTTTAATACCAAGTTCCAACATGATAATAAATCAAACAAAAAATGATCCAAACTAAATGAAAAGAAAAAAAAATGGATAGGAAAACATTATGTCATTTATGTTCTTTCATTAGGAATTGCTCAACTAGATTCTTTTCACCAGCTATGCGTGATTGGCCATGCATGAAAGGCTCACAAACAATTGCTCACGTTCATTTACATTCTTTATTTGAACAAATTAAAGGTTATTGATCCACTTAAACAAACTCAAATACTTAGTGATCATTGATTAGCTTATCTCAAAGTTAATTAACTAGGCAATTAAATTAGTTTAACAAATTAAAAATAGTAATTGTAATTTCCTACTCTTGCAATTATGGATTGTATTTGTAACTTAAAGTAATGCAAGGCTACATCTACAAGATCCCACTAAAATGAGATAGTTAGATTGAACAATAATCACTTAATTGTGAAGTTAGGTTAAAAATAACATCCTTTTCTCCATGATATTGAACGGAGCTATTGATGACAATATGTGAAAAGCAAATTCACAATATTGGGACCATAAGCACTAAGCACTCATAATTCGACTTCTTGCTGGTAGCATTCATAGCTCAAAAGTGATTTCTCACAAATGGTCCACATTTCATAACACGTACCAAACCAAAAGAAGAGTTTCCAATTTGGTTTAGGAAACAACTCATTTCCTTTGGATTCAATAACCATCCCTAACCTATTTGCAAATTACAAGATGCATACAAAAGTCAATTTGTTGGGTTTGTGACAAGATGATCAATCTCTATTTGTAAAAGCATTTACAATTCAAAAATATGGGAATTGGACTGATAATAAATTTTATCTTAAGTCTTTTTGCAACCAATGTCAATTCTAAATAAGTTATGGTATGAGTATTTATTAAAAGACAAAGATATGATTCTTTCTTAAAACCTATGGTAGAAGTACTCAAACTTACCTATTTCATGACAATCATAAATTGTCTCCTAATAGAATGGCCAGTGTCCATTTTTATGTTATTCATATATATCCCAACAAGGAACAATTTGGTTCTTAAGCTTATAACTAAGTTAATGTAGGATTAGTTTACCTTTAGATTAGCCTAGTTTCTTGAATCTCTCTCAATTATACATTCTATCAAAAATATTAGCATACATCCACAATCTTACTAACTAATTTGCATATCAATTTTTTTTAATTATATTGGTTATAATTTCATTGATAAATTATTTGAAAATTAATATACTTAATTTTTTTTCCTTAACTATTTTTAAAGTTTGTATGATATTAAAATTCCATGATTTTAAATTTTCATTATTTTTTCATAAAAGAGTTTGTAAAAATTTTTATAAAATTATGTTTCATAATTAAAAATCACTTTGGTGTTGTCCAAAAAAAAAAAAAAACAAGATTCATGAATAGAGAGGACTTCAAATGCTCAAGAATTTCAATTGTAGCATTATAAACATAGTAACTTCAACTACAACATATATCACCAAATTGACTTGTGAAACTAATAAAAATTATGATCAACGAAATAACAATTGTATTGTGACCCCAATGAGATATATTAATGTTTAAGGATAGAGAAATTCATCATTGGGTTTTTGAATTTCAAACATGTATAGGTGAGACTAATGGGTGTTTGAATGGGAAAAAAATATCTTTCATACCAAGTAATTTTGTGATTAATCAGGAGATTAAGAGATCAGTAGATCAGGGGTTTTCACCATAAAACCAATAATTAATTGCACCCGTGCAAAAAATGAAAATGTTCTAATGATTAATATGAACCTAATAATCAAAAGAAACTCCCTAAATTCACCATCGATTGTGTAGTCTAATAATTTAAAGAATTTCTTTATATTGTTAAATTTTAAATTTAAATTTTCATCAAAACAAATAAATTATCTTAAAATTTAACAAATAAATATTATTGAAGTATAATAGTAGAACACAATACTCACATCTCCCTCTTCACTACAAAGTACCTATCACATAGTTGTAGTCACATTAACCACCAGCTTTTGGCATGTAATACCACTCAAAATTCATTATTGCCTACCTTTTTCTACAATATGTATTCTTTGCACCTAGAGACACCAAGCATTTTTTGAGTTGTCCCATTTTTGGTAAGGACAACGGGATACACTTATGTCAAAAAGATAGGGAGAAAAAAAAAGGTTTTTAGTGTAGAATTAACTTGTGTATATATTTATAAAGGTAGAGTCTTCATCTTATTTTTTCATTGATATTAATCACTATATATATATGAATAAAAGAGATAAGTTGTAGTCAAACAAAGATTATAAAGAATTATTTAAAAGGAGCATAGCTTTTAACTAAGAATCTAGTTATTGTGATGGATAGATATATAAGTTATCCTATAAATAATGATACCAAATTAAATTTCATGTGCATTCAAAAGGATTGATAGATTAAAGATTTTAAAGAATAATTACAAGTGTTTCAACAATTAATAATAAGTATATTTTCAATAAAAACACAACAAATTGACATTTTAATTGCTTTGTGTCATGTTTTTTTCATAACAAGTTTATTCTCGTTTGACAAATGCCTTATTATCTCCACTTGTGTACCATTAATATGTTAGTCAATGGAATAAAATATCACCTTTAAAATTTCTAGTAGCTTAAATTCATTAGTTGTTGCCAAAATATGTTTATGTCACTAAGATTCATAGGAATAATTTATAGGTAGATGACAAATGTTAGGGAATGTAATGCTTGTAAGGGAGGTAGCACATTAAGATTGTAAGGCAAAAATAGCTTACATTTAAGAACCTTAAAGTCTTAGAGATGTTGATTGCCTAAAGATCAACAAAAGGGTTATGCAAAGTCCAAATTTGTAAAATTTGGAGACTTCTAATTTTAAGAAACTCACATTTTCTTAGTAGCTATTGCTAATGCTACAAAACATACTAGATATTTTATTGTCAATCATGCAAGTCAATCTCACAAAAACAATATTGTCAATTCAATATTGGATAATTAAACTTGAATATATTAATATAAATAAAAAATAATATAAAATTTTAATTTTATGATAATTAAAGCATATTATTTTAATTAAATTAAATAATTTATAAAAGTATTAATTAATAAAATATCAATTTCAAGTTCATTTGTAATTATAATATTTGATAATTTTTAATTATCTATAACATTAATTTAATTTTGTTAAAATTATTATTTTTAAATAGTAAAAGTAATATCTATTACTTGAATTCTTCATCAGATATCTACTAAATAAACCAAATTCTTTACATAAATCCTAATTACTATACCCTTAAAATAAATTCACTAAAATCATATATTGACAATCCTAAGAATTAAGAAAATATATTAATTCAAGTAATAGTCACATAAAATTAAATTGTTCAATTTGTGTTAAATCATTCATAATAACAAAAAATAAATATATTTATAAATTTTTTACTATTAATTTCTACTCACTAGTTAAAAAAAGAAAATACTAATTATAATCTCTAATTCTAATTCTTGCAATTCTAACAATCCTAAAATAGTTTCCAACTACTCTTTTCAACCCATATTTTTATGTATTAACATTGCAGTAGAAAGGGTACCTTGTTGCAGCTAGACTTCAAGCAATCTAGCTTTAGCTTTAACCATGTTAATGGTCTTACCTTATTGGTTCCTAGAGAATCAAATTTACCATTAAACTACAAAATGATATGACTCTTAAAAGATGATTTTTTTTAACTTATTCAAAAATAATTCATAGGATCATGCATTTTTTTTTCATTATCAATCCACCTTATTCTTGAAATAAATAACTCACATACTCTACCTTTCAAAAAAAAAAAAATCAATACACCAAGTACTACAGTTATATAGGATTTCCTCTCCTGAAACTCCTAATAGGTAGCCAAAGACCCAAAGCGATGAAAGAATCAATTATAATTTTCAAAGGATTTCTTCTTCACTTATAGATAGACTAATTATTATTTTTATTTGTTACTACTATTATAATCATTATTTTATATATTATATTTTATTTTATTCTTCTACTCTTATTTCTTTTTGTTTTCCTTGTTTTTTTAGTCATTTACCTATTTGTCTATTTTTTCTAATACTTATAATTTCTAATAGATTAAACTAAATAGAATAAAAAAATGTATTAGATTTATAAAAGATATAAATTGATTTTTTAATTAGAAATTTATAATAAAAGAAATATATTTTTATTAAAATTTAGTGTCGATTCTTATGTAAAGTATGAAATATATACTTTGCTTTTATTGTAACACTTCTTTAAAAAACT
The DNA here is from genome assembly GCA_037832345.1 of Rhizophora mangle. NCBI lineage: Eukaryota > Viridiplantae > Streptophyta > Magnoliopsida > Malpighiales > Rhizophoraceae > Rhizophora > Rhizophora mangle. Next base: position 258,778 of record JBAPLJ010000078.1, on the reverse strand, counting down.
TTTTAAAAAAAATTTGATTGAATTAAAAGAAGAAAGAAAGCAACTTAGTATATTAATTCCTATAATAAAAATAATCCAATAAAAAATACAATAAACAAACAAATAAATTATAGGAATGAAATCTTAATATAATTTGAAAATGCGAGCTGTACATCCAAGGTAATTAAAAAATATATATATTTTTGAGGATTAAACAAAAAAAATTCACAAATAAAAGTGCTAATGCTACAACCATGCAATAAATTATTAAAGCTTCCATAAAAGCCAAACTAAGCAATAAAGTAGCTTGCATTTTTCCCTCCATCTTGAGTTGTTTTGTGGTGCCTTCTATAGCATGGCCCATGATAGTACCTTGACCAACCCTAGGTCCAACAAAAGTAAGCCTAATGGCTAACCCATTAGAAATAATGGAAGCAGCAAAAATCAATGGATTCATGATAAGTTCCTCACACTAAATTAAAGAAATGGTTAATGATACAATTAATGAATAAATTATGATTTAATTATTTTATTCCATTCATAATAAAATTTTCAATTTGTCAAAGCAAAGTAATTGAGAATTCCAAATTAAAATTAAAATAATAATATTAATGAACCATCAAAATTATTTTGATATCTATATTTTATTATTATCACTAAAGTTTTTATCAATTCATACAATTTTTTGTTTTTATTATTTTTTTCATTTAGAAACATTTTTTGAATTCAAATTCTTTCATTTTTCTTGAATGAATTTTTTTAATTCATTTTACAATTACAAATGAGAAGAAAGGACTTTATTTTTATTGGAATTCCTATCCAAATTCCCATTACCATTAGTAGTCATATATAACTAGTTAATACCTAAAATTACATACACATGTCTTTTTTACCATAATGTAAACCAACTGTTCACATCTTAGATTCAATCATATTCAAAAATTCAAATTATTCTTTTGATACATCCATAAAGTAGACTTATAGATATATATAACCCTAGTTTGATCTTACTCTCTTGAATTACTTTTTTCTTTTTTCCTAAATCTCAATTCTTGTAAACTCTTGGCTTGCTTTTATTTATTATTTTCTACAATGATACAATCAATTTCAATGAACAAATCTATTAATCTAAATCATTATATATAAATAGAAATCTTTAGTTGATTTAATTTCATGTAATTTATTATTTCTTAATTTTTTTTCTTTATCATTTTGTTTTGGTTAATCATTGAGTTGAATAAAAAAATGATTAACATTTAATGGACATTACTATATAAAATCTTTTTTTAATCACACATTATAAAAGATGGAAAAAATAAAGAATTCCTAAGTAAATTATGGTTGGTAAATTGTGAGTCCAAAGATTGGAATTGAATAAATGAAACAATCAACACTGGTAACATAAAGAAAATATTCATTGGAAGTAGGTATAAAAGGTCCAATCAAATGAATTTAAGGAAAAAGATTTTTTAGATCATTTTCCTCTTTAATTTTACAATTGGCCACTATTGTAAGCTATTTTACTATTCCTCTGGAGTGTATATTTATGTTTATTAAGTAGATTCTCTTAAGCAAGGCAGGGATTGCCTTGCATTAAGCTTAAAAGATTGTCTTGATCAGGGTAATAATTTGTATTAGTTAAACAAATCATGGAATTTCCAAAGGGATATATTCTCTACTAGTCATATATTCTTCTTGTTAATTAAATAATTATTACAATATTAGGTAACCATGACATATATTTAATCCCACCCAAATATTTTTGCAAGTGAGGTCTCCTTGATCAGGGTAATAATTTGTATTAGTTAAACAAATCATGGAATTTCCAAAGGGATATATTCTCTACTAGTCATATATTCTTCTTGTTAATTAAATAATTATTACAATATTAGGTAACCATGACATATATTTAATCCCACCCAAATATTTTTGCAAGTGAGGTCTCCTTGTCTTTTGTTCCATTCTTAAGTCCATGAACTTTTGAAATCTTGTTTCTATAGTTGACCAATTCATTAAATCAAGCCATTTTTTATTAATGTAATGACATTAAGATTTTATTTCAGCCTGCATTATGAAATCAACTCTTTTTTTTTTTTTTTTTGGTACCAACAATTAATAATTGATTTGTCCTACTTGCTGCATCAAAAACTAAATCACAAGCTTTTGATAAAAAAATAAGCAATTCTAGTAAGAGTTGTAATATGAATACCTTTACTCTTTGTAGAAATATAAGGTCCCATTCTAAGATTCCATACCATGACCAAAATGAACTCCTACTTCCAACTTCTCTTCTAAATTAACATTCCAATATCTTCTTATCATTTCTCCACATATTTCCTCTCTCTTTTTCTCCTTTTACATAAAAAGAGAGAGAGAGAGAGAAAGAGAGAGAGAGAGAGAGACAAGGTATCTTGAAATAAATAATTGTTTTGATGGAACCTTATATTTTCTTGGAAATTGCACATCGATGCATAATCCAAGTGATTAATTTCTTTCTATTCCTTTTTAATTATCTTTATTTCTTTATTATTTTGATTATTCTTTACTACTATTAATTATTAACAAATCACATGTAAAAAAAAAATCGTAGGACCACCAATAGTTAGGTAATTAAAAGAATAAATCTACATTTGGGAATCATTAAATTCTATAAATGATTATTTTGATGTATCATAGAAATTTTTTGAATTGCAAGAATCAAATAATTTTTTGTGGTGGAACAAAATATCTCTCATTTCTTCCTAGAATAAAGTCTTCATTTTGGTTTTCAAAGAAATGTTCTTATGTTGCCTTGAGTACATGAATCCTTTGAAACTGGTCCCAATGGGTATCATACCACCTAGAACAATGTTTTCTTTTAGGCCTTTCAACTAATCCTTATGATCATGGAGAGCTACTTTTGCTAAAACATGAGTAGTTTCTTGAAAATTCACATCCAATATGAGATTTTGAGTATTCAAAGAAGCTTTGGTTATTCCTAATAATATTACTTGGTAACAAATCCCTTGGTAATAACCTAAAGAAGGATAGACACTTCCTCTTGGGAACCAACTTAGCTTTTTAAGAGAATAACTCCTAATTAGATTAGGAAAACTTTGACCAGCCTATAAGTTGGATTAGGGACACTAGTATATGGCCCAATTCTTCTTGGAAATCTATAAATAAGCCCACTTTAAAAAATTCAGGATATGTATTTTAATTCTCATAAGGCACTTAAAGCTTAGGAATAAAGGAGAAGCTTGAGAACCAAAGGTGGTGTGGAAGTTGCATTACAAGCTCAATTGAAGTTGAAGCCATTAGATTTAAAAGACACAAGAAAACTACCTTTAAATATTCCAATAAAGGAATGTAGCTTGAGTCCAAAAGGAATCATAGGAAAAGAGGAAAGTTCTCAATTTGTCCTATCTACAAAAGAATTAATCATGTAGGGGATGACTATTAATGGAAAGGCAAGGTTTAATGCAAGATTTGCACCAAATTTTCTCATATTAAAAGTATTGCAAAAAAAAGCACAACAAGGTTACGGCCAACAATCTCAAAAAGCTAATTTCACTAAAGAAGAGTTGAAACATGAACATTTGATTATGGCTTTAATAGTGATTAAAGCAGAGAATTAGAGATCATGATTTCTACATAGTGGTTGTACTTACCACGTGACTAGCCATGCTGATTTTTTAAGTCACCTGACACTATTCATACATGTGGTAAAGATTGACAATGGAGGGCAAATGATGCTAAGGGCTTTAACTTGTTGTTCAAAGATAAAAATTGTTTGCTTTATGATCCTATTGGCATATAATTCACTGATGTTTTTATGGAGAATAGGAGTTTTATTGAGAACTTGAATTCAATTGAAATGTCAAAATGCAAAATGGTAGAGTGATTGACGATTCTAAACTGTGACAGAAGAGCCTTCATAGAAAAACAAGAATTTGTGAATGATTTGCCTACTATCAAAGTCTTTTTTGATGTGTGTCAAAGTTATGAATTAGGCATGCAGCAAAAAATGTTTTTTCCTATATAATGTGCTTAGAGAGATGAAGGGAAGCTTCAAATGGTCAATTTTGATGTTTGTGGACTAATGAAGCCATATTCTTGCAAAAGCAAATATCTCCTTTTGTTCATGAATGACTACTCAAGGATGACCTTGCTGTACTTAATGAAGTAAAAGTCAGAGGATTTTGGGTTATTCAAGAAGTTTTTTGTTGAAACTCAAAGTGGAAAAGTTTTGAAGAACTTGAGATTAGATATTGGAAATAAGTATGTTTCTAGAGAGTTTAACTAATATTTTGAGGAGTGGGGGATCCAACATTAGTTGACAGTTAGTTACATTCCACAACAAAATAGAGTGGTAAAGACAAAAAGTTAGATGAGTACTAAAGATGGTAAGGTGCATGCACTTTGAGAAAAAGTTACCAAAATCCTTCTAGGAAAAAGCTATCAACATAATTATTTATTTGTAGAACAAGATGCCAACAAAAGTAGTAATGGGGAAGCTCTCTAATGGAAACTTGGAGTAACTTTAAGCCAACTCTTAAATTCTTGAGAGTGTTTGGTTCCTTGTGTTACACACATATGTTAGATGTAAAAAGAAGCAAGCTAGGTGAGAAAGTAGAAAAGTGGAAAAGTCATTGTTAGTATAGACATGAAGATTGATCAGGAACCCTACTAGGATATGAATGAGTCACAAACTGAAAGGAACTGGCAACAAAAGTTATTGATTCTTAAGATATAGATTTTGAGGTTGAATCTGATAACTATAATCATCCTCCCATTAAATACATATGATCTCTTGCTAATGTATAGCATAGATTTAACAGACTTATAATAAAACCTATCACTTATGAAGAAGCTCCTAAGGGTGATGAGTGGAATGTAGCAATAAAGGAGGAGATTGGCATGATTACAAAAAATCAAACTTGGGTCTTAGTTGAGAAACTTGAAAACACATAGGTGATAAGAGTGAACTGGGCATTTAGGGTAAAACTAAATCCTGATGGAGGTGTGAACAAGTATAAGGTAAGACTTGTAGTCAAAGGCTATTCCCATCAGCCTAGAATTGACTACACTGGCAAAATGGACACTTTTGGAATTTTGATAGTAATTATAGGTCAAATGAGATGGAAAATCTCTCATTTAGATTCCAAATTTGCATTACTAAATAGCATTCTAAAGGAGGAGATTTATGTTGCTCCACCTAAAGACTTTGAGGGAAAACATAGTGAATAGAAAGTTTATAAGCAGGCTCTTATAAACTCCTTCCTATATGGCCTAAAATAGGCTCTTAAAGCCTGGTACAATAGAATAGACTCTTTTTTGTGTAGTTAGCACTTTAGAGTAGTGATGATGATGCCATATTGTAGTTACAAAAATTTTATGCTGATAATTTATTTGTGATAGGAAGAAATTTAGTGGAATTAATGAAGTTCAAAGTTGAAATGCAATTTTAGTTTGACATATTAGACTTAGGACATATAGGGTACTTCCTTGGGCTTGAAGTAAATCAATTTAATGAGGGCATCTTCCTATGTCATAAAAAGTATGCCTAAAATATTTTGAAAAGGTTTAGAATGCAACATTCCAAACCAATGGCAACACCATTGGTTGTCAATGTAAAACTAGGAAATAAAGATAATGCAGAGCTAGCAAATGCATCCAAATATAAAAGTTTCATTGAAAGTTTGTTATACCAAATTTCCATAAGAGTAGACTTGATGTTTGTAGCTAGTCTATTATTAAGGTTTGATGTAAAGTCCATCTGATTGTTTGTATGACATAGCTAGGAGAGTCCCAAGGTACTCAAAAGGGACAAGTCAGATTGGAATATGTAACGAACTAGTTGAAGAGGGCAAATTGATAGGTTTTGTGGACATTGATTAGGCAAGTAGCTTGAAAGATATGAAAAGCACCTCAGGCTATGCTTTCTAACTTGGTTTAAGAATGTTTTCTTGGAATTCCAAGGCGCAAGAGGTGGTAGCCCAATCCATTACAGAGGCAAAGTCTGTTGCTGTAATAGCAGTAGGTGCAACAGCCAACCAAGCAATCTGGGGGAGAAAAATTCTCAAGGCCCTTTGCTTTAAGCAAACAGCAGCAACAACAATTATGTGTGACAATAAATCTATAATTGAAATTGCAAATATTCCAATACAATATGGGAGGACAAAGCATACAAATGTCAAGTATCATGCAATCAGCAAAGCTAAAAGAAATGAAGGAATAAAATTAAAATTAAAGTGTTGTAGATCAGAAGATCAACTAGTAGACATTTTAACAAAGTCTCTACCAAAGTCCAAATTTCAAAAGTTGGAAGTCATGGTTGGAGTGTCCAATAAAAATCTCAAGGGGGAGTGTTTATGCACATGATAATTTTGATAGAGACTCAAGAAGTTAGAAAAGAAACTTTTGAAGTAGAAAAAGGAGCTGAAAGGCAGCAGTAGAAGCTAAGAAGTTGAGAACTAACAAATTACTTGAAGACAAAGTAACTAATTTTTATACTTGGTAGTTATTAACCAAGTTTACTTGTATTCCTTAAGTTTAGGAAAAGTTAGATTGTAATATAGATAGTTGTTAAAGCAAGTTCAAGAGTTGTTTTTTAAATAGTGAACTAGCGGCCAAAATAGTGTAAAATGTCCCTATAATAGGAACTAAGCTACTACAATGAAGTTTTATGCTTTTCTACAAAAGTTTCTTCTCTTCTCTTATTATTCTTCTTCTTTGACACTTACACAACATTAATCATCATTGAAAATGGACACCTTGGTCATTCTACAAAAATTTCTACAATGTTTTCTTGTGGTTAAATGATCTTTACATGTATTTCTTTATTGGAAGGATTTCAATGGATTCAGACTTCCCAAGATAGAATCACATGCATTTTGCAATGGAATTAGTGATGGGTGTAGAAATTTAGGTTAATTTCATGATTCTTTTACATGAATGACTCCATAAAACAAAAAGGAGCCTCATTACATAGAAATGAAGTGATAGTCCCATCCTCCAAGCAATGAACCATTCTATCCAAGTTAGAAAAGCTATTCAAGATGAAAACTCTCTTGTTTGATGGAAATCAATAGATTCAAGCTACCAAAGATGTATTGATGTGCATGTCACAGAGAAATAAATATTTGTTGTAGACATGGAAGTTAATTGCATTCTCATTTTCTATGAAGAATTCCTTGCAATGAAAGAAGATGCCTTATTGCCAAGGAATTAGTTAACAGTATCATGTTTTTAGCAATGAACAAATATATCCAAGTAAAGAAAGCTAATCAAAACAAATAACTTCTTTACTTAATGGACTTCAATTGATTCAAACTACCTTGAAAGGAAATCCTTTTTATAGTAATGAAGAGATGTCTCATTTTTTAAGTAACGAACAATTATCTTGTAGTAATGAAAGCCATTTAAGAATAATGGCTTCTTTATTGGATGAATTTTAATGGACTCAACTTACCCATGACATAATAACACATACCTTGCAATTAAATTAGTGATTAATGTAGACATTTAAGTTAAGTTCACAATTACTTTGTGTGAATCAATTCTTGGAACAAAAGGAGAAGCCTCATTAGTTAGATATAAAGTGTTAGTCTCATATTTCAAGGAATGAACCATTCTAACTATGTAAGAAAAACTATTCAAGTTAATAACTTGTTTGCTTCATGGAAATAAATTGAACTACCCAAGGGTATTAAAGTGCATATCATAATGAAATTAATTTTCTTTATAGATATAAATGTTAATTAAATGATTATTCTTTGGGAAGGATTCCTTGCAAGTGTTATTACAAAGGAATTAGGTGATGACCTTAAGTTTTAAGCAATGAATGATTCTCTTTTGTAAAGAAAAATAGTCTAGTAATAGCTCCTTTATTTAATGGCCTTCAATTGTTTTAGACTAACAAAATAAAAAGCCTTGTTTCAAGTATTAATGAGATAAACTCATGTTTCAAACAATGAACAAATCTATCATAGTAAAGAATGCTAATCAAGTGTTAGGGCTTTGTTATTGGATGGACTTCAATACATTCAAACTACTAAAGATAGAATAATATGCATTTCTTTAGGGAATCATTGATTGTCATATACTTTTTAGTCAATTTAATGATTTATTTTGTGTGAAGTTTGAATGACTCTTTAGATAGCAAACAAAATCCTTATTAGCTAGTAATAAAGTCTTGGTCTTGTGTTTCATCTAATGAATATCCATGTAAGAAAGGCAACCATGATGAATGACTTTTATTTTAATGGAATTCAATTGATTCAAACTACCTAAGGTGTATTGATGTGCATGTTGTAATGGAATTATTGATTGGTGTAGAGATGAATTTTAATTGCATGCTTATTTTGTGTGCATAATTCATTGTAATAAAAAAAGAAGCCTTATTATCTAGGAATTTGGTGACGGTCTTTAGTTTCTACAAATGAGCAATTCTATCATTATAAAGAAAGTTAATAAGAGTAATAGCTGCATTATTTGATAGACTGCAATGGATTTGGAGTGCCTAGAGCAAATGTCTATTGTCAAGTAATCAACAGGGCATGTAAAGTTTCAAGTAACAAATTATTTGCTTATTGTAATGAAAGCTAATCAAGCATAATAGCTTCTTTATTAGATGGACTTTGACATATTTGGACTACCTAAGATATAATAAAGTGATTCTTGCAATGGAATTAGTGATCAGTGTAGACATTTATGTTACTTTCGTGATTCATTTATGTTAATGACTCCTTAGAATGAAAGAAGTCATATTAGCAATAAATAAAGTGATAGTGTTGTGTTTCAAGAAACGAACCATTCTATCTATGCAAGAAAAGCTAATCAAGATGTATGACTCTAATTAGAAGCTCATTTTGTTTAAATGATTCCATGTAATTTATGGAGATGCCTTATTTTCAATGAATCAAGTGATGGTCTCAAGTTTCAAGCAATAAATAATTGTCTTCCTCTAAAGATAGGTAATCAAGAGTAATAACTCCTTTATTCATTAGACTTCAATGTATTTGGCTACCTAAAGGAGAAAAGTCCTATTGTAATGTAATCAAGAAGTGGTCTATTGTTTCAATTAATAAATGATTGTTCGATTGTGAAAGAATCTAATCAATAGTAATAGCTTCTTTATTGTATAGGTTTCAATTGATTTAGGCTACCTAAATTAATTATTCCCTTGTGTGAAAGACATCTTTAATCAAAATGAGAAGCCTTAATTGCTAGAAATGAAGTGTTTATCTCATGTTTCATGTAATGAATATCAATTTAAGGAAATCTAATGAAGATAAATGATTTCTTTGTTTGATGGAATCCAATAGATTTAGATAGGAATTTAATGGCATACTTATTTTATGTATATGATTCCTTAAACAAAAATAGATATGCCTAAGAATCAAGTGACAATCTTAATTTTCAACAAATGAACATGATTCTCTCATGGTAAATGAAGCTAACAAGAGTAATAACTTTGTTATTTGATGGATTTCAAGTATTTTGGAGTACCAAAAAAAGTCCTATTGTAAAGTAATCAAGAGATAGTTTCTTATTTCAAGTAATGAATAATTATCTTGTAGTAAAGAATGCTAATTAAGAGTAATAGCTTTTTGATTGGATGAACTTTAATAGATTTGGACTGCACAAGAAATGATAACATGCATCTTGCAATGAAGTCAGTAATTAGTGAAAATATTTAAGTTAATTTCGTGCTACCTTTGTGTCAATGACTCCTTGGAATAAAAATTTTATTGACAAGAAATAAGGTGGTGATCTACTCTTTTAAGTAATGAGCTATTCTATGAATGAAAGAAAGCCTAAATAAAATGAAAGATTACTTTATTTGATGAAACTTAATGGGTTCAAACTACCCAAGCTATATTGATGTGCATGTCATAATTAAATTAATGTTTAGCGTAAACATGGGTGTTAGTTATGTGATCTTTTTGTGTGAATAATTCATTACAATGAAAAGTAGAGCCATATTGTGAAGGAATCTAGTGTCAATCTCATGTTTCAAGCAATGAATGATTTTAAATTGGTAGAAAACCTAATCAAGAGTAATAGCTCATTTATTTGTTTTAAATTGGTGGATTTAGACTACCTTGAGAAGAAATACTATTTTCAACAAATCACAAGACAATCTTATGTTTCAAGCAATAAAAGATTCTATCATGGTAAATAAAGCTAGTCAACAATAATAGCTTCCTTATTCAATGGACTTCAATGGATTTCATTAAGTTAATTTAATGATGGACTTCAAGGAGGCATTCATCCATGAATGAAAAGCTAATCTAGATAAATGACTAATTTATTTTTTTGATGAAATTCAATGGATTCAAACTACCCAAGGTGCATTGATAAGAATGTTGTAGTGAAATTAATGTTTGGTGTTGATATGGATGTTAGTTGTATGATCATTTTATGTAAATGATTTTTTGTGATGAAAAGAAAACCCTTTCAGCCAAAAAAAAATCTAATGTCAATCAGAAGTTTCGTGGGATGAATGATTCTTTCCTAATTAAAAATCAAAATAAAGTGTAATAGCTCCTTTAAATAATATACTTCAATGAGATGGAAGTACCAGAGAAGAAGACTTATTTTCAAGTAATCAAGAGACAATCTTTGATAAGCTATTTTTTACATAATTTCGCATCTCTAAATTAGTGTTTTTGTGATAAAATTATCTCAATTGGCATGGTTATGCACCAAATCTTGCAAAATTGTCTTATAGGGCTAATTAGAGCATAATGGTGGGAATTCAAGAAATTGGATTCAAAGATCTTATAAAAACCATAAATAACTATGGACATAGCATTCAAAAGGACAATCCATGTATTCATGCATGTCCATCATGCATGCAATAAGAAGTTATTGCAAATTAAGGCACCAAGCACTCAAAAGAAGGAAGATATCCATATTTTGCATGTTGCATATTTTGGGCATAACTTCCTACCTATAATTCAAATCGATGTGATTCTTATGGGAAATTGAAGATAAGTGAAAGAGGTACAATTCTTATTTGAAACTAAGCCTAATTCCATTGATATCTTAGAGCACATTTAGCTATAAGTTGTAAGTCCAGGACAAATGACATGTAAGGAAAGAAAGATGATAGTCTTGTCGAAACTTGGGGGAAATCTTCTTTTGGATTTCACATAACATTTGGTTATCCACATATGAATTTGAATAGTAGAGATATGATTCATGAAAGGGATAAAAGGAAAAGCATAGTGGAGTTGTAGGGTATCCACCAACTAATCTAAAAACAAAAAGAAAAACCAAAAAAATAACAATGGTTAGAGTGAGAGCTGAGACTTGAAAACTTGAAGAAGGAGAACATAAAGCAAGATTTGGATCAAAATCTAGGAGATCATTCAATTTTAATGTTTTGGGTAGCATACCATCATGCTCTTTGCTCTATCTTCAATCTTTCTTCATATTTATTCATGTTCACTTAATTTCAACATTCAAGCATGGACTGTATTCTTTTTCTAGGGTGGTAATGGATCTTTAGCTCAAAGTTTGATATGACTTTGCATTCTTGATTTATTGCATCACATTGTTGATTGTTTACTTTATTATGTTCATAATCTTTTTAGTTATTTGATTAACAATTGAATGAATTGCAAGATTTAGATGACTCTTGGAAGAGCTAATCTGAATTAGGAAAAATGAATAAAGTGATATATCATTAAAATGATTAGGGCTATAGCTTTGCAAGATATGCAACTTGAAAAAATGTTCAATCTTAATGAGATACTTTAATTGAATTAGCATAAGAATATAGTGTTTTGATTTAATGGAGCATCTTCATCAACTTATTAGAAGAGGTGTTAAATATTTTAGTGCATTCAGTTGGCATTGAACTTTGTGATATATTTTAAGATGATAAAGTTCATCAAACTGATTGTTAGGTCAAATTACATACCCTAAGCCATTTTTTCATTATCAATCACAATTCTAAATTTGCTTCTTATATACATAAGGTTTAATAACATTGTTAACACTTCATATTTCAAATAAAATTGATTAACTACAAATTTAGTACTTATTAAGTTTATTATAATTCTCTTTGGGATCAATCTTTGATGAATACTTCATTGTACTACTTGTATGACCATGCATACATAATAAAGTTAATCAATAGTTATAACTTCTTTATCGGATGAACTTCCATGGATTTGGACTACCCAAGACATAATAACGTGCATCTTGCAATCCAATCAATGATTAGTGTAAAAAATTGGCTTAATTTAATGAATCATTTGGGTAAAGGACTTTATGCAATGATGTGAGAAGCCTTACTAGCTAATAATGATGTGACAGTCTTATGTTTTAGGCAATGAACCACTTTATGCATGTAAAAAAAGACAATTATGATGAATGACTACTTTGTTTTATGAAAATCAATGGATTTAGACTACCTAAGGTTTATTAAAGGCATAGAGGTTAATTGCACAAACATTTTGTATCAATGTTACAATGAAAGCAGAAGCTTAATTGCTAAGGAATTAGGCATCAGTCTAAAAAATCAAGCAACGGATGATTCTTTCCTAGTAAATAAGACTACTTAAGAGCTATAAGTCCTTTATTGGATGGATTATTTTTAAGTAATCAAGAGACTATCACATTTTTCATGCAATGAATGATCTCTCCTCATCATGAAAGCTAAACAAGAGTAGTAGCTCCTTTATTCAACAAACTTCTTTGCCAAAGATATAATAACATGCATCTCACAATGAAAGCAATGATTGGTATAAAAATTAAAGGTAATTTCATGATTCCTTTTTGTGAATGACATTTTGAAATGAAAGGAGATAGTTGAAAATGAAGTGACAATCTCATCTGTCAAACAATAAACTTTTTATTTAAGTAAGAAAAGCTAATGAAGATGATTGGCACCTTTGTTTGATGAAAATCATTGAATTAAGACTATTTATGATGTATTGACATGCATGTTGTAACTAAATTAATGTTTGAGTGTAAGCATGGATGTTAGTTGCTTAATCATTTTATGCCAATGATTACTTGCAACAAAAGAAGAACCCATATGGCCAAGGAATTAGATGGCAGTCTTAAGTTTGCATTAAATGATTCTCTTATAGTAAGGAAAGCTAATTAAGGTTAGTAAATCCTTCATTCAATGGACTTTAAGGTTAGAAGTCCATGTTTAAAGTAATCAAGAGACCTTCTAATCTTTCACATAATGAACGATTCTCTTATAGTAAGGAAATTTAATCAAGAGTGATAACTTCTATTATTCGAACTAAAATGCATTCAAACTACTTAAGGCATGACAACATCATCTCCCAATAAAATCAATGATTAGTTTAGACATTTAAGTTAATTCCCCGATTCCTTTACATGAAGACTTCTAAAAATAGAAGGAGGACCCATACTAGCAAAAAATGTGAAGACAAGTTCCTCTTTCACATTGTAAGACATTTTATAAATGTAAAGAAGGTTAATCAAGTGGAATGACTACTTCATTTGAAGGAATTCAAAGAATTCAAACAACCCAAGGTGCATCAACAAGCATGGCACAATGAAATTAATGTTCAATATAGATAGGGATATTAATTGTATTGTCATTTTGTGTGAATTATTCTTTGTAATGATAAGAGAAGCCTTATTGCCAAGGAATTTGGTGATGCTTTAAAGTTTCAAGCAACTTTCATAGCAAAGAAAGATCGTTAAGAGTAATAGCTCCTTTATTCTATGGAATTTAATGGATTAAGACTCCTAAAGGAGAAGTTTTATTGTTAAGCAACCAAAAGATGATCTTATCTTTAAAGCAATGAATAATTCTCTCATAATCAAGAAAGTCAATCAAGAGAAAGAGATTCTTTGTTGGATGGTTTTCAATAGATTTAGACTATCCAACCATAATAAGTTGCATCTCATAATGAAATCTTTATTCAATGTAAACATTTAATATAACTTCATGATTCCTTTATGTGAAAGTCGCCTTAGGGCAAAAGGAGAAGACTTACTACCTAAAAGTGATGTGATGACCTAATCTTTAAAGAAATGAACCATTCTATCTATGAAAAAAAAGCTAATGAAGATAAATGACTCTTTTGTTCAATGAACTTCAATGGATTTGGACTACATAGAGAAGTCCTATTGTCAAGTAATCAAGTGATAATCTTACGTTTCAAGTAATGAATAATTCTCTTATAGCAAAGAAAGTCATTCAAAAGTAATAGGTTCTTTATTGGATGGACTTCAATTGTTTTGAGCTACCTAAGACATGATAACATGCATTTTACAATGAAATCATTGATAAGTGTAGACATTCATGTTTATTTCATGATTCGTTTATGTGAGTAACTCCTTAGAATGAAAGGAGAAGTCCTCTAGCTAGAAGTGATGTGATGGTCTCATCTTTCAAGCAATGAACTATTTTATCTATGTTTAAAATTCCAATCAAGATAAATGAATCCTTTATTTGATGAAATTCAATAGATTCAGACCACTAAGGTGTATTGACTTGCATGTCATAATGAAGTTAATGTTTGGTGTAGAGATGGATGCTAATTACTTGATCATTTTGCGTGTATGTTTCTTTGCAACAATAAGAAAAGTCTTATTGCAAAAAAGCCATGCGTGACTTTCAAGAATCTAGGAATGAAGGAAATGTTTGGCTTATAGTCTGTAATTGAAATTGAATGGAATTAAAAACAAAATAGTAAATTTTGTAATATATTTAGTTTACTCTAGAATTAGAATCAAATTCTCTTTGTAGCTTTTTGAATAAATTTAGAATGAAAATCAAAATAAAAATTATTATAAGAAAAAAGTAAATAATAATAATATAATTAAAATATATTTAATTTATAAAAATATAAATAAAATTTGTATTAAAGGTTTTATCTAGTATTATTGATATTTTATAATAATAATAATAATTTAAATTAAAAAATTATTAGAACATATTTAATTACAATAAAATTATATTAATAAATTTATCTAATAATAACAATAATTTAAATTAATTACTATAAATAAAAAAAAATTTAAAATAAATATATTAATATAACAATTTTTATAGTGAAAAATAATTCATTAATTATTAATTTGAATATTTTTTTGATCACTACATTTTTTCCTCATTTATAGTATTAATAATAGCAATGAAAATAATTTCATATAACACTTATATATATATATATTTAAAAATATTTAATGTCATTATAATACAAAAATATTTATTATTATTATTATTATATTTTATCTATTTTATGGAGAGAAGAAAAGAGGGAATATGAATGAGATTAACTAGCAGTAGGGAAATGATGATTATCATGCATAAGGGAGTCTCATTCTCATAAATAGGAAAATAGAAATGGAATTTCCCTTTACTAGATGAAATTCAATGGATTTAGACTCCACAACCAAAATAATGATCATCTTGCAATAAAATTAATGATCCATGTAGTCATATAAGTTAATTTAACAATTTCTTTATGTAAATGATTGTTGTGAATGAAAAGAGAAACCTTATTAACTAAAAATGAAGTGTCATCTTTCAAGCAATAAACCATTCTATGCAAGTGAGACAAACTAATCATGATGAATGTATCCCTTCGTTTGATAAATTTAATGATTTCATATTAGCTAAGGTGCATTGTTGTGCATATCACAACAAAATTAATATTCATTGTTGAATTGGAAGTTAATTACATGATCATTTTGTGTGAATGATTTCTTGCAACAAAAGGAGAAGCCTCATTGGCAAAAAATTAGGTAAAGGTCTCATGTTTGAAGCAATGAATGATTATCTCATTATAAAGAATGCTAAAAAAGTGTAAATGCTCCTTTATTTGATAGGCTTAAGTAGATTTGGACTACCCAAAATTAGAAGTCCTATTATCAAGTAAATCAAGTGACATTCTCATATTTAAATTATTGAATGAATCTCTTATTGTAATGAAAGCTAATAAAGTGTTATAGCTTTTTTATTGGATAGACTTCAACGGATTTGGATAGCCCATGACATAATAAAATTCATCTCATAATGAAATCAATGATCAATGTACAATTCTAAGTTAATTCCATGATTCTTTTCTATGAATGATTGCTTAAAATGAAAGGAGAAGGCTAATTAGCTAAAAATGAAGTGTTAGCCTTATCATGTAAGCAATTAACCATTTTATCCAAGTAAGAAATGATAATCAAGATGAATGAATTCTTTGATTGGTGGAATTTAAAGGATTTAGACTATTCAAAGTGTATTGAGATGCATGCCATAACAAAATAAATGTTTTCTATAAAAATGGATGCTAATTGGGTGACCATTTTACATCTATGATTCCTTGCATCAAAATTAGAAACCAAATTACCAATGAGGTATGAGTCACAAGTTTCAAACAATGATTGATTATCTCCTAGTAAATAATGATAATCAAGATTAAAAACTTCATTCTTTGATTGAATTTAATGGATTCTAACTACTATAAATGAGAAGTTGCATCATCAAGTAACCAAGTGACAAAATCATATGTCAAACATTGAAGGATTCTCTTAAAGTAAAGAAAACTAATAAGGAGTAATGGATTTCATTAGATTTGAACTACATAAATCATAATAATACTACCCAAAGGAGAAGTTCTAATGTCAAGCAATGATGAGATGGTCTCAAGTTTTAAGTAATGAATGATTCTCTCACAATAAGGAAAGCTAATCAAGAGTAATAGTTTCTTTATTGAATGAACTTCAATGGATTTGGACTACTTAAGACATCATAACAAAAAGGAGAAGCCTTATTATCTAGGAATTAAGTAGATGTCTCAAGTTTCAAGTAATGAATGATTCTCTACTAGTAAAGAAAGCTAATCAAGAGTAATAGCTCATTTGCTTGATGGCCTTCTGTAGATATGGAATACCCTAGAGGAGAAGTCCTAATGTCAAGTAATCAAGAGATAATGTCATGTATAAATCAAGCAACAATTGATTCTTAGTAATGAAAGCTAATAAAGAGTGATAGCTTCTTTATTAGGGGGAAATTCAACAAATTCAAACTTTGCAAGACATAATAACATGCATCTTGTAATGAAATGTTAATGGATGTAGACATTTAAGTTAATTTCATAGTTTCTTTGTATGAATGTCTCATTAAAATAAAATAATAATCCTTATTACCTAGAAATGAAGTATTAGTCTTAGCTTTTGAGGAATGAACCATTTTATCCATTTAAGAAATGATAATCAATATGAATGACTCCTTTTGTTTGATGGAATTGAATAGATGTAGTAGCCTTCCTAAGGTGCATTGATTAGCATGTTAAAACAAATCTAAGTTTGGTGTTGACCTAAATGCTAATTGAAAAACTATTTTGCGTGAATGATTTCTTGTAACAAAAGGAGAAGCCTTATTGAAAAGGAATCAAGTAAAGTATCAAGTTTCAGGAAATGAACAATTCTTTCCTTTTAAGCTAATCAAGAACAATAAGTCTTTTCTTCACTGGATTGTAATGGATATAAACTAACTCAAAGGAGAAGTCCTAATTTCAAGTAATTGAGAGATGCTCTCATGTTTCAAGCAACAAATGATTATCTCACTATAAGGAAAACTAATACATAATTACACCTTCTTAATTGGATGAACTTCAAAGGATTTGGATTCCCTAAGACATCGTAACATGCATTTCACAATTAAATTAGTGATTAGTGTAGACATTTTAGTTAATTTAATGATTCCTTTAGGTGAGTGACTCTTTGGAATGAAAGTAAGGCCCTTATAACTATAAATAGAGTGTTTATCTTTTAAGCAATGAACCATTCTATGCATGTAAGTAAAGTTAATCAAGATGAAGATTCATTTGTGTGATGAAATTCAATAGATTTAGTTTACCCAAGTTATGTTGATGTGTATGTAGCAACAAAATCAATAAATGCTATTGAGATGAATGATAATTGTAGATTATTTTGTGTGAATGATTCCCTACAACAAAAGGAGTAGATTTATTATAATGGAATCAAGTGACAATCTCAAGTTTCAAGCAATCAATGATTCTTTCTTGCAAAAGAATCCTAATCAAGAGTAATAGCCCATTTTTTCAATGTGCATATTACAACAAAATAAAGTTCATTGTAGTCCTAGATGATAATTGAATGATCATTATGTGTGAATGATTGCTAGAAATAAAAAGAGAAGCCTTATTGTTGAGGGATCAAATGATAGTCTTATTATTCAAAAGTAATGACTTAATTATTTGATGGACTTTATTGGATTCAAATAACCCATATCAGAAGTGATATTATCAAGTAATCAAGAGGTAGTCTCATGTTTCTATCAATGAACAATGTTCATTTAGAAAAGAAAGTTAATCAAGGATTATAGATTCCTTATTGGATGAAATTCAATGGATTTGGACTTCCTAAGGCATAATAATGTGCATCTTGCAATTAAATTTGTGATTAATGTAAACATTTAAGTTAATTTCATGACTTCTATGTGTGAACAACTCATTAGAACAAAAGGAAAACCATTATTAGCTTGAAATGACTTGTTAGTCTTATCTATCTCATAATGAACCATTCTTTCCATCTAAGAAAAGATAATCAAGATGAATGACTACTTTTGATTGATGAAATTCAATGGACTTAGACAATCTAAGGCCTATTGATAAGCATGTTTCTAAAAATTAAAGTTTTAGTAAGCCTAGATGTTGGTTGAAGGGTCATTTTGTGTGAATGATTCCTCACATTGAAAGGAGAAGCCTAATTATCCAAGAATAGGTATATGTCTCAAGTTTGATGCAATGAAGGATTCTTCTCTAGTAAGAAAAGCTAACTAAAAGTAATAGCTCCTCTTAAAGGACTTCAATGGATATGGACTACTCTAAAAGAGAAGTCATAATTTCAAGTAATCAATAGATGTTCTCAAGCTTCAAGCAATACATAATTCCCTCATGGTAATAAAAGCTAATCAAGAGTAATAACTACTTTATTAGGTGGAATTTGATGGACTTAAACTCTACAGTACATAATAACATGCATTACATAATAAAATCTTTGATTGGCACAAACATTTAAGTTAACTTCGTGATTTTTTTTATATTAATGACTCCTTAGAACATAAGCAATGAGCCATCCATCCATTTGAGGAAATTTAATCAACATGAATGACTCATTTTTTTTAATGGAATTTAATGGATTTTACACTATGTATGGCATACTAATGTTCACATTGCAATAAATTTAAAGTTCAATGTAGGGCTAGATGTTACTTGAATGCTTGTATAGATAATTCCTTGCAACAAAAGAAGAAGCCTAATTATAGTCTCATGATTCAACCAATGAATGATTCTCTCATAAAAATGAAAGCTAATAAAGATTAATTGCTTGTTTATTCAATGGACTTTAATGGATTTAGATAACAAAGGTGAGGAGTGATATTTTAAAGTAATTAAGAGATGGTCTCATGTTATAGGCAATAAACATTACTTTCTTAGCAAAGGGAAATTAATCAAGCATAGTAGCTTGCTTATTCAATGAACTTTAATCAATTTTTACTCCTTCAAACAAAATAATAAGTAGAAATTTAGGTGAATATCATGATTCCTTTGTATGATTGACTCCATACAAGGATGAGAAGCCTTATTTTTTGGAAATGAAGTGTTAGTCTCATCTTTTAGGTAATGAATTATATCCTCATAAGAAAAACTAATTTAAATGAATGACTCCTTTGTTTGATAAAATTCAAAGGTTTAAGGCTACCAATCATCTATTAATGTGCATATCATAAAGAAATTAATGTTATGTGTAAAAAGGATGTTAATTACTTTAACATTTTATGTGAATGATTCTCTTATAGCAAAGAAAGCCACTTAGGATTAATAGCTCCTTTATTTGATGGTCTTTAATTGATTTAAACTATGAGAGGAGAAGTCTTATTGTCAACTAAATAAGAGATAGTCTCATGTTTCAAGCAACGAATGATTTTGTCATAATCAAAAGGCTAATGAAGTGAACTAGCTTTACATTGGATAAACTCTAATAGATTCAAACTACCTAAGATATAATAATGTGTATCTCACAATGAAATCAATGATCGATGTAGACATTTAATTTATTTTTACTCTTTCTTTGTCAAAATGCTTTTAGTGATATAGGATTAGTGTCAATAACAAAATCTCAAGGGTAAGAAGTAATTCAATTGTGTTTCATGTGCACGAATAAAAGCATAAATTTCTTTATCATAAGTAATGTAGTTTAATAAAGAAAAAAGAGTTTCTTATTTAAGTAGGCAATGGGGCAACCTTATTGCATCTAAACATCACCAATGCTAACTCTAAAAGCATCACACTTAATCTTAAATGTTTTGCCAAGTTTTAGAAGTGCTAAAATGGGAGTTGAGCAAAGCATCTCTCTGACAAGTTCAAAACCCCTTTGAGGAGCATTAATCTGCTTGAACTCCCCCTTTTTTATGCATTTTGATTTAATCTAAATTGATTTATATTTTCATATATTTTTGGTCTCAAATTAGTATTATTATTATTACTTAAGTTTACTTTTATTTAGATTTTATATATTTGCATTTTCTTTTAGTAGTAATGGAGCAAAGTGAATATTTGGTGTCAATTTGAGTCACAAACATGAAAAATTATCGATGGACAAGTAAAATCAAAAAATGAGAAAAATTTATGAGAGGTTTTTGTCTAATTTGGAGATTTACTTGAAAAGGAATGTTGTCTCAATAAAGCTTATTAATATTCTATCTAGTTACTAATTGAGGACTGTCCAATATTTTGACCACAACCTTTGATACACACATACAAATTGAGCAATTCTTGCAGCCAAAGAAATTTGAAACATAGAGCTACAACATTCCAGTTAATGCCAAAGTTTGATTTGGTTTCTAGAAGGAAGATAACCATAAGTTATGGGCCAGAAATTTTTTACAATTTGACTAGAGGTAAGAAACCCTAATTAATAAGAGAGACTACCACACAATAAAGGAGGCACAAAAAGAGAAAAATTATACACAACTATATAGAAATGAAAAGAAAATTGTGCTCCAAAGGAAGAGCAATGTGAAAAGATTAGGAAAGGAGGAGTGACGACATTGTCAAGGGACTGATTCTAGAGCTATTTTATCATTCTATTCACCTAAAGTTCTACTTCCTTTCAATTTTAATTTGGTTTTCCTTTTCTAGGATGAACTGATGTAGCCTAACCATAGTTATGTAGTTTTTTCTATTTTTTATTCTATTTTACAATTTTCATTTCATGGCAAGTATGTGTTATTGTGCTTAATGCTCTTAAATGCCTGATGACCTAAATTGAATTAATATGCATGATTAAGACTAAGAGAAGAGTCCTTACATTAGATCAAATAATACATACTTACATTGAATGAAACATGGAGATGTACAAACATGATTGATGTGGTAATGATGGGTGGATTTAAAAAATATCTACTTAAGTTAGAGCATTTTACAAAATTTTATTCTCCTTTATCTATTGTTCTCTACATGGAGATATATTAGGTTAACAGGTAAAAACTATATTCAATATAATTTGAAAAGAGTATTGAAAAATATAGGAAATTTCGTGGTCCTATGAATAGATCCTTTTTCTTCAAAGCATTTTAGCTAGAATTATATTAACCTTTATATAGTGTACTTAAAGACCATTGTATATTCTCTCTCAATTAAATCTTGTTATTTTTACCAATTGACTTTTCTCTTTAGATTTTACTTGTTCTTATTTAATCTTCAAAACTTTGGAATTGGTCTTCTACATAAGTTACATTTACTTAGTGTTTTGGTGTTATTCACTATTAATATTTCTTGAGTGAGTAGTGCACTTGCTAGTAGTTATTTATAGGCATCAAGTTTTTGGCATCATTGTCAAGAATTGGAAATCTTAAAAATAGTATAACCCTTTTTCTTGATTTTAATTTAGAATTTTAGTTTTGATTCTTTTTGTTTTGCAAGGTTCTTCCTAGAACATGACATGATAAAGTGGTAAAAAAAACTTATGCCATTTGATCCTAAAATTCAAAGAAGAATTCATGTGTTCAACAAAAGCAAAAGAGTGGAGATCACAAATGAAGAGATGAGGCTAAATGGTCCTTGCTAGAAAATTCAAAACCTTTAGTCATAAGGACCACATAAAGTATTAAGACGTCAGCGATACAAGTAAATAATTTTGAAATCAAATTGGCCTTTCATTAAGATTATTCAAATTTTATGTATAGGTAAAAGATCCAAGTGATATTGCAGCAGGAGCTAATGCTTTCAATAACATAGAAAATTATGCTATCATACGAATAACATTTTTCTTGATAGCAATTTATCAAGAATTCTTTGTAACCCTAGTGTGACAAAGCTAAAAACCCTAGTATATTCTCTCTTGGTCAAATCACATTGTGTTTAGCAATTGATTTTTCTATTTAGGTTTTATTTGCACTTAATTAGTTTTTTATGTTTTGAAATCAGTCTTCTAAATAAAGTTGGGATCATTAATGTTTTGGTACTTATTTGCTTTCAATCCTCATAGGACAATACTCTATTCCCTATCTATATTCTTAACCAACTAGTCCACTGGCTACTATTTATTCTCATGAATTTGTATTCTATCAATAGTGCCATAAGAGTAACAAGTCCTTGCATGAACCTCTAATGGAATGATGCAAGTCCATGAAAGCTTATGACTTCATAGATCCAGGTTAGAACATACCTCTCTTGGATAGCTTGGACCTCCTCTTTGACTACTTTTATTCCTTCATGGAGGATTACATAACCAAGGAAAGTGACTTGATTCTAAAACAATTAACACTTTATTTATATTGCCACAAAGCTTTTCCTTCCTTAGCACTTCAAACATATGCAAATGGTGTCTAGCATGATCAATTTGTTCTAGCAATAAACTAAAACATCATCAAAGTAAACAAAAAAATCTGCCAATGAACTTCCTTAACACATGATTTATTAATCTCATAGTAGTACTAGGTGCATTAAAAAGACCAAAAGGCATTATTATCCATTCATAAAGGCCATACTTTATTTTAGAG
Source organism: Rhizophora mangle (assembly GCA_037832345.1). Classification (NCBI taxonomy): domain Eukaryota; kingdom Viridiplantae; phylum Streptophyta; class Magnoliopsida; order Malpighiales; family Rhizophoraceae; genus Rhizophora; species Rhizophora mangle. The sequence continues at coordinate 235,788 of JBAPLJ010000078.1, read as the reverse complement.
CTATCTTCCACTCATCTCTTCTTTCATATGGATCTGATGATAATCACTCTTCATATGTTTAAGAAGATTTTGGAATTATGTAGTCCATAAAGATTATTTAGCCTTGAAATCAAGTAACACTAATTTATGGTGGTATTGTTGATAGCATGACAGTTAACACACATATGCATAGTCCCATTCTTCTTTAGAGCAAAGACTTATGGATTCTTAAACATATCCCTTTTGATGGATTACTTGCTATATAGATGAGCAAATACACCCAAGGTCTATTAATGTGCAAGTCTAATGAAATTAATGCTCAATGTAGACATGCATGTTAATTAGAAGATTATTTTTTATAGGTGATTCCTTACAGTGAAAGGAAAAGCCTTATGGCTTAAGAATTAGATGACAATCTCAAGTTTCAAGCAATGAAAGTTTCTTTTCTAATAAAGAATAATTCTCCTTTATTCAATAGACTTCATGGAACTTAAACTACTTAGAGGAGAAGCCCCATTTCCAAGTAATCAATAGGCATTCTCATCTTTCAGGCAATGAATGATTTTATCATAGTAAGTAAGGCTAAGTAAGATTAGTAGCTTTAATATTGGATAGACTTTAATAGATTTAGCTACCCCAAACATAATAATATGCATCTTGTAATGGAACTAGTGATCAATGTAGACATTTAAGTTCATTTCATGTTCCATTTGTGAGAATGGCTTGTTAGAACAAAAGAAAAAGCCTTACAAGGGAGAAGTGAAGTGATTATCTTAGCATTGGAAATATGCCAAAATATCCATACAAGAAAAGCTAATCAAGAGTAGCAATTAGTTAGTTTGATGAAATTTGATGGATTTACACTATCTTAGGTGTATTGAACTACATACTACAATAAAATTAATGTTTGGCATAGACATGGATGTCTATTGCATGATCATTTTGTGTGAATGACTACTAGCAACAAAAGGAGAAGCCTTATTGCCAAGGAATCAAATAACAATCTAAACATTCAAGCAATGAACAATTTTCTTTTGTAAAAGAAAGCTAAAGAAGAGTAATTGGTCCTTTATTCTATAGATTTCATTAGATTTGGACAACACAAACTAAAAGTCTTGTAGTTAAGTTAGTAAGAGATGATCTCATGTTTAAAGCAATGAACAAATCTATCATTTTAAGCAAAGCTAATCAAGAGTAAAAGCTTCTCTATTAGATAAACTTCAATGGATTAAACTACTTAAGATAGAATATCGTGCATCTTGCAATGTAGTGAATGATCAATGTAGACAATTAAGTTGATTTCACCATTACTTTGTATGAATGACTCTTATATAGATGGAGAAGTCATATTTTCTAGTAATGAAGTGTCATTCTCATTTTTCAACTAATGAACCATTCTATCCAAGGAAGAAAAGCTAATCAAAATGAATTACTCCATTGTTTAAGGGAATTCAATGGATTAAGCCTACCCAAAGAGTATTGATTGCCATGTCACAATGAATTTAATGTTCTATGTAGACATGGATGTTAATTACTTGATTAGTGTGAATGATTCCTCACAAAAAAGGTGAAAGCCATATTGCCAAGAAATCAGGGGATAGTTTCAAGTTTCAAGTACTAAACAATTCTTGCCTAACAAAGAAAACTAATCAAGAGTAAGAGCACCTTTAATCAATGGACTTGAAGGGATTCAAATGACCTAAAGGAGAAGTCTTATTCTTAAGTAATCAAGAGATAGCCTTATATTTTAAGTAATTCATGATATTCTCTTCAGAAGAAATGCTAATCAAAAGTAATAACTTCTTTATTGAATGGTCTTGAAAATTTAAATTACCTAAGACATAATAATGTGCATATTGAAATAAAAGTAGTGATCAATGTAGACAAGATTCCTCTTTGTGAATGACTCCCCAAAACAAAATGAAAAGCCTTATTACCTAGAAATGAAGTGTGAGTCTCATAATTTTTGTAATGAACCATTTTATCCAATTAAGAAAAACTATTTAGGAAAAATGACTCCTTTGTTTTATGGAATTCAATGGACTTAAACTACCCAAAGTGTATTGATATGCATGCATCTATAAAATTAAAATTTTGTGTAGACATGGATGGTAATTGCATGATTATTTTGTGTGAATCATTCCTTGCAATAAAAGGAGAAGAATTATTGCCAAGGAATCATGTAATAATCTCATTTTTCAAGCAATAAACAATTTATGTTGGTTAAAAAAACTAATCATGTGTAATAGTTCCTTTATTTGATGGGCTTCAAAGGATTTAGATTACTCAAATTGTAATCATAAAGTAATCAAGAGATAAACTCATGTTTCAAGCGATGAATGAATCTCTCATTATGAGTCATTCTTTGATGGAAAAGAAAGCTACGTAAGATTGATAGCTTCTTTAATTAATGGACTTTAATCTATTCAAACTACTAAAAGAGTAGTCCTATTCTCAAATAAATAATAGATGTCTCATGTTTCAAGTAATAAAAACTCTCTCATAACAAAGAAAGCTAAGTGAGTGTAATAGCTTCTTTATTGGATGAACTTTTGATGGATTCAAGCTGCCAAATACATAATAATGTACATCTCACCAAGAAATTGGTCAAAAAAAAAACTTGTTTTTTCTTTCCCTGGTCCATTCAAAATGTTAATGAAGACAATGTTAGCTATATCAAACCTTATCTATTTTCCCAGTGTTTGCTTTCCTTTAATTTTGTAATATTTTTAAAATAGTGAGCCTTTAGTGCTATGGTAAAATTAGTCAATAAAAACTGATATTTTTTTTTCCTTGGTCCATCAAAACATTAATGAGTTATGAGTTGTACAATTAGAGGTAATCTTATGTAATCTTCCCATTTCTTTAAACCCTATGAGCCCAAGCAAGGCTTAGTCATTTGTTTTAAGTTAAATGTATATTTTCTCTACTTCATTTCTTTGTCTAATGTTTTTTTTATTTTTTATTTTTTTACTTTTCTATTATCTTTCTAAAGATATTTCTTTTTCTATTCTTTACCCAAATAATATTTTACAAAAATGAAAATTATTTATTGTGTAACCCATTCATTTTGCTAATGCATCTCAGTAAAATTTTCAAAGCTCATATAAGAATTCAAGTTAAAAAAAAGTAGTGTATTGTGAAATGTCAAATAAGTCCACAAAAAAGTACTATAAAGTGGAGAATTAAATGTGTTTTGACTTCATATACAAAAGGCTCTAAGGAGGTAATGTGTGTATTTGCACAATATTATATAAGTTTTTTTTTTTTTTTCATAACACTAAAAGGTTAGATATCTATTTCTTCATTTCCTTTATCTCTATTGTTTTTCTTTCAAGTTAATATGGAAAAACTTTTCAATAAAGTAGCTTGTCATGTGGTTTTGTCTCTGTTTACATGTTAGGTTTTGTTCCTTAATATTTTTGTTCTCCCAAAATTTAGAGTATGATACTATTAATTCCCTATCTTTATAAGTTTGGACATAGGATAATTTTATTCCTTTTATCACTTTGCAAACTTTGGATCCAAAGGATCAAAAAACATCATTTAACTAATTAAGAAGCTAGATATCTTGTTGACTTAGGTTATTTAATTACAATGATTAATATCTTTTCATTATCCTAAAATACTTATAAGTTGGCTTCTTTTGTTTCACATCTTTCCTTTTGTCCACTAATTAAAGCCATATGGACTACATACATGAGGTTATGTTGCTATAGGTGTGCTTATGGATATCATGAGAAGATCTAATGATGTAACTAACTCTTTTTTGGCCCTTAGAAGCAATTTATAACAATTTTATAAAAACATAGAACATAAGGGTAAATTCAAATAGAAAGGAAAATCTCAATCAACTTTTTCTAGGATATTAATAGGGAAATGTAGGATACTTGATTAACATGATAATTATCAACCTTGATTTTCTTGTTTCTTCTTTGAACAATTCATTACATTTTTATTGCCAAAAATAGCACCAATGCAATTAACCCAAAATTCTTGATAATTTGATTTTGCTCTTCCACTATTCTTAGTGTTTGGTGAGGGCCTTTTGCTAGCCTTATGAAATTTATAATTGTTTTTATTTGTATTCTTATTGTCTAATGTCTTCAATGAGAGAAGATCATACCTTGCCTACTATTGAGGCTTTCACTCCATCAAATGTTGGTTGTTTTGAAAGTTCATCTCTTACAAGAACTATAGGAAAAACATAAATAGCTTTTTCTAGAATCTTAGTATGGAAATGTAGGATACTTGATTAACATGACAATTATCAACCTTGTTTTTTTTTTTTTATAACAATTCACTACATTTTTATTTCCTAGCTCAACACCAATGTAATTGATCAGAAATGCTTGATAATTTTTTTTTCTCTTTCACTATTCTTAGGCCTTTTGGTGGTCTTATGTTTGAATTTTTGTTGTCCAATGTCTTCAACAGGAGATGATAATACCTCACCTACTACTGAAAGTTTAACTCCATCAATTGTTGGTTCTTCTATAAGCATATCTCCTACAAGAACTACAAGAAGAATATTAAATAGAAAATTGATTTAGCAAGGGGCCATTGTAGAAAAGATGATGAAAGAGCAAGTAATGGAAGGAAAAAATTGATGTGTTTGTATTGCATAAAAATTTTTTCAAGGCAAGGTATTAATCAAGTTAAACACTCTTCTTAGTGCTTAGCCAGGGCCTTTTGCTAGTCTTATGAAGTTTATTATTATTTATGATTGTATTCTTGTTGCCATATGTCTTTAACAGGAGATGATAACACCTTACCCTCTACTGAAGCTTTCACTCCATCAAATGTTGGTCCTTCCAAATTTGTCTCTCGCAAGAACTATAAGAGGCAATATTAGATAAAAAGAGTAAGGTAGTGGAAGGAAAGAATTGATTTGTTTGTATTGCACAAAGATCTTTTTTGGGGGGAGGCATTAATCTAGTTAAGTAAGGTATTAATCAAGTTAAGTTACATTTAACAAGAATGAAAGGGGAAGTAGATTATTGTTGGAAGGTGTGGCCTAATGTTTGATATCAAATGAAGCAAAATTGTGAGCATTATTCTTCAAAGAAAAGGAAAGTACAAGAAACATTGGATGATTTAAATCTTGTTAGCTTGAGATATAGGGCCTATGAAGAGTAACAATATCATTATCTTGATGTTGATATTCAAGCAACAACCTCTAATTCCATCTTCTCATTCTAATAATAAAGGAAAGGGAAAGCTAGTACAAGCTAAGAAAAAATAGGGTTAATAAGTTAGGAGAAATTGAGTCTTTTTTTTATGTCAAGAATAGGTCTTAGTGCATAACCAACTTTGAAAAGTGTATTGCAAAATAAGAATGTGATAAAAAGGTGTGATATTGTTGTACCTAGATAAATGATTGATGCTTCCACAATTTTTAATGTTGTAAATTCAATTTACTATCAACCGTCTATTGATGTCATAGTTAGTATGGGACTAAGTTATAAGGCACTATCTTTTCATGATTATCATGGTCATTTATTGACCAAAAATGTTGAAGAGATAAAAAAATTTTGTGAAAAGCTATTGTGTCATATGGAGTAAGACCAATAATACATTAATGGCTGATGGGTGGACAAATCAAAACTATAAAACTTTGATAAATTTCTTGGTTATTATCCCAAAGGAACTATTTTTTTGAAGTTAGTTGATGCTTTAAAATTAGCAAAGATAATTCAAACATTGTACAAATTGTTAAGAGAAGTTGTATTGTTTGTGTTGAAAATGTTGTCCATAAGGTGGGCTAACAATGTGTCCAATTATGTAGTTATTAGCAGATTATTGGAGGGAAAATTCAAAATATTATTTTGGTCTCCTTGTGCAGCCCATTGTATAAAATTGATTCTCCATGATATAAGCAACATGACTAAGGTTTGTGCACTTGTTTACCATGCTTTAGTAATCATTGTTATCCTTTGCACCTGATGAGAAATTTTACTAATGGAAGAGAAATACTTCATCCTACACCAACATAATTTGTTGCCTTACAAAGTGTCTTAGCTCAAAATGATGCACTAAGGGCTATGGTGAAATCTAAAGATTAGACAACATGTGCATATGCTAGAGAAGTCAAAGGAAAGAGGTTTGTTGACTCTAGATTTTGGAGTTAATGTACATTCATTGTGTAGTGTACTAAGTCTTTGATTCATATTTTACTAGTGGTTGATAGTGATGAGAAGCCTATGATGGGATATCTATATGAGGTTATTCATGTAGCTAGAGTAGAAATTGTGAGGAGATTTTGAAATAAGAAGACAAGACCTTAAGCTTTTTTAAACATAACTGATACTCAACAAAACCACTAGCCATATAAGAATCATCATGCTACTAGTTTTGGTTAAATTCTAGATGTCAATATGATATTACATTGATTAAGAAACATCCTCTAGTTGTTTCTTCATTTTTGGATGTTCCAAAGAGATATTCTTATGGAAATGATACTACATTAATTTTTTAACTTTCTTTGTAATTTCTTACATTACTATTAATGTTTACTATGTTTTGATGTAAATTTTATTTGAACATATAAGACATAAAGACTGACATTGATAATATGGACCTTGCTAGTTAAGCTACAGGAAATGAATTTGGGAGTGATAATGCCAATGCTTTGAATTAGAATAGTGAAATTCAAGAACTATTTCTAAAAGTTTGAAATTTGAAATTTATAATGTTAGATAAATTGATTTTTTATATCGTAATAGACTATTTGTAAATCTAAGATTTTTTGAACTCGAAATTTAAATTTTGTAATGAAAGACAATTTGGATTATATTTTGTTAGTAATTTAGTTTTCTTATTCCTTGTACGGGTATAACAAAAATTGGAGAATTTGTAACACTTTAGAATTATGTGATGGTCTTTCTTTTGTTTCTTTTTGGTGTTCATAATTTTTTTTTTCATATATTGTTATATTTAATAAAAAATTTTGACTATAGACATTAATTTGATTGAACCAGCTATTGACTCACTAATTAAACCAATGATCCAAGTCAATTAATGTTTGTATCGGATTAGATTAAACTCAATAGACCGAGACATTATGTACCAAAACAAGGGTAATTTTCTCCTGCGTTTGATAGAAGGTTAACAAAAGTGAACACTGCTAATTTTGTTTCGCAGAACTTGGAGATGTGCCTGCCTTAGAAGTACAAAAACATTTATGAGCCACTGCCATGCTTATGAAAGAAAAATTGATACGTGCCAATTCAATCCCAAGAGAAAACATGAATAGTTTGGAATCCACAATTAATTTCAAGAAAAGATGCAAAATGCTTGAACGTAATATTCATTAAAAAAAATGCAAATCCAATAATTGAGTTATCCTACCTAACACAGAAAAATTACATTGATGACCAAGAAGACAAAAAAAGGGAAAATGATCTTCAATTCTATTCATCAATGTAGTGCAGAAAAATTACAATTGTGCACAAAAGGAATTAAAGAGATTACGATATTTATGTACATAGACCCTCCACATCTTCAACCATGTTTGGCATGGTGAAACCAGAAGCACCACGGCAGCTTTTGGCATTAGACTGGAAAACTGCATGGCATTTCACACCCAAAAGCTTGGGTAAAACAAGTCACTGCCAGTAACAATCATAGGAAGCCCTAATCTTGGAGTCATCCAAAACCTCCACAACTCTACTGATGAGAATGTAGGAACCACCCTTGGTAGTGGCAGAGCAATGATAATCAGGATCGATGAGTTTCCCCATCTTGACAAAATGATGATTGACAGCCTTCACGAGTGAGTCATGAGGAATGCCCAAAACTTCATACCAATTAGTGAGTCTGGTTTCTTTCTTACTCTTGGTGGCCGCATGGTGGACATGGTAGGAAGCAACATACCTGTCAAGAAAACTCTTGCCACCGTAGAAGGGGTCAAGTTGCATGGCCAGCTTGGCAAGTGTATACACTTTCTCAAAGTCATTCCTCAAGAACTCCTACCCAAATTGCAACAGCACATTCATCATACTCTCCGGTAGTGGTAGAGAAACAAAGAATGTTTTTCTTGAATTTCTTGAAGATTAATAGAGAAAGAAACTACAACCACAACCTAGTGATGTTTTCTTTCTTAAAGAAAAAGCATGCAAACCATTACCAGTCTATTTGGGCAGAGTGTGAATCCCTATGCATTTCTAATTTTATCTAGAGTAGAAATACTTGCTTGTTTAGGAGAACAGAGCTTGAATCCTTAGTACATGAGAAAAACAGACATAAATGAACAATAGAGTTAGAATAACAAGGGAAGTTTGCATACCTTTTAAGTCCAAAGAAAGAAATAAAATATTTCCTATTTCATTCAAATTAATACTTTTTATACCTAATGACAGAGGAGCATCTCCTAAGAATAACCAAAAATTATTCCAAAACTTGGCCCAAGCACAAAAAATCCTCATCATGCTATCAGAAGAATGGATTGCATGTCAAAGTTGTTCCAACTATTGGACCTTTAACCTAAGCCTAATGACAATCATGAGTAGCCATTTAAAAGCTCTAGATGTCTAGATTTGGATGAATTTAGAACATCAAGAGTCAAGTTCCTTTACTAGCTGCCAAGATAGTCAAAAGTCAAGTTATTGAAGCATTTTCCTATGCTTGGAGAGATGTTCCAAAGCCTTTTATTTATAGTTTTCTTTGGTATTTGAAAAGGTAAACTTTTGGTGAATAATTTATCTTTTACCCTAAGGAATTTGAAGAGTTTTCTTCTATATTTTGTATCTCTACAGTGGATTCCATTGAGTGGTGACTTAACTCTACCATTTTTGTATCTCTTAAGTGAATTCCTTAAGAGTGGTAAATACTATCAACCCTGTATCTCTAAGGTGGTGGAGTTTGACCTGTATCTTTTGTGTGAAGGTTATTATTGGATCCTTTTTTCCATATCACCTAAAATATATTTTTCTTCTTCAAAATAAAACCTTTTTTTTATTGTACAAGTATTTAATCAAGAAATTATTTATTATCCTTGCAATAAAAGAAAAGAAGAAAAACACTTTTTATTTGTTAGGGTGGGGGCATTGCAAATCAAACACAATTTTTTTTTTTTTTTTGTGTTTGAGAAAATGGTTTTGCATTTCAACTGCATTGTTTAATGTAATTTTAAGACTAGGCTAAATTGGCATTATTAGGCTTGACATTTAATCTTTTTCTACCTTTAAATCAATAAAATGATTAATATCTATCAAGAGTTACAAACTTTAAGACATCTATTCATCTATAACCACCATAGACACTTTTAATTTTAAAGTTGACCTATTAAATTGTATCAATAATATTTTAATTTATAATAAATTTATTAAAACTAAAATTTAGAAATAGGTTGCAAATAAATTTTTATCTCTTACTAATATCTTAATTTGTATACAAATGTCATCTAATAATTTTTTTTTTACTTTTAATTATAATACATTAATGTTTAAAGTAAAAGATAAATTTATTTTATTATCAAAATTATTAAATATGTACAAAAATTTGTATATATACAATTAAATTAAGTATGAACAATTGATTAATTTATCATTATAGGTGCTCTCTAGTCTCCACCAATTAAGGACTTGGGCAAATGAAGCAAATACATTTATGCACTAGTTGCATCATCATTCACCTCCTTATCAAACAACAAAGTTGCTTATACACTACTTGGGACTAAGTAATTTTGACAAGCACCCATCATGAATAGTAACTTCATAGTTGAATGATGTGCCTACTCATCTTGGTGTTTGATATGTCTGCATTTCCAAGGAAAACAATTTCTACACTAAAATTAACTGAAGTTTTACTAAATTAACTGAAGTTTTACTAAATTAACTGAAGTTTTACTATGCTAACTTTGGCATACCTAAAAGATCATCAGTTATCTATTTAGTGGAAAAAAGGGCTATAAAGTATCATGTAATACAATTAATTATAGCATCAACTTCAAGGTGCTTGTTAATTGAAATTTTTCTTCACAATTATTTAATACATAAAAAATAAAATTACTTAAAATAAATTGAACTAAATTTTCATAAAAAATTAATTTAAATGATTAATTAATAATTTTTTTTGGATAATTGTTTAAATGAAATTTAACATCATTTTAATTTAGTTTTTTAATTTATATAATTTAAGTAAAAAAGTGTCTTAAAATTTGAGAAAAATAAAAGTAGATCAGATTTTAATAAAAAAAATGTTTACGGTGGTTATAAATAGGTCATATTTGAGTAACTATTTAAATAAATTATAATATTATTCAAATTTAAATTCAATTTATATAATTTAAGTAAAAGTTACTTATAATTTATAAATAAATAAAAACTCCCAATTTATATAATTATTAAAATAAAATAATATTATTATTCAAAATTTAAGTTTTTTTATATAATTTATGCACTATAAGTAACAAATTATTCGAATATGACAAATTTGAGTAAAAAAATGTCATATTTGAGTAATTACTTAAATGAATCATAATATTATTCAAATTTTAAATTTTTTTATGTAATTTTCATAATTTAAGTAAAATGTTATTTAAAATTTAAAAATAAATAAAATAAACTTCATTCTTGAATTGCAAAAAAAAAAAAACAATTGGTTGCCTTAAAATCCACTATAAGTGTATGAAACATTTAAGTAGTAAAATGAACTTGAGTCTAAATATCAATCTCACAAAGAGAAATTTTAAGTATCAAATTATGCAAATTTCCTATATTATCTTAATAAATCAAATGAATAAATAATTATTTAATTACGAAATTAAAATGCAATTTTAAATATAAACTAAAAATCAATAAATGAGGGTTCTAGGACTTAGATTTCATCAACTAAATATCATGAACAAAACTTAGCACATGATTTTTAAAATTTAAACTTGTTAACAATAATGATTGAATTCCCTAAGGCATATGGTGATCTCTTTCAAGACTTATCACTATACTCATAATAATCATATACCTACTTTTATGACTATAGAAATTAACACGAGTTCATTATGATTTGTAAAATTCTTAACAATGATCAAAAAGGTGTTGTGTATTTATTTCTAAACTATACAACTTAGGTATAATACTTTTACAAACTAGTATTAAACTTCCACTTTTACTTCACCATTTAATGCCTTAAACATGCAAATAATGGTTAGATATTAACATGAATGAAAATCAAAAGCATTTGATTGAATTAACAAAAAATAATCAAAACAACTAGAATATTAGCATGCTAATAGAATTTATTGACTACATCTTCACCTTATAATAAAAGATTTAGCCACTCATATTTATCAAAACACATGAATAAATAACTAAATGTTAATAAGAAAGATCCTAAAATAAATTAGTAAATAATGTGAAAGAAGAGAAGAAAGTAAAAAAGGCTACTAATCTTCAAGTCTTGCACTTTCATTTCTCATTTTGATGCTTTCCAATTTTCTACTTTTTAATTTGTTCTCTCCACCTAAGTCAATTATCATCATAATATTTATAGATCTCTCCCAAAATGATCAAAATACCCTTAAAACATCCACAAAAGAAAATTGTGTTGCATTCAAAAAATTGTAATGAACTGGCGCAATTAGTTTCATAAAGTTACACATCCAATATCAAATTGGTTCACTAACCGGCCATGGACTGGTGTTGATCTAACCTTCTAGTAGCAAACTAATCCTCTAATAGTTTTATGATTGATCCATGCCTTTTCTTTTGTATTTTAGACTTAGTTGCTTTAATTCTTCAATACTAAATTCTAACAAATTTTTGGCTAGCAAAATGATAGAATTTCGAGTTGGGCCTCTTATGAAGTTATAGCCTAATGCCTTTGCTTTCCAAAAAGCTAAAGAACACCCTAATCTAAGGTCTTTAACTCCAATTATAGCCCAAAATAGAATAATGTTTAAGCTATTAAAATAAGAATTCTTGTTGGAACATGAGATATTTTCTAATCCAAATGCTTTTTCTTTCAAAACCTATTTAAAACCCAAATTGTCACTTAATCCTACAAATTAACAAAATGACATACTAGATAAATGCAATTAAACCCCAAAACATTAAAACTAATTAACCTAAAATTTAGGAAAAACACTCCAATTGTGACAAAAATTATGTGAAATAATTTCATACATCAAATACTCTGAAGCTTGCATAATTGCTTGTCCTCAAGCAAGTAAAAGATATGTAAAGTGAAGAATAACAAGCAATTTAGAATCACTCATCACATCCAAGGTACCTACCACACTAATCATTAGATCTTCCTCTCAAAACAACACAATAATGAACAATGAAAAACTAAGCATACTCACATTCTTCATCTCACATATCCATACACATTTCCAAGCTCAATCATGTTTATCATGCAACTAACATAATCAAATCATGTAACAACTACTCTTATAATCATTTTTTCTCACTACTACAATTACTTAAAGTGCTTTTTTACATACTCATAATTCAAGTCTCCATTTGTTATGAAAGAAAACATTTTGTGATAAAGCCTCTCAATTACTAAGCCACTCAAAACAATGGAGTACATAGGAATTTCAAATTATTCAAGCACTTTTATTCATAACATCTCTATTTATTTGAACCATATTTAGGCTTAGCACAAAGGAGAAATTCCCATGAGAAGTAGTATGCTTAAATTTTATGCATAGTTGCATAACTCACCCAATTTTCACAAGGAACATACATTTTAATGATCTTGAAAATCCAAACATGTTTAATCTCACTTTATAAGATATTACTCATCCTAAACCAAAAAGGCCATGTTTGAACATGACAAGTAACTTGAATGTAAATCATGAAACTAAATAATATGTTAGGTTTGCGACCTGATGATTAATCTCTATCTATAGAAACATTTACAGTTCAAAAATATAGGAATTGGATTGATAATAAATTTTATATTAAGTCTTTTTGCAACAAATGTCTATTCTAAATAAGTTATGATATGATTATTTATTAAAAGAAAAAGATATAATTCTTTCTTAAAACCTATGGAAAAAGTACACAAACATACCTATTTCATGAGAATCATAAATTATCTCCTAATAGCATGGCTACTGTCCATTTTTATGTTATGCATATATATCCCAACAAGAAACAATTTGGTTCTTAAGCTTATAAATAAGTTAATGTAGGATAGGTTACCTTTTGATCAGCCTAGTTTCTTGAAGCTCTCTCAATTATACATTCTATCAAAAATATTAGCATACATTCATAGTCTTACTAACTAATTTGTTGGTCAATTTTCTTTAATTATATTGATTAAAATTTCATTGATAAATTATTTGAAAATAAGAATATTCCTAAATTTCTTTTTCCTTAACTATTTTTAAAGTTTGTATGACATTAGAATTCCATGATTTTAAAATTTTCATTGTTTTTTTGTAGAAAAATTTGTAAAATTTTTTATAGATTATGTTTCACAATTAGATATCACTTTTGAGTTGTCCAAAAAAAAAAAAAGATTTGTGAATAAATAGGACTTGAAATGCTCAAGAATTTCAATTGTAGCATTGTAAACATAATAATTTCAACTACAATGTATATCACCAAATTGACTTATGAAACTAATAAAAATTATGAACAATGAAATAGTGATTGTGTTGTGTCCCCAATGAGATATATTAAGGTTTAAGGATATAGAAATTTGTCATTGGGTTTTTAAATTTCAAACATGTATAAGCGTGACTGATAGGTGTTCAAATGGGAAAAATATATAAATCATTCCAAGTATTTTTAAGATTAATTAGGAGATCAAGAGATCGTGGGTTTTTACCAGAAAACCTATAATTATTAATATGAACCCAACAATCAAAAGAATCTCCCTACATTTACCGCCAATTGTGTGGTCTAATAATTTAAAAAATTTGTTTATATTATAAAATTTCAAATTTTAATTTTCTTCTAAACAAATAAATTATCTTAAATTAAAACATATAAATATTATTTATGTATAATAATAATAGAACATAGTACTCATATCTCCCTTTTCACTACAAAGTACCATTTGCACAGTTGTAGTCACATTAACTACCAGCTTTGGCATCCAATACCACTCAAAATGCATTATTGCCTACCTTTTTCTACATTATATATTCATTGCACCTAAAGCCACCAAGCATTTTTAAGTCATCCCATTTTTGGTAAGGGCAATGGGAGACACTTATGTCAAAAAGATAGGAAAAAAAAAAGGTTTTTAGTTTAGGATTAACTTGTGTATATATTTATAAAGGGAGAGTCTTCATCTTATTTTTACATAAATAAAAAGGATAAGTCATAGTCAAATAACGATCATAAAGAATTATTTAAAAGGATCATAGAATTTAACAAAGAATCTAGTTATTATAATGGATAGATATATAAGTTATCCTATAGATAATGATACCAACTTAAATTTCATGTTTATTCAAGTGGATTGATAGACTAAAGATTTAAAAGAATAATTACAAATATCTCAACAGTCAATAATAAATATATTTTCAATGAAAACACATTAGAATAACATTTTAATTGCTTTGGGTTTTATTTTTGTTATAACAAGTTTATTCTTGTTTGACAAATGCTTTATTGTATTAACTTGTGTACCTTTAATATATTATTCGATGGAATAAAATATCACCTTTAAAATTTCCAATAGTTCAAATTCATTAGTTGTTGCCAAAATATGTTAATGTCACTAAGATTCATAGTAATAATTTATAGGTAGATGACATATGTCAAGGAATATAATACTTGTAAGGGAGGTAATGCATTGAGATTGTAGGGCAAAAATAGTTTGCTTCTAAGAACCTTAAAGTCTTAAAGATGTTGATTGCCTACAAGATCAATAAAGGGTTATACAGAGTCTAAATTTGTAAAATTGGGAGACTTTTAATTTTAGGAAACTCACAATTTCTTAGTAGCTATTGCCAATGCTATAAAACATTCTAGATATTTTATTCTCAATCATGCAAGTCAATCTCACAAATAATATTGTCAATTCAATATTAGATAATCAAAATTGAATATATTAATATAAATAAAAAATAATATAAAATTTAAATTTTATAATAATTAAAGTATATTATTTGATTAAATTAAACAACTTATAAAAATATTAATTAATAAAATATCAATTTTAAGCTCATTTGCAATTATAATATTTGATATTTTTAATTATTTATAATTTTATTTTAATTTTTGTTTTTGTTAAATTATTAATTTTAAATAATAAAAAATAATATCTTTTACTTGAATTTTTCATTAGACATTTATTAAATAAACTAAATTCTTCACATAAATCTTAGTTACTATATCCTTAAAATAAATTTGTTAAAATTATTTATTAACAATCCTAAGAATTAAGAAAATATATTAATTCAAATAATAGTCACATAAAATCAAATTGTTCAATTTATATTAAATTATTCATAATAATAAAAAGTAAATATACTAATAAATTTTTTACTGTTAATTTCTACTCACTAGTAAAAAAAAATTAAATACTAATTACAATATCTAATTCTAATTCTAGCAATTTTAACAATCTTAAAATAGTTTCCAACTATTATTTTCAACCCATATTTTTATGTAATAACATAGCAGTAGAAAGGGTACATTGTTGTGGCTAGACTTCAAGTAGTCTAGCTTTAGCTTTAACCATGTTAATGGCCCTACCTTATTGGATGATAAAGAATTAATTTTACCAATAAATCTTGAAATTCTAAAACTCTTAAAAGATGACTTTTTTCTTTTAACTTATTCAGAAGTAATTCATAAGATCATGCAATTTTTTTTCTTTGCTATTTATTAGTTAAAATAACAAAAAAGTACTACTAGTTCAATCCAACCTATTCTTGAAATAAACAACTCATACACTCTCCCCTTCCCAAAAACGAAAAAAAATCAGTACACCAAGCACTACACTTATATAGGATTTCCTCTCCTAAAACTCCTAGTAGACAACCAAAAACCCAAAGGGACGAAAGAATCAGTTACATTTTTCATAAGATTTCCTTTTCTCTTATAAATAGACTAATTATTATTTTTATTTGTTACTACTATTATTATCATTATTTTATTATTTATTTTTTATATTATTCTTTATTTTATTAATTTTATCTTATTTCTTTTTTTCCATATTATTTCTAATAGATTAAACTAAAAAAATATAAAATAAAAAACATATTAGATTTATAGATAGTATAAATTGATTTTTTAATTATAAATTTATAATAAAAGAAATATTTTTTTTATTAAAATTTAGTACCAAGTCTTGTGTAAATTATGGAATATATCCTTTGTTTTCATTGTAACACTTCCTTAAAAAACTTAAAAAAAGGAAGTTTCAATTGAATATGATGAAGGACGAAAGCAAGACGGTATTCTAATCCTATAATAAAAAATAATTCAATAAAAAATATAATAAATAAATTTTAGGAGTGGAATCTCAATATAATTTGAAAAAACAAGTAGCACATCCAAGGTAATAAAAAAAAGTATTATTTTGAGGATTAAACAAAATAATTCACAAATAAATGTGCAAATGCTACAACGAGGCCATAAATTATTCAAGCTTCCATAAAAGCCAAACTAAGCAATAAAGTAGCTCATAATTTTCCCCCACCTTAGGTTGTCTCACGATGCCTTCTATAGCTTGGCCCATGACAAGTTTGATCTTACTCTCCTAAATCAATTTGAATTAACAAATTTATTAGTCTAAATCATTATATAGAAATATAAATCTTTAGTTGATTTAATTTCATGTAATTTATTATTTATTAATATTTTTTATTTTATCATTTTGTTTTGGTCAATTACTGAGTTAAATAAAAAAATTATTGAAATTTATCAAGCATTACTATATAAAATCATTTTTTAATCACACATTATAAAAAATGGAAAAAAATAAAGAATTCCTAAGTAAATTATGGATGGTAAATTATGAATCCAAAGATTAGAAATGAATGAACAAAATAATCAACGCTAGTAATATAAAGAAAATATTCATAGGAAGTAGGTATGAAAGGACAAAACAATCAAATTTTAGGAAAAAGATCTTTTAGATCACTTTCTGCTTTATTTTTTCAATTGGCCAATATGGTAAGTTGTTTTACTATTCCTCTAGAGTGTATATGTATGTTTACTAAGTAGATTCTCTTGAGCAAGGGAGGGATTGCCTTGCACTAAGCTAAAGGATTGTCATGATCAAGGTCACAGTTTGTATCAGTTAAACAAATCATTAGGATTCCCAAAGGGATATATTCTTTACTAGTTTTATATTCTTCGTATCGATTAAATGGTTATTACAATATCAAGTAACCATGACATATATTTAATCCCACCCAAATATGTTTGCAAGTGAGATCAGCTAGTCTTTTGTTCCATTCTTAAGTCTATGAACTTTTGAAATCTTGTTTCTATAGTGGACCAATTCATTAAAATATCGTCAAGCTATTTGTTATTAATGTAATGACATTGAGATCTTATTGCAGCCCGCATTACAAAATCAGCTAGTTTTTTCTTGGGTACCAACAATTAAGAATTGCTTTGTCCTACTTGCTGCATCAAAAACTAAATCACAAGCTTCTAATAAAAAATGAGCAGTTCTACTAAGAGTTGTAATATGAATACCTTTACTCTTTGTAGAAATATAAGGTCCCATTCTAGGATTCCATTTTCCAATACCATGACCAAAATGAACTCCTGCTTCCAGCATCTCTTCCAAATTAATGTTCCAATATCTTCTTATCATTTCTCCACATACTTCCTCTCTCTTTTCCTCCTTTTACAATGAAAAATAAAAAAACAGAGAGAGAGATAGGGTATCCTAAAATAATACTAATTTCAATGGAACCTAATATTTTCTTGGAAATTGGATGTTTATGCATAATCCAAGCAATTAGTTTCTTTCCATTCCTTATTAATTATCTTTATTTCTTTATTATTATGATTATTCTTTACTACTATTAACTATTAGCAAATCACATGTAAAAAAAAAAAATCATAGGACCATTGATAGTTAGAAAGTTAAAAGAATAAATTTGCTTTTAGGATTCATTAAATTCTATAAATGATTATTTTGATGTGTCATAGAAATTTTTTGAATTGTAAGAATCAAATAATTCTTTGTGGTGGAACAAAATATCTCTCATCCTCCTGGAATAAACTTTTTGTTTTCAAAGGAATGTTCTTATGTTGCCTTGAGTAATACTTGAATCCTTTGAATCTGGTCCCAACGAGTATCATACCACCTAAAACAATGTTTTCCGACCTTTCAACCAATCCTTATGATCGTGGAGGGCTACTTTTGAAAATTCCTAATAATATGATTTGGTAACAGATCCTTTCTTCTAAAGTGCACCCAATTCATTCCACTTGAAACAATCCAATGAGTTCTCTTGGTGAGAAAACATTAGACATTCCATCTTCTGAACCCAACATTTTTGATGTTATTTGACGTATAATAATTTTTATATGCTTATTATTGATCCACACTCATTGGGATTGATAAACTCTTATTAACCAAAGAGATATGACCTTTTATTATACTTAGCTCAAGATCAATCAAGAGTCCCCAAGGAATTCCAAGAATTCTTGTTATACACACATACCAACCCTTAACTCTCTTTTCCAAGTTTATTGATATTGAATCAATTCAATGCACTTTTAACACTTGTTGCACTTTTGGAAGGCCTCATCATATCATTGGATCTTGATTTTTCGTATAGAATAAGCTCACTAGAGTTATATATTAAGAATCTTAAGAATTAGGAGCATAGGTTAATCCAAATAATAATCACACAAGCTTTGTTTAATTAACTTGTGATGAGTTATTTATAACAATAAGAAGTTAATTTTTCCATAATTCTTTACTACTAATTGCAACTTCATGATTAGGAATAGGATAAATATGAGTCACAATCCCTAATTCTAAGAATCGATCATTGTTTAATCAATTCAGTAGTCTTAATTGAATGAATTAAAATAATAATCATTTAACAATGTAATCAAAATAACTTAAACAATTCCAATAAAAAAGAAAACAATATAACAAAATATTCTATTCCATCAAAATACCAAATTTTTTTAAATTCTCTAAAATTGTTGAAAACTTCAAGATACACATGCTTAAAAAAACTCAAATTCTTACTAAAACATGTTTGTTCCCTTTTTGTGTGTATGTCTCCTCTTTTCAACAACTAAATGGTCATTTTTGTAACTTAGAAAACATACATAGTACACACAAAAAAACCTAGGTCAC
Organism: Rhizophora mangle; assembly: GCA_037832345.1. Classification (NCBI taxonomy): domain Eukaryota; kingdom Viridiplantae; phylum Streptophyta; class Magnoliopsida; order Malpighiales; family Rhizophoraceae; genus Rhizophora; species Rhizophora mangle. Next base: position 216,564 of record JBAPLJ010000078.1, on the reverse strand, counting down.
TCCAAAAAAATTATAAACTTGTTTCCTTAATTGTGACATAATTCTTGTAATGAGTTTCATACATAGTAGACACAAAAAACCCTAGGACACTCCAAAAAAATTATAAACTCATTTCCTTAATTGTGATATAATTCTTGTAATGAGTTTCAAGCTAATTCTTGAATAGATATAGTTTTAATTATGGTCCTTCTTCATCATCAAGCTGTAGTCCTACTCTTTAGCTTTGAAACACATCTAGTCTTCCTCAAAACAAAGGCCTAAAACCCAAGTTATGAGCTTAAAACTAAGACTAACTCAATCTAGTTTGCAATAGATTCTGCTGCAGCTTTTTAGCTATTTTTGGACCATTAAACAACTGTTTTGGGCTTGGGTATCTCATAACAATTGTAGGCCTGTATGTGAACTTCAATTTAGGCTTTTGAATCACCTAATTTGGATTTTGAAGCTCAAGTTATACCCATATAAATATTTAGTCCTTGGATAGGAATCCTACTTCAATTATGATTTGGACTCCAAATTTCTGCCTTGTATTTGAAGCAAAGTCTCAAGTACCAAATGAACTCATATCAAGGCTCACAACCCCAATCTAGAAAATTTGAAATGTCTACTACAACTTCATTGGGGACCACTTTTTCAATCTAAACTTGTAAGTTGATGAAAATTTGAAATAAGCAACAAAGTTTAAAACGATGATATGCTAGAATTTTACCTACTAAAGTATAGATTCTTAATACTTGTCCAAACTTTAAATCACAAAATATATTCTAATTAGTTTAAATAGGTATAGAACTTAGTAAAAAAAATAAATGTAAAAAGGAAGAAATAAATAAATTCCTACTCATCAAATATTAACTAGTATCATAGTTAACATAAGTATCAATTTTTCTAGAGATTCTTAATAATTGTATAAATATCTAAATAGCCTAAAGATAATTTTGACCTTAATATATCTATAGAGATCATTATTCCCAAAGGTCAAATATCATAGATTAACTAAATATCTATCTATTGCAATGTATGATTTAATGATGAAGACTATAAATTTCAACATATGCTCATCTAAACATGAAGATCATGATTGTCAAATTTACATAGAAGATCCAAAGATCATCAATTTTGACAAATTCTTTGTCCAAAGATAATGATTTGGCCCATTGTTCTTATCTTGAGTGCCATTAATTTTGATTATGACCTACTTTCCTCAAAAAGTATATTAAAAGACACAAAAAAGTGGTTAGAGAATAAATATAAGATAGATAATCAAATCACAATTGAAAATAAAATCAATTAGCATAAAATTAATTGATCCTAGAAAATTACCTCATGAAGACCAATGAGTATAACTAGTGCATACTTGAGAGAAAAAAGTTCAAGTTTCTTTGATTGAAGAGATCAAAGAAATACAAAAGGAATTTAAAAGAGTTTGTAATATAAGAGTGTTGGAAATGAGCAAGGATTGAAGTGTGCACACATGTACACACGCGCACACACACACACACACACACATATAAAAGATGGAGATAAAGAAAGATAAGGGAACTCATTTCCACGCACACAATGCTTGACATAAGAGGAGAAGTTTTTATAGACTTACTAACTTAATGCACTTAATTTGCTCAAATATATGCACTTGAAGCCTTGCATGTCTTCTACAACACATAGGTATTCACAACATGCAAGAAATAACCTTTTGGTTGAAACTTTAGTTTATGCCAAACTCATTTAGATGCCCAATAATCTTAGGGCCCACAAAAAATATATAGTTGGAGGCTAATTAATTTTGTTTTTCCAATTTCATGGCAACTAAACGTATAGTGAAGTACTTAAAAAGAGGAACCTAAAGGGAAAAAAAGGCTTTAATGTTGTTATTATTAGTGACTCCAATTCCAATTACAATTTATTTTCCACAAAGAAAGAGGGCAAAAGCATGAATAAAAAAGAGTCATTGAACACAAGTTAAAAGGTGAGGAATTAAATCAAACTTGTAAAACAATTAATTAGCTTACAAGAACTAATTCAATATTGAATCAAGGAGTATAAGTGAGAATATCAAATTAAATTTCTATGATTTTTTACTCAATAGGTTTCAATAATGATAGTGTGGGATGAACTTACTCAATTTAAACTACATTTCCTAGTCAAACAAAATCTTTTGGTGGCTTGCACAACTCTATCACCATTATGCATTTTGCAAGAAACAAAGGAACTTGTATCATGAAAGAATTTAGCTTTGGAGTTGAAAAAGAAGAAATAAAATTAATTGAAAAAGTCATTGTGATGTAAATAATTACCTTCTTGGTTGGTTTAAAGTTAAGACTATCAAAGCATTTTAAGGTGTGGTTTCCTTTGGCTTTAAAATCAAGGTTGAAAAAGTTAGAAAATAAAAAATGCAAAATTAATGCTCATTGAAGATTCAAACAAAGGAAAAAGGGGATTAGAATAGGGAGGAAAGAAAGAACATTTCAACTCCCATTTTAGTTTGGGAACTAGTATATATAGGCATAGCTAGAGCTGAAAGGCAAGAGCAAGTTTTATTGGCAAATAATATACAAAATAATATATAATGCTACAATAAAACAAAATTATCAAAAAAAATTATTATGTCTAAAGCATGTGTAGCACTATTTTGTCATAGTGAATCAAGTTATTGTGGTTATTCTTCAAGGATACGACAGACTTTCCCAATAATGTGCACTTGAAAATGTGTGATCATTAAAGTAACTCCTTTTCTAATTAACCTAGCATCATACACCTCTTTTCAAATAGATTATAGAAGAGAATTCACAAAGATCTATCCTAGTAAATTTTAGGTGATGAAAGAAGACCTTTATGAAATATGCTTGGTTTTATTACTCATAAGTAAGAATGATAGCTCACAAGTTAGAATTATGATAGTAACAATTAACTATTTTAATATACATGATAGCTAGTTTCATGATCAAATAACATATAATTTAATGGTCTTAAAATAACTAGTCTAACAATTATAAAATAGTTAGTTTGACCAAGTGTTAAATTGTGGTAATTAGCTTTTAAAAATACACTAATTTATAACAATCCACTATTATTTTCAAAGACCAATTTTGCTGAATTAATCAAAAAGAATATTGCATAGTATCTTTGATGCCTTTTAGGCTAAGAACCAAAATCTAGCAGTATAAGTTTTGATATTCAAAAGCATGATGAAATTAGAATTTTTATGAGTCATACTTCTACGTAAATAATAGTGAACTTGTTATCAGTTTATATTCTCTAAGATTATGTTGTTCAAAATAGTTCAATGTTGTTAGGCCTTAATTTGCCTAATTGTATGAGAATTCTAGAGATCTTACTTAGGTCCTTAGAGGAATGGCAACATTACACTCTTAAAAGTACAACTCAACCTTAAATGTTGGATTTTTTGAAACAATCTACATATGATGGAACTTTATAATTTTGATAGTACACAAAGGTCAATAAGTGAATTGTTATTGCCATATGAACTTAATTAAAGGAATCTCTTATCACATAGCTTAGGTTTCCATTACTCTTAACCATTCTTTACATGCATTAGTTCCTTTTCTGTCAATGTATTTTTTCACTAGCTCTATGCTTAATAGTTTAGTTAGAAGATTTGTCAAATTCATCTATGACCTTATAAGATCATATGATTACTTTATTTTTCATCTATTGCTTTACCAATCATAAGTTAGACAAATATGTTTATACTTTCAATCATACAGCTTACTCTTGTGATAAAAATATAGATTTGGCTATCACAATTCATTAATACTTATAATGTAAATTTCACCAATATTAAAATATTCATCAAAAAATTTCTTAGCCAATTTTTTTTTTTTCATATTTACTATATCTAAGGTTTTAAACATGGTGTCCATAATGAATCAAATAATAATTAATTTCTTGACAAACTTTCAAGGTTTTGCTCCACCTTAAAGGATGAACATACAACATTACATGTTAGTCAAGCCTTTGTTCCACCTTAAGGGATGAATATATTATCTTTACATATTAATCAATGTATCTTGTGACATCCACAAAAATGATCTGATCAATAACTAGTTTTGCTATTTCTTTTGATTAGCTTTCTTTACTTATATATATTTGTTCATTGCTAAAAATTTGATACTATTAACTAATTCCTTGGAAATAAGGCATCTTCTTTCCTTGCAAGGAATCCTTCATAGAAAATGAGCATGCAATTAACATCTATGTCTACAACAAATATTAATTTCATTGTGACATGCACATCAATCCACCTTTGGTAGCTTGAATCTATTGATTTCCATCAAACAAAAGAGTTTTCATCTTGAATAGCTTTTCTAACTTGGATAGAATGGTTCATTGCTTGAAGGATTAGACTATCACTTCATGTCTATGTAACAAGGCTCCTCTTTTTATTTTATGGAGGCATTCACATAAAGAAATCATGAAATTAACCTAAATGTCTACACCCATCACTGATTCCATTGCAAAATGAATGTGATTCTATCTTGGGAAGCCTAAACCCATTGAAATCCTTCAAATACATGTAAATATTGTTTATCTACATGGGAAAATTGTAGAAATTTTTGCAAAATGACCAAGGTGCCCATTTTCAATGATGGTTAATCTAGTGTTAGTGCCAAAGAAGAAGAATAAGTAGAGAAGAGAAGAAATTTCTGGAGAAAAGCTTAAAACTCCATTGTAGTAGCTTGGTTCCTAATATAGAGACATTGTACACTATTTTGGCTGCTAGTTCATTGTTTACAAAACTACTCTTGTACTTGCTTTAACAACTATCTATATTACAATCTAACTTTTCCTAAACTTAAGGAATACAACTAAACTTGGTTAATAACTACCAAGTACAAAAATTAGTTACTTTGACTTTAAGTAATTTGTTGGTTCTCAACTAAACTTGGTTTCTCAGCTCCTTCTTGTACTTCAAGAGTTTCCTTTCCAAATTTTTGAGCCTTTAACAAAATTATCATGTGCATAAACATTCATCCTTGAGATTTTAATTGGAGACTCCAAGCATGACTTCCAACTTTTGAAATTTGGAATTTGGTAGAGACTTTGTTGAAATATCTACTAGGTGATCTTCTGATATGCAACACTTTAATTTTAATTTTATTCCTTCATTACTTTTAGCTTTGCTAATTGCATGATACTTGACATTTGTATGCTTTGTCCTCCATACTGTATTGGAATATTTGCAATTTCAATTATAGATTTGTTGTCACACATAATTGTTGCTGTTGCTGTTTTTGCTCAAAGCAAAGGACCTTGAGAATTTTTCTCTCCCAGATTGCTTGGTTGGCTGCTGCACCTACTGCTGCCACTGCTACAGACTTTGCCTCTACAATGGATTGGGCTACCACCTCTTGCTTCTTGGAATTCCAAGAGAACATTCCTAAACCAAGTGAGAAAGCATTGCCAGAGGTGCTTTTCATATCTTTCAAGCTACTTGCCCAATCATTGTCCATAAACCCTATCAATTTGCCCTCTTCTACTGGATTATAATATATTCCAATCTGACTTGTCCCTTTTGAGTACCTTGGGACTCTCTCTTAGCGACATCATACAAAATATTAGGTGGCTTGTACATCAAACCTTAATAATAGACTAGCTACAAACATCAAGTCTGCTCTTAGGGCAATTTGGTATATCAAACTTCCAATTAAACTTCTATATTTGGATGCATCTGCTAGCTCTACATTATCTTCATTTCCTAGCTTTACATTGACAACCAGTGGTGTTGCCATTGGTTTGGAATGTTGCATTCTACACCTTTTCAAAATCTTTTAGTCATACTCCTTATGACATAGGAAGATGCCCTCATTAAATTGATTAACTTCAAGCCCAAGGAAGTACCCCATGTGTCCTAAGTCTGACATGTCAAACTAACATTGCATTTCTACTTTGAACTTCATTAATTCCTCTACATTTCTTCTTATCACAAATAAATATGAACATAAGTTTTTCATGACTACATTATGGCATCATTAACACTCCTCCTATAGTGCTAACTACACAAGAAAGAGTCTATTCTATTATAGTAGGCTCTAAGAGCCTGTTTTAGGCCATGCAAGAAAGAGTTTACAAGATCCTGCTTATAAACTTTCTATTCAATATATTTTCCCTCAAAGTCTCTCAGTTGAGCAACATAAATCTCCTCATTTAGAATGCTATTTAGTAAAACAGATTTGGCATCTAAGTGAGAGATTTTCCATCTCATTTCATCTATAATTACTATCAAAATTCTAAAGGTCAGTGTAGTCAATTCTGGGCTAATGGGAATAGCCTTTGACTACAAGTCTTACCTTATACTTGTTCACACCTCCATCAGGATTTAGGTGATAGCCTTGAGTTTTAAGCAATGAATGATTCTCTCCTTGTAAAGAAAAATAATCTAGAGTAATAGGTCCTTTATTTATGGCCTTCAATTGTTTTAAACTAACAAAATGAGAAGCCTTATTACAAGTAATAGTGAGATAAACTCATGTTTCAAACAATGAACAAATCTATCATAGTAAAGAAGGCTAATCAAGAGTAAGGGCTTTGATATTGGATGGACTTCAATACATTCAAACTACTAAAGATAGAATAATATGCATCTCACAAAGAAATCATTGATTGTTATATACTTTTTAGTCAATTTAATGATTCATTTGTGTGAAGTGTGAATGACTCTTTAAAAGGCAAATAAAATACTTATTAGCTAGAAATAAAGTCTTGGTCTTGTGTTTCATCTCATGAATATCCATGTAAGAAAATGAAACCATGATGAATGGATTTTTTTTAATGGAATCCAATTGATTCAAACTACCAAAGGTGTATTGATGTGCATGTTGTAATGGAACTAATGTTTGGTGTACACATGAATTCTAATTGCATGCTTATTTTGTGTGCATAATTCATTGTAATAAAAAGAGAAGCCTTACTACCTAGGAATTTAGTGACAGTCTCTAGTTTCTACAAATAAGTAATCCTATCCTTGTAAAGAATGCTAATAAGAGTCCTAGTTGCATTATTTGATAGACTTCAACGGATTTGGAGTGCCTAGAGTAAATGTGCTATTGTCAAGTAATCAACAGGGCATTTAAAGTTTCAAGTAACAAATTATTCTCTCATTGTAATGAAAGCTAATCAAGCATAATAGCTTCTTTATTAGATGGCTTTGATAGATTTGGACTACCTAAGGTAGAATAAATGATTCTTTCAATGGAATTAGTGATTAGTGTAGACATTTAAGTTACTTTCATGATTCATTTATGTTAATGACTCCTAAGAATGAAAGAAGTCATATTAGCAATAAACAAAATGATAGTGTTGTGTTTTAAGAAATGAACCATTCTATCTATGTAAGAAAAGCTATTCAAGATGAATGACTCTATTATTTGATGGAATTGAATGGATTTAGATAACCTGAGGTGAATTGATGTGCATGTTGCGACAAAATTAATATTTAGTGTAAATAAAAATGTTAAGTAGATGCTTATTTTGTTTAAATGATTCCATGTAATTTATAGAGATGCCTTATTCCCAATGAATCAAGTGATGGTCTCATGTTTTAAGCATTGAATAATTGTCTTCTAATTAAAAAGGTATCCAAGAGTAATAACTCCTTTATTCATTAGACTTCAATGTATTTGGCTACCTAGAGGAGAAGTCTCTTTCATGTAATAAATGATTGTTTGATAGTGATAAAATCTAATCAAGAGTAATAGCTTCTTTATTGTATAGGTTTCAACTGATTAAGACTACCCAATATAGAATGACGTACCTTTTGTAATGAAACTATTCATTGGTGAAAACATTAAGTTATTTCCACAATTCCTTTATGTGAATCACTCCATGGAATGAAAAGAAAAGCCTTATTAGCTAGAAGTGAAGTGATAGTCTCTTTTATTAAACAATGAACCATTCTATCCATTTAATAAAACTAATGAAAATGAATGACTACTTTGTTTTATAAAATTTAATGGATTCAACTACCTTAGTTGTATTAACTTAAATGTCACAATTAATTTAACTTTCTATGTAGACATAGATGTAAATTGCATGATCTTTTTGTGTGTATCCTTGCAAGAAAATAAGAAGCCTTCTCACCAAGGAATTAGGTGATGGTCTTAAGTTGCAAGCGATGAATGATTCTCTCTTGGTAAAGAAAGCTAACCAAGAGTAATAACACCTTTATTTGATGGAGTTCAATGAATTTAAATTACCTAGAGGAGAAAGATCTATTATCAAGTAATTAAGAGATGATCTCATGTTTCAAGTAATAAATGGTTCACTCTCATATGAATGAAAGTTGATCAAGAGTAATAGCTTCTTTATTGAATGAACTTTAATGGATACAAATTACTTAGGACATAATAATGTGCATTTCATAATGAAATCAGCCATTAGTGTAGACATTTAAGTTAATTTCATTATTCTTTTTGTGTCAATGACAACTTAAAATGAAAGGAGAAGCCTTATTAGTAAGGAAGTGTGTTCTTATCTTTAAGCAATTAACCGTTCAACCTATGTATGAAAAGCTAATTAAGATGAATGACTTCTTGAAATAAAAAGAGAAGCCCTATTACATAGAAAGGAAGTCTCAATCTAGTCTTTCTAGCAATGGACCATTTATTTGTGCAAGAAAAGCTAATGAAGATGAAATAAACCCTTTGTTTTAGGAAATTTAATTGATTCAGACCATTTAAGGTGCATTTACTTGCATGTTGTAGTGAAATTAATGCCTTTGTGTAGACATAGATGTAAATTGCATGATTATTTTGTGTGAATCATTCCTAACAATGAAAGGTGAAGTAGTATTGTAGAGGAATCAGGCAAGGTTTCAAGTTTTAAATAATGAAAGATTTATTCACGATTTACAAAACTAATCAAGTGTATTAGCTCCATTATTCAATTAACTTTAAAAGATTTAGATTGCATAATTAAGAAGTCCTATTATGAAGTAATCAAGAGACCAGTTTCAAATAATGAACAAATCTCTCATTGTAGACCCCATCAAGAGTAAAATCTTCTTTATTAGATGGACTTTAATGCATTCACACTACTTAAAACTAAATTACGTGCATATAGCAATGGAATCAATGATTAGTAGGACATTTAAGTTATTTTCTCAATTTCTTTATGTGAATGACTCCATTGAACAAGAGGAAAAGCCTTATTAGCTAGAAATGAAGTGCTAGTGTCATGTTTTAGGTAGTGAATCATTATATCCATGAATGAAAAGTTAAGTAGAAATGAATGACTCCTGTATTTGATATAACATAATAGGTTTTGACTACCGTAGGTTTATTGATGAATTTAATGTTTTATGTAGACATGAATGTTAATCACATAATCAATTTATATGAATGACTACTTGCAAGAAAATGAGAAGCTTATTGTAAAGGAACAAGTGATGGCCTTAGGTTTCAAGCTATGAATGATTCATTTTTGGAGAAGAAATCTAATTGAGTGATAGCTCTTTTATTCAATGGACTTTAATGGATTCAGACTACCTACAAGAAAAGTACTATTGTTAAGTAATCAAGAGACAGTTTCATGTTTCAAGCAATAAATGATTCTTTCACAAGAAAAAAAGTTGACTAAGACTAATAGTGTATGTATTGAAGTGACTTAGTTGGATATAGATTACCTAACACATATCATTGTGCATTTGGCAATAAAATTGGAGATCAATCTAGACATTTAAGTTATTTTCATTATTTATTTGAGTGAATAATATATTGAAACATAAGGAACAACTTTATCAACTTGAAGTTAAATGCATTGTCATCTTTTAGCAATTAAAAATTTAATCAATGTAATAAAAGCTAATCAAGTCCAATGACTCCTTGAAATTAAATTAGAAGCCTTATTACCTAGAAATGAGGTGTCAATCTCATTACTATAGAATGAACCATTTTATTTAGTTTATAAAAAAGAGCTAATGAAGATGGATGACTTCTTTTTATTTTATGGAATTGAATTGATTCAAACTTCTTGACACGTAATTATGTGAATGATGTAATGAAACTAATTTTTTGTGTAGACATTGACATTAATTGTTTGTTATTTTGTGTGAATCTTTCCTTTTAACGAAAGGTGAAGTTGTAGTGCATGCTACAACAAGTTTAATGCTCTTTAAAGACATGGGTATTAATTACATGATTATATTATGTGAATCATTCCTTGTAACATAAGGTAAAGTTGTATTATTGAGAAATCATAGGAGAGACTCAAGTTTCAAACAATAAATGATTTTCTCCCAACAAGCAAAACTAGCAAAAGCACTAGCTTCATTATTGAATTGAATTCAATGAATTTAGATTGGCTGAATGAGAAGTCCTATTATAAAGTAATTAAGAGACAAGTTTTGAGTAATGAACAAATACCTCATAGTAGAGAAGGCTAATCAAGAGTAAAGTTTCTCTATTGGATGGACTTTAATGCATTCACACTATGCAAGACTAAATAACATGCATAAGACAATGGAATTAGTGATGAAAGAAACATTTAAGTTAATTTCACAACTTCATTTTGTGAATAACTCCATGCAATGAAAGGAAGAGCCTTATTAGTTAGCAAAGAAGTATTGGTTTCTTATTTTAGGCAATGAATCATACTATTCACGTAAGAAAAGTTATCAAAATAAATGACTCCTTTGTTTGACAAAATAAAATGGATTCAAACTACCCATAGTGTATTGATGTGCATGTCATAACAAATTTAACGATTTATGTTGACAGGGATGTTAATTGCATGATCATTTTGTGTTAATTACTGCTTGTAGGAAAACAAGAAGCCTTATCACTGGGGAATCAAGCGACATCCGTAAGTTTAAAGATATTAATAATTATCTTTCAGTAATGAAATCTAATTGAGAGTAATAGTTTCTGTATTTGATGGACTTGAATGGATTCAAACCACCTAGAGGAGAAGTCCTATTATTAGGTACTAAAGAGACAACCTATGCTTTAAGTACTAAATTATTATCTCAAAAGAAAGAAAGTTGAACAAGAGTAATAGCTTTTTTACTAGGTGGACTTCATAAGATAAACATTACCCAAGACATAATAATATGCATCTTGCAATGAAATTAATGATTGATATAGACATGTAAGTTAATTTTGTTATTTCTTTGAGTGAATGACAACTTGAAGTGGAAGGAGAAGCCTTAGTAACTAAGATTGAAGTGTTTTGTCATCTTTCATCAATTAGCCATTTAATCCCTGTAAGAAAAGCTAATCAAGATGAATGACTCTTAGGAACAAAAAAAGAAACCTTATCACCTAGAAATGAAGTGTCAATCACATCTTTCTAGAGTGAACCATTCTATACTATTAAAAAAAAGCTAATAAAGATGAATGACTCCTTTGTTTCGCAGAATTTAATGGATTCAAACTACTTGAGGTGTATTTAAGTGAATATTGTAATGAAATTAATGTTCTAAGGAGTAATGGATGTTAATTATTTGATTATTTTGTGTGAATCTTTCCCTTTAAACAAAGGTGGAGTTGTATTGTTAAGGAATCAAATGATAATCTCAAGTTTCAAACAATGAATGATTTTTTCCCAATTAAGAAAGCTATTTGAGAGTAATAGCTATTTTATTTAATTAACTTCAAAGGATTTGAACTACCCAAAGTAGAAGCCTTATTGTGAAGTAATCAAGAGATAGGTTTCAAGCAATGACTTAATTACTTTCTCATAGTGGAAAAGGCTAATCAAGCATAAAAGCTTCTTTACTAGATGGACTTCAATGCATTCACAATACCCAAAACTAAATAAAATGCATATTGCAATGGAATCAATCATCAGTAGGACATTTAAGTTAATTTCTCAATTTCTTTGATAAACTTCAATGCATTCATAATAAAGAAGGTAAATTAAGTGTAAAAGCTTCCTTATTGGATGGACTTAAATCCATTCAGACTATCCAAAATTGAATAACATGCATGTCGCAATATAATTTATGATTAGTGATATATATAAGTTAATTTCACCATTTTTTATATGAATAACTCCACGCAATGAGAAGCAAATGCCTTATGAGCTAGAAATGAAGTGTTAATCTCATGTTTTAGGTAATGAAACATTTTACCCAAGTAAGAAAAGTTAATCAAAATGAATGAATCGTTTGTTTGATTAAATTCAATGGATTCAAACTACCCAAAGTGTATTTACATGCATGTTGTAATAAAATTAATGTTTTATCTATACATGCATGTCAATTGCATACTTATTTTTCATGGCTGATACCAAGCAATCAAAGGAGAAGCATTATTGGCATAAAATTGGGTAATGACCTCAACTCTTAAGAAATGAACAATCTCTCCTAATGCTAATCAATAGTAAAAATTTTTTTTATTTGATAAATTTTAATGGATTCAAACTACCTCAAAAGGATGTTCCATTGTCAAGTAATCAAGATGTGGTCTCATGTTTCAAGTAATGAATGATCTTCTCATATTAAAGAAAGCTAACCATGATTGGCAGTGAACTACTTCATTAACCAAAATAATTTATAGAAATATCAATTAACAAAATTCCAATTCTAGGTTCCTTTGCTACTATGATATTTAATTAAACTTAAATTCAACATTATGAATTTGGCGAGGTAAAACTTTAACTAATAACAATTAAAGTAAATTACTTGATTAACCAAAATAACTCATAGAAATATCAATTAACAAAATTCTAATTCTAGGTTCATGAGCAACTATGATATTAATTAAACTTAAATACCCTAATATGAATTTAGGGGTTAAAATTCTAACTTCATAATAATTGAAATAAACTACTTGATTAACCAAAATGACTTATAGAAATATCAATTAACAAAATTCCAATTCAAGGTTCATTTGCAACTATGATATTTGATGCTTTCGATTATCCACATGTTGCTTCATTCTATTAGAACTATTGACCCTAGATAACAACAAGATCTATTACTCAAATTCTCCACTTATGCCTTAACCACTCTGCCCTTAGAACAAACTCTTTAGAGTTATATACTAGTAACCTTAAGAATTAGGAAAATAGGTTAATTAGAGCAATAATCACACAAGCTCAAATTCTTGCGTTGAATTATTCATAGCAATAAAAAAAAAACTTGTCCATAATCCCTTGCTGTTAATTGCTACTTAGTGATTAAGAATAGCATAAATACTAAGTACAATCCCTAACTCTAACAAATCACCATTGTTTAATCAACTAGGAGGCCTAATTGAATGAACTAAAATAATAATCACTTAACAATATAATCAAAATAACTCAAACAATTCCAATAGAAAAGAAAACAACATAACAAAGTAATCTATTCCATCAAAATGTGAAATGTTTTGAAATATCCTATAATTGTTGAAACCTTCTAGCTACAAATATTTAAAAGAAACCAAATTCTTACTAAAGCTATGCTTATTGACCTCCTTGTGTGTCCATCTCATCTTCTATATTTTTCAGTAGCTAAAAGGTCCTAATTCTATTATAGAAAATGCATAAATTCTCAAGGTTACAATAAACTTGTTTTTGTAATTGTGATATAATTCTTCTAATACTGTCCAAGATGATTCTCAAGTAGATATGGTGCAAATTAAGGTCTACATTCTTCATCAAATTTTTCTTCTTCTTATTAAGCTTTCCAACACATCCAATCTAGCACAAAACAAGGGTCCAAAGCACAAGTTATGAGTTAAAAGCTAAGACTAACTTAGTTTAGTTTGTGACAAATTTTATAGTGACTTATCAACTAATTGGAACATTAGAAAAATATTATGGGCTTGGATGTATTCATAACAATTGTAGGCACTTGAATCACCTAATTTGGATTTCTGAAGCTCAACCATTGTAGTGAACATGCTAATTTCATTCAATTTTCAACCAACATTCATACTCAATGTAAAAATATAGCAATGTCAAATAAAATAACAACAGCATACTCCTTTCTTTCCTCTCTATTCAAAATTGTACTCAATTAGTTAATGCAAGGCTCACAAGTAAACTGATGAATTCATGTATAGTTTACCTGTCAACCATTCCTCTTTACTACCACAAACCAAGCAGCAAAGTAGGATATCCCTTATTAAAACATAAAAGAGAAACTAATATTTTTCCTTAAGACATTCCCAAAAATAAGGAATGTACATCAAGGTGCTGTGTGTACTCATGTTTAAGTCATTATTTGATGTGAGTGTCAACACTTTTGGTGAAATACCCATAGTTACTAGTTAGGTTCAATGGTGGAGTAGAATTAAAATTTTGCATTTTTGCCACCTTTTTTTTTAATTATTTTTAAAAGAAAACACCTTATTTACTTAAACCCAAGTTTAGGACTAGCTTAAGAAGAACAATTTCAAGACAAACCACACACTGCTCAATCATGATTTATTACAAAACACACATAACTTCTCAACAAGCATTATTTCAATTGAGTATTACAAAGTTAAGCACACTTATCACTATTTTACCAAACATTGCTAACATCCAAAGCCAACCAATAGATTATAAAAATAATCCAATTTCATATTTTGAAATGTAAACATATGATCACTACTTCACAAAAACTAAAAAAAAGTGAACAAAATCCTACCTAAACCTCTCCTCCCACTTAAAACTTGCATTATCCTCAATGTAAGGCCAAATGTAATAGAAAAATATTTGAAACATAATAAAAAAAAAGAGTACAAAAATCAAATCTAAAGTATGCTTGGGTTGCCTCCTAAGTAGTGCCTTTGTTTAATATCATTAGCTTGACAACAAGTTTCCTTAGTCAACATAGATTGGATTCACTAACTCCATCACCTCAATATTCTACACCAAAAAACCTTCATAAAAAGGTTTAAGCCTATAACCATTCATCTTGAAAGCTTGAGCCTATGACTATTCATGTTGGAAACCTTGCTCATCTATAAACTCCTTATCTCAACTGCACCATGACCAAAAGCATTAGTAATAAGAAAAGGAACAACCCACCAAGATCATAACTTATTTAGAAATAGTTTAAGCCTTGAATGGTAAAGGAGAACATTCTATCTAACAACAAAGTTCTTCCTTGAAATTCTTTGATTGTGAAACGCTTTTGTCTTTTTTAAATCTTCTGGTGCGATTGCAATTTGATTATAAGATGAAAAACCATCAAAAAAGCAATAATGAGTATGACTATCTAGTGGTAGAGTTTAATTTTTTGCAATCAATACACACTTTCCACCTCATTTGTACATGTGTATGTACTAATCTCATCGTTATTATTATTTCTAACCATTGTGACACCATATTTCTTTAAGACCACCTACACCAATCTCACTCATTTGCTATTCAAGATTGGATATATGATGCCAGCATCAAGGAGGTTCAAAATCTCCTTCTTCAGTACCTTTATCATTAGGGTGTTCAATTGACGTTGAGCTTCTTTAGTTGATTTGGCTCCTTCTTAACAATATGCAGTGCATACACATGGCTGGACTTATCCCCTTAATATCTATAGTTTTCCAACCAATCATCATTTTAGCTCACTTAGCACTTGAATAAATTTCTCTTCTTACACATGCATTAGATTCCTTGTGGTAAAAATGGTAGGTTGTCATTGTGTTCCAAATGCACATACTTCAAATGAGTTGGTAATGGTTTTAGTTCTAACATAGGAGCCAACAAAATAGAAAGTAAAAGTTTATTGTGAGCAACTGGTAACATAATGGAATAAACTGCATACCTATTTGAAATCATTGATAATGAATGCAATTCAACCAGATGTTAAGTTTGGCTATGGTATTTAGTTGATGAAATTTGAGTCCTAGAACCTTGTTTATTGATTTTCAATTTATGTTTGAGGCTAGATTTTAATTCTGTGGTTAGATAACCCTTTCTTCATTCAATTTATCTATATAATATAGGAAATTTTCATAATTTGTACTTGAGTTTACTTCTCAAGGGATTGATACTTGGACTCATGTCCACTTGATTACTTGAGCAGCTCATACACTTGTGCTAAATTTGGGCATATACTAAAGATTTAGCATAAAAATTCTGCCTAAAAAATTTGAATTGTATCCTCACACCTAAACTAAACATTATCCTTAATGTTTGGAGCTATAAACCAAAGTAGTTAGAAAAAAGAATGTGGGGAAAACATAGACTAACAACACCTAAACATCATATTGACTACGAGAAAAAATAGAAATTACCAAGTAAATGTGGCTTGCCTCCCACCAAGCACTGTAGAAATTATCAGTTAAACGTGGCTTGCCTCCCACTAAGCACTATATTCATTGTATGAGCAAGACTATGCATGCAAGATTACATTGTCAAAAAACATGCACTTAATGCACTCATCATCGAGCTTGGTTATGGCTCCTTCCAAGTAAGGCTTCATAAGATGTTTGTTGACCTTGAATGTCAACTTTGCAGCACCATGGGGAAATACTAAAACCACTTGAAATGGTCCACTTCATCTTGATCTAAGCTTTTTTTAAAAACAATTTAAATCTTACATTAATTAGTAACACTTTCATTACAAGATAAAGAGGCTTACAAATTAAAGCTTTGTCATGATAGAGCTTTATGCATGCTTTGTAAATTTTTGCATTCTCATAAGCTTCATTATTCATCTTTTCAAGGTCATTTAATTGTACTAGCCATCCCTCCTCAACTTTGTCCATATCCATGTTTAATGCCTTTGTAGCCTTGTAAGCTTTATGCTCCAACTCAATAGGGACTCATCCAAATAGGTGTCATGCATGCTGTGCAATACACCCATAATACATCATTTACCTTCAATGCCCAATCTTGCCTAGAAGGGCACATCATTTTTTTCTGAGATTGCCTTAATTTGATGGTTACTTACATTAACTTAGCCTATGGTTTAAGCCTTTTTCAACACACCATCAAACAATTTATTATAAAAATGGCTTCCTCCATCTTTGATAATGGCCCTAGGAATGCCAAACCTGCCAAAAATCACATGTTTCAAGAATTTAACAATATAATTAGCATTCGAGTGGGCATAACCTCAATCCATTTAGACACATATCAATAGTAACTAATATATATACTTACCCATAGAGGGAGGAAAAGGACCTATGAAATTTATTCCCATGCATCAAAAAGCTTAACTACCAAATTCCAAATCAAGGGCATTTCATTCCTTTCACCAATTCCTTCACTCCTTTCACACTTATCCCAATGCAAGCAATAATAATGAACATCCTTAAAGAGAGTAGGCTAGAAAAAAATCCTAATTGTAGCACCTTACAAGTTGTCTTCTTACCACCAAAATGGCCATTATAATGCAACTCTTGACAAAAGTCTAGAATACTTTGTTGCTCCTCTTGAGGCACACATTTGTGAATAATCTGGACTGCATAATGCTTCAAGAGTATTGATATGCAAGATAACTAATCATATCAGCATGCCATAGTTTCCTAACTATAGAAAGCAACTATTCATTAGGAAAAGTTTCATCAATAGGTTTAACCCCTTTGTGGTCATGTGTGTTAAAGGAGGAAGTCAATCTAAAAAGATTATCAGTTACAACATTTTCACAACCATTTTTATCCCTAATTTCTAGGTTAAATTCATTCAAAAGCAAAATCTGTCTAATCAACCTTCAATTAGCATTGAGTTTAATTGATAAATATTTTAGTGTAACACAATTGGAATGCATAATCACCTTAGATCCTTCTAAATAAGAACTAAATTGATACATTCAATTGGGTATTATTGAGTGTTTTACTAGCACAATAGATAACATGCAACAATTTCTCCGCTCTCTATGACATAATTAGATGCATCACAAATTATCTAAAAGGAAAATGTTTAATTTGATGCCATAATGATATGTGCAGAGGTCACCTTAACTAAACTAAAAACATTCATAAAAGTATCATCAAAAGCAAATGGAACATCTTTAGACGGTAAGTTACATAAAGGGGGACTGATTTTGGAAAAATCCTTAATAAATTGCCTATAGAACCTAGCATGTCTTAAGAATCTCTTGGCACCCTTCACTAAAGTAGGAGGTGGTATATTAGCAATTAGAGCAATCTTTACTTTATCTACCTCAATATCCTTATAGGATATGACATGACCAATGCTTAGCCATAAAGTGACTCTCTCCCTAGCTTAATATTAGGTTACATTCTATACATCTTCTCAATACTAAAGTCAAGTAATCTAGGCATGCATCAAGAGAAGTACCAAAATTTGAGAAGTCATCCAAAATGACCTCTATGAAGCATTTCACCATGTCTAAAAATATGGACATCATAAATTTTTCAAAGATGTTTGGGCATTGCAAAGCCCAAAAAGCATCCTCCTAAAAGTAAATGTCTATGGATATGTGAAAGTTGTCTTCTCTCAGTCTTTTCAAGCAATTGGAATTTTATTGTAACCTAAAAGACCATCAGGAAAATAATAAAAATCATGTCCATTTAATCTTTCTAACATATGATCATTAAAAGGAAGGGGAAATTGATCTTTTTTAGTATTCACATTTACCTTATTGTAGTGTATAAACATTTCCATCCTATGGTTGCTCCAGTAGGAACCAAGTCATTCTACTCATTTATGACAATAATGATGCCAGATTTCTTGGGCATAACATGCATAGGGCTAGTACACCAGCTATCTAAAGTATGGATAAATCACTCTTGCATCTAGAATTTTTAGTATTGGTTTCTTTACTACCTCCTACATATTTTGGTTAGGTCTTCTCTAGGCTTCCCTATTTGGTTTGGAATTTTCCTAGAGAAGGATCCTATGCTGCACACATTGCAAGTCTAATGCGTATGACGTTAGAAATGGTCCAGCCCATTGCTTTCCTAACCTCACTAAGTGCCTGAACTAAGCTCCCTTCTTAAGAATGGGTTAAATTGGAAGCAATAATGGCCAAATATGTATCTCCCTCTCCTAGAAAGGTATATTTAAAGTGTGTGGGTAACTCCTTCAATTCTAACTTAGGCAAAGGGCCCTCCTCTCCAACAAATAGTGACTTAGGTAGTTCTAAGGACTATTTAAGTTCTCTTAGGGAATATTTTGGCTACCTTATCCAAAACATCATGCTACTCTTGAATTTCTCACTCAATTTCATTCTCCACTCTTTCCAAAGTTATTGCAGCCTCCAATTTATCTTCCATCATGTTTTGTTGATAAGTCTCATGAACTAATGAGTCCAAATAATAAATATAGGCACATTCATTACCAGGTAAACACGATAAAAGGATAAGAGAATTAAACACTCTAAATTCAATAGTCTCTCCTAAGACTGTCATTGTTAACATCTGATTGTAGACATCAATTATTATCTTGGTGATTGCCATGAATGGGTGGTGAACAAGAATAATCACCTCTCTATACTTAGATGGGGTGTTTTTACGTTTAAGACCACAAAATCAATTAGGACAATAAGCATATCTAGTTGAATCAGTAAGTCTTCAACTGTGCTCCTTAGATACTTCAAAGAATGATTGGCAAGTTGTAAAGTCATCGTGGTAGGTTTCAACTCCCCCAATCCTAGTAGCAAGAAGACACAATATCACATGTTTTATGCTTACTTCTAAGTCTCAAATAGCCTTAGTAATCTTGTTGTCTCCAAAAGTGATGGTAATAATAACACGTCCAAGATACTTCATCTTGGGAGGTAACTTGTGATGCAAGATAGCATTCATTGCTTTTGAGCCAATTACTTTCTCATTCTTCCAATATCTCCTATTGTGGGTACACCTTTGTCACTATGAACAGACCAGACCACCTAGACCAATGCTTGCTTAGGAATAACTAAAGACATAAATTGAAGACTAGCACTTGCTGGCCATCCTCAAAAGTTCTCTTTTGAATATGCTTATCATGCCACTTCTTGGTCTTTTCCTTGTAAAGTTGAGCACTCTTATAAACATTCTACTTGAACTCTTTTAACTCACTCAATTGTAACAATCTCTTTTCACCCATCTTCAATTCTTTTACTACCCAATACCCTTTATGCTCCACCTCTACTAGTGGGTGACAAGAATCCTCAAAGATAAATCTATATGGAGATGTGTTTAAGGGTGTCTAGAAAGCTATCCTATGCGCTCAAAGTGCATCATCCAACTTGTTCGACCAATCCTTCCTTAACTTGACAACAATTTTCTCCAAGGTTAACTTCAACTGTTGATTCATTAGCTCCACATGCCCATTTGTTTGAGGATAATAGGTGAGTGTTACCTTGTGAGTTACCCCATACTTTTTCAACAAGGCATCAAACAAATAATTGCTGAAGTGGGACCCTTCATCACTAAGAATGTCTCTTAGGACACAATCTTTTAAAGATGTTTTCTTTTTTTCTTTTTTTTTCACAAATCTCATCCATCACCGAAGAGTCATTAGTGAAAGTTGCAATAGCTTCAACCCATTTAAAAACATAGTCCACCACCACCAAAACATACTAATTATTAGAGGATGAAGGGAATGGATTCATGAAATCTATTATCCACACATCAAACAATTTAGTGTCCAAGATATTAGTTAATGGCATCTCATTCTTCTTAGACATGTTTCCAACCCTTTGGCATCTATCACACATACTCACAAGTTGTCTAGTATCCTGGTACATGGTTGGCCAATAGAAATTAAGAGTGTTATACCTTTGTAGCTGTCTTGGAAGTACCAAAATGTCTATCACACTCCATGGAATGGCAATGATGAAGAATATCACTAATTCCTCCTGGGGCACACATCTCCTAATCATTCCATTAGCACAAAATTTATACAATAATGGTTCCTCCAAGAAATAGTTTTTTACATTGCCCAATAACTTTTTCCTTTGTTGATAGCTCAAATCAGGTAGAACTACATCACCCATCAAGTAGTTCACTAAATCTGCAAACCATGGAACAAGTGATATAACTAACAATTGCTTATTTTGAAAGCTCTCATTAATGGGTATCTTTATTGCTCTTGACTATCTCCCACTCTGGACAAGTGATCTGCAACCACATTTTTAAGCCCTTCTTATCTCAAATTTTGAGATCAAACTCTTAGAGTACCAACACCCATTGAATCAGTCATGGCTTTATGTCTTTCTCTGCCAATAGGTACTTAATTACTACATGGTCAGTATAAACAGTCACTTTTAACCTACAAAATATGATCAAAACTTGTCAAAAGCAAGTACCACAACAAGCAATTCTTTCTTAGTAGTAGCATAACTCACTTGTGCATCTTTTAAAATATGACTAGCATAATATATAACATGTTACTTCTCTTCTCTTCTTTGGACAAGAACAACACTCAAAGCAATGTCACTAGCATCACACATTAGCATAAAAGGCAAACTCCAATCTGGTGTTGCTAGAATTGGTAGTGAAATTAACTCCTTTTTCAACCTATTAAAAATATCCAAACAATCATCATCAAAATCAAAAGCAACATCCTTATTCAATAGATTGCAAAGAGGTTTGGTAATTTTAGAAAAATCCTTAATAAAATGCCAATAAAGCTCCACATGACCAATGAAACTTCTAACTTAATAAAATATTTTATTTCAAGGTAGCTTACATTTTTGGTCACTAAATTTATGACTTGTTTTCAATGACTTCTTTGCCATGACTTCTTTCACTTGATATCTCTTTCTAGTTGCCTTACAATACTATTTACAATTAAAATTTTCCAAACTCAATTATGGAACTTATCTTTGACTAGGGCTATACATTTTCTCTTACCATATAATCTCACCAAAACATCCCACACAAGGATCTTGAATGCTTCTTCACTTAATTTTTGTAACTTCTTGTCCATAATACATCATTTAGCTTTTTATCTCTGATTCCTTCACTTATTTTTTATCTTTATTCATTATACAAAGAAACTAAAATAATATTTACTTTACTCATATAAGTCTCACTTTGGTCCATTCTTTTCAACTCTTTAACTATCTCACAAGTCATTTAGTTTGTCAATTACTTTGGCACTCCATGTATACTTATCCATTCATGACAGCATCTAACAATGTACGTTATTGTCTCCTAAATCCATGAGTCTTCATTACATCATTTCCTCCAAATATGTGACTCTTTCACTCCATTCAATTCAAAAGCAATTCCCTATTCCTTACATCTGAGGTAACTCTATGAGGCTTGATAACCTATAACAATTTTAATTCCTCCATCATTCCTTCTTGTATTCAACTATTCCTTCCCCACCCTATTTTTTAACAAATAGTTTCTTTCTCATTTATCTCTACATTTCCATTTCTTCCCCAAACATTCTACAATTTAAACATTACTGCTACTATATTTTCTCTTACTGATTTCATGCATTAATCATTCACATACTTCTCGTAATGTTTCATGACCCTTATAGTTCTATTCGAGCGTAAAGACTTATGCTTCCAACACAAGACAAACTCGTTTGACCTAACTCAGAAAAACAATATTCATCTATAAGTCCAAAAATTATAACTTCCACTTATATTCCTATCCATCACTAATTTCCTTGATACCACTATTGTTTCACTATGCATCCATTTCTTTGACTATTTCATACTTTGTCAATCATAATTTCTTCTCACATGCATAAACAAGCATGCTCTACATTCCCACTTCACCTACATTTATGCCACCAACAAATTCAACACCAAGTCTTTAACAACATATGGTTAAGTCATGTCTTTAAAGCCTACATCATAATCATTTGATTACCAATATTTTGTTCATGTGAGCTCAAAAACTCTTTTGTAAATAAGTTTGCAAAATTGAGAAATGCCATTAATGAAACAAAGTTTGCATGCCACATAAAATGTCTACTTTATGGTCTCATGCTTGAACATGTAGATTGGCTACCATACACCCTAACACTATTGTAAATAAAATTTATTGTCTCATACTTTGGCCTTAAGCCACCAGCACATTAACTCTAAAACACACATGTCAAATTGTCATCCTTGAATAAAAACCTTGAGTCTTTTCTAACCTTCATCAATCAAATGTTTCCAATTCACTATGGTGTCTTCTATATGAGTCTTGATAAACATATCCTCACAACTTGGATTACATTTTATCTTGACACAAGCATTTCTTGTGTCAAAGATACCCACAACTCACTCATCGCCCATTCTCTTGCACTCTTACTACAATAAAAAATCTCACATATGTCTACTATAATAAGTCTTCTATCCAACACATATTCCTTGTGCTTTCTTTCAATCTACCATTGTTGCATAAATGTCCTTGAGTTACTTCTATCTTGTTAACATCACATACATAAATATAATATTCATTGCATTTTGCCTTCTTCCCTCTTTCTTCTTTTTTTTTTTTCCTTCCACACTATTTGCTCTAACCAATTAGACATTGTAGAGGTCTTCCTGAGTTCCATTCTAAATTTTTTTTGAATTATAAAACTATTTTCAGTATACTTTTTATGTGCCACATCTACTTATGTCTCTCTACTATCATTTTCCTCCAATTGACAAACCTTTTTTTATCACTAGTCCCATGCATCCCTTCATCGCATCTTAATTACAATTCATAACCTCATGTTACTTATAAACTTTGCCCTAAGTTATATTACTTAATCACCTGAAATATTACAAAAATTTTTTCATACCACTATATACATCTTTCCTCCTAGCATTGATTATTTCTAACTTACCAATGTCACTTGTCTCCTATCGTAGGAAAGTAATCATTGTGATACTATACTTTAGGTCCTTTAATTATGTTGCTTTGACTTTCACTTCATTCCTTGCCTTACTCAAAATTCTTTCCCTAGCAAACCTTAAATAATTTTTACTAATGTAACTATCTAAACAACCATTAGGCTTTTTTTTTTTTTTTCGAAGCTTCCATGCACAAGCTAATCCTCTTATCTCATTAATTAGCATCTAGGCACTTAAATCCTCCCAGCTTTAACTCAAATGCATTTTAGACAAATTTCTAGTAAATCTTCTCCAATCCCTTTATTTCCAAGCAAAACTTACATATTATCTCATGAATATCAAATTAGTTTTCACCTCCTTTAGTCTTTGAATTCAACCTTACTAAATCTACTCATATGTTTTCTATCATATCATTTTTCCCACTCTACCCATTTCAAACAATTAGAGGAGAAACATAATCATCACTTTGTTTTCTTTTTGTAATTTATGTTCACCCATTTTCATGTCTTATTCTTGCTTCAATTCTTATTCATAACAGTCAATTCACCACCTATTCTATGTAACACCATACTAGTAGCTTCTTAGATTCATACCATCAATATCCCCAACACTTAGTGGGGACTTCCCAAAGACAAGGTAAGCATACATGAAACCTCAACATTTACTCTATGATATGCCCCCAAGGAAGTACACACAAAATAATATCTCAACACATGCAAGCGGGGCCTACCACTAAACACATAATTTGGTCATTAAATACTATAATGTAAGTCATAAATAACGTATATGACTTGAATTACAAATGTTTAACCTTAGTCAAACACTAAAGTAGATAATTAGATCCATATGCATTGTAATACCCCCAAGTCCCTTAAAGTATCCAAGGATGTTAGGTTAGTCACATCAATTTTAAGCTATCTAAAAAATGTTAAAAGAAAAGGAAAGGGAATGAGTATGATGACTTAGGGAGCAATTATAATACACATAATATAAATGAAAAGCTTAATTAGATAAATAGTAAGAGAAAAAATGTGATATTTTTTACTATACAAAAATATAGTTACAGAAAATAAATATAATTGTTGGAAAATAAATATAATCATTGGAAACATAATTAGGTATCACCCCTATATATACATACACATGTAATATCAAAATCTTAAGACACAAAGAGAGATAAGTATAGAGAGCAAACACTTATATCTAACCATATCCTTATACATAATATATATATATATATATATATTTATCTTCATGGCTAGCCAACTATTAACACTTAAATCTCCCCTATCACACTTAAGCACATATTAACCAAAGTGTATAACGAATATATGCATTTCAACTACCACCAAATTTGATAGCTGATCATCCAATGGTTAAGTTTTGATCCAAATATGTCTGCAAAGTAATATATATTACAACACATCTAAAGAACTAATTTTTTGTTATTTCATTTCCAAATAGTTCATTTCAATTATAAAAAACTTTCCATCATTAAACATCCTTATGTTTAAAAAATATGCCACTAAGAATTTTTAATCTCATACTATTATCACCAATCATAAACTAATAATTATTTGTCATGTATTTGGCTTAAAAAGAACTAGGAGTCATACTCATCTCATTATAGGCTTTGAGGATATCTTTATAGAGTTTGTGAGAAAGGGAAATAAATTTTTGTAATTGTTTCGTTTACATTTTCTCCTTGCTTTTTTAGGCCTCTTAGTTGGCCCTTTCAGGCTTGAATTGGCTTGCTAGATCTCAACACCTCACTTCTATTTATAAAGTTTTCTACACATTTGTCTTTCTTAAATCTTAATCCCATCCAAACATTCTTTCTTTGATCTTATGTAATTTTTCTACCAAATTTGGATCTAAAACTTCTTTTAAGCTTTATGTTGCAATTCTTATCCATTTTATTCAATGTAATCTTCCAATGTTATTTGTTAATGAAGGGTAGATTTAAAGTTGCTAATTGCTTCATTTGTTGTAATTGTACGACATTAGATTTGACACATAAATTTATCTATTATTGTAGATCTAAGATTCTTTGGATCTAGACTTCAATGTCCAACATTAGATTTTAACAAAAATACTATATGTGCAACAATTCCTCTTCTAATTTAAAAACATATTTGGAAAGTGATTATGTTAGAATCCAAATGATATTAAGATAATGATCAAAGTAAAGAACAAGTTAATTTTTCTAGTATTCATGTCATAAGGAAAATTAGATTTGATGATGAAAGGAAGAGAAATCTAATTAAAATTTAGAGTGCAACTACTCTTCCTTTTTCATTCATATCAAGCTTCATTAACATTCACTACCACCTATCTAAATATTCTAAAAGATCTTAATCAATATAAACTTCCTTTGCCTTATAGGGAAATACTATGTGCATATTGTTAACAGGTAAAAAACATTGCCCCCACATGTATATCTTAGATGCCTTGTTTAAAGGGCTAGTTGGAAATCATTATTTAGCACTTTGCAACTTGCAAGTGGAGATAACTCTATTTTCACTAGATTTGTAATCTAATAAACAATCTATTGGTTCCATTCTATTAGTTGTACATTATGTGTATTATCAATAAGATGATATCTTCAAGCATTGTAGCAAATAATAGAAAATGAATTCTACATATCATATTTGCAAGCCCAATCAGAGCTGAGAAACCCAATAGACTATATCTACCTCCCACACATTTGAGGATATGAATGTATAATATGTTGCTGCATTTCCAAATAAATAAGGCACTAATGGGTCTTTACTTGGTAGTTACACTTGATGACCTTTTATAAAAAGACACATTAAGAGGCTTTTATCTATTGTATCCAAGACACATATTATGTGGCCAAGTAACCCTTAGAATTTTATTATATGGATTACATACATTCACATGATATAGAGTAAAATGTATTTCCTTGGGTTATTTAGATGAATCTTTCATCTATAAAGTCCTTCTAAAAGAAGCAATAGACAATTTTGAGACCAATTTTGAAGAAGCACAAATTCCAAAGGGTTTGAGATCAATAGTATAAATTGTGATCAATTGTACTTCATTTAATCTTATGAGGGGACTCATGTAACCTTTATTACATAATAATATAGGTGAATTTAGCCTAGTTAAAAATGACATGTGATACATGACTTGATACCATTTTTCACTTTCTTGGTAGACCAATTTATCTAATACTAACAATCTTACAGAAAAATTATTCATAGCTTGAACATTGAAGGAATTAGCTTCTGACTTCATGATATTCGAAACATATTCATTAAGTCTAAATTGATTAAGGTATGACCTCTTTTGTTTTTGTTTTTCCTTTAATGGATAGTATGTTTTTTTCCTATAATTATGTGAAAAGCATCAAGTTTAAGGGTCATAATATGAAAATACACCCAATTTATCTGGTACAAACAAACATTCTAAAAAATTGGAGGAAAACATTAAATAGTTGCCTCTTCTATGTATTAAACATGAGTAGATTCTATGTCCTTGATGTAGCATAACTACAAGGCCTATTAGTAATTACAAATAATTGAATTTTTAATAAATCAATTATGTAGTAACCCCCCCTAAAAAAAAAGGCTTTGATCCCATGATTCTTTCTTTGTAAAAGAAGTGTGGTTTCCGCTAGGCTAATGGATGCCTATCATGCAAAAGTGTTAACTCTAATAAGTTTCTAGCTCATGCCCTTTCTAATATAAGATGAATTATTAACTAGTTAACCATGTGCATTTGCTTTGTGATTATAATATTCACAATAATATATACTAAATGACCTCTTTATACACATTTATTAATTAATAGACCAAAATTAAGCTAATGTCAATAAAAGACTCAATGAACAACACATTAACACAATGCCAAATCTTGAGTTTAATTAGTCAAAATACATCATTCATTTGATTAAAGTACTATATGTGGTTATTTGCATCATAGTGTTTTACAATGCTTGGTAACCTCAAATGTATTAAGAAACATAAATTTTAAAAAATCTTAATGAACCTAACAAAGTGTTTTATGGAGTTAGCACTTGAAGTTTGCCTAAATGAATATGGAATGTGTGTTATTCTGATAAATTAATGGCCTTGGCTTTATAATATCATGAAAAGGATATGGACACAATTCCTTACAATTTGTTACTTAAACTAATGAGAAGTTAGTTGTTTGTAAATTCATTTACATGAATTATTTCTACAACTTACCAATAAGAATATATAGTTACCTATAGTCTTCTACATGTATGTGTTACATAGGGGTATATGCAAATTGATTTGGGTTGGTTCTACAGATATATTCTAACCAAACAATTAGTTGCAGTATCAAAATTTTAAAACTGCAATTCAACTACATACAATTAAAACCAGTCAAATCATCATTAGCAGTTATGGATTGGTTTGGTCTATTTGGTAGTTTCAGTAATATTTATTGGAACAAATAAATATTCAAGAATTTAGATAGCCAAGAAAAAAATTTACATAAATAACATGAATAACATTTCATTTTAAGTAAAACATTGGAGAAAATTATTACATTAAAATAAAAGTGTAAATGGATTGAAGTTTTAGATTTCAAGAGATGTGCTTTTTTGAGTGGTTCACATCTCTAGTAAATATAATTTGGGTTTTATTAGTATTAGGTGGTCAATTCAATTTTAGTAGTTTTTAGATTTTCAAAACTACAACCAAACCATTAAATATGATTGTCAAAAAAAAAAAAATTGCATTAACAACTTGAATAACATTTTATTTTAAGTAAAACATTGGATAAAATTGACTACATTAAAATACAAGTGTGAATGGATTGAAGTTCTAAATTTAGAGGAGATAGTAAAACTTTTTCGATTAGTTCACATCTTGATTAAATATAATTTGGGTTTGATTAGTATTAGGTGCTTAATTCAATTTTACTTGTTTTGAAACCATTAAATATAATTTACTTAAATTACAAATTGTTACCAACTCATTTTTAGTGGTTTCAATGATTTTGGTCTAATTTTGCTCAAGTTGGTCAAATTGGATAGGTTGGGCAATTTCATATACACCCTTAATGTTATGTCTACTCACATAATATAAAGTAAAATGTTTTTCTGCCAAATATTTGGAGCAATCTTATGTTTATAGTTTTAATGTAAAAAAATTAATGGATAATTTTGAAAGAAATTTTAAAGAAACATAAACTTTCAAAGATATTGATTTTAGCAGTGTAAATTGTAATCAACTATAGTTTATAGTGTCATGTAGTAATGAATGAACATTTCTAGTAAAGAAAGTCAATCAAGAGCAATAGTTTCTTTACTTTATGGACTTCAATTGATTTGAGCTACCTTGAGGAGAAGTGCTATTTTGTAGTAACCAAGTGATGTCTCATGTTTCAAGCAATAAACAATTCTCTCATAGTAAAGAAAGTCAATCAAGACTAATATCTTCTTTATTAAATGGTTTTTATTTGATTCAAACTACTCCAGACATAATATCATCATCTCATATTGAACATAATGATCATATAAACATTTAAGTTAAGTTCATGATCCCTTTATGTGAATAACTCATTGAAATGAAAAGTCTTGTTAGATAGAAATGGAGTATTAGCCTCATGTTTTAGGCAATGAACCATTCTATCCATATAAGAAAGGCCAATCAAAATGTGGAGTGATATTTGAAACTACACTAACTAAAAACTTGGCTTGGGTAACAAAAATTGGAAAGCTAAAGTTGATGATATCTAATTAACAACTTGACAAAGAAAATAGTAAATCATATCAATCTAGAGCTGCTAATAAGGACACTTTATGGTGCACAAATTGCCAAAAGTCTCAATATACAAGAGAAAAATGTTGGAAGCTTTATGACAAGACAAAATAGTAGCAAAGTAATCAGAATTGGCCCATAAAGAGTGGACCATCAAAGGGATAGGTGTATGTATGTCGAACACAATTTGAAGGTACTATGATTCTGAGGAACAAGTTGAACTAAATAAGGGGGAAGTAGAGAGGCTGAGAAACTTCTCAAGGATGTTAGAGAATTGTAGAGCTATAAGTTCATGTTCTATGGTACTCTTAGGTAGGAATCAATCTCATGCACTGTATGTTTCAAATAAGATCCACTCTGGTTCCTATATCATTCATTTAGAGTTTACCGATCACATGACCTCTAATTCCAAAAATTTTATTTCCTATGCCCCTAGTCTTAGTAATAAAAAAATAATTAGTACTAATGGAACTTCCATAGTTGTAGCTAGTCAAAGTGATGTTCATATCAATTGTCATTTCATCCTTAAAAATGTTCTACATGTGTTCAAGTTGTCTACAAACCTTTTGTCAATACAGAAACATGCAAAAGATATGGATTGCTCTGTGAAATTCTATTCTTCAAATTGTGTATTTCAAGACTAGATCATGAGGAAAAGGATTAGATGTGTGAGAGAGAAAAATGGGCTTTACTACCTCAAGGAAACCAATGGATAAAATGAGAAGGGTTTATCATTGTCATTATTCTCTGATTCTTCATATCAAATGAAGACAAGATCTAGCTTTATCACCATCATCTTGATCACCTTTTGTTTAGTGTTCTTAAAATCATGTTTCCTTTATTCTTCAAGGAAATAAGTGTGGATTCTTTCCATAGTGACATTTGGGGTCCTTTAACCATACCAAATATTTTTGGAGGTCATTGGTTTGTGTCCTTTATTGATGATTCTACTTGTGTGAAATGAATTTAACTTTTGAAAAACAAATCAGATGTGGATTGAATTGTTTTTATATCTTTCAACATGGTCAAAAATCAATTTGGGGTTGGCATCAAATGATTTCGATCAAATGATGCAAGGGATTACTTCAATCAATTTTTGTCTTCATTTATCTAAATATAGGGAATAATCCATGAGTCCCCCCCAATAAAATGGGGTTGCACAAATAAAAAATGGCCATTTAATAGCAGTCACAACAGCCTTTCACTTTTAGGCATATGTTCCTAAAAATTATTAGAGAGACTATTTTTATTATTGCACATATCATAAATAGATTGCAATTTCAAGTGCTCAAATTCAAAAGTCCCATGCAAGTCTTGTCTACCTTTTATCCTCATTTCAAAACTTCAAATAATGTTGTTCCCAAAATCTTTGGTTGTGTTGCCTTTGCCCATATTCATTCCTAAAATATGAGTAAATTAGATATTAAAGCTCTTTAATGTGTCCTTATAGGCTATTCCTCTACCCAAACGGGTATAAGTGTTATCATCATCCCACTAGAAAATTCTGTCATCCTACAAATGCCACCTTGGCTAAGACTAAAAATTATTTCACTAATCTTCATATTTAGGGGAAGAAATTATTTGTAGAAGACAAGGGCAAGGATTCTTTTTTATTTGATCTTTTTATGTTGCCTAAACTACCTCCTATGTCATCTCTTGTTTTTGAATCTTTTTCATCCATTTCAAATGAGTCTAAGTCTCCTACTCCTATTCTAAATGAGTTTGAGCTAGTGATGACAATAGAAGCACAAGTTCAACCTACTTGTCCATTACAAGTTTACATAGGGAAGA
Organism: Rhizophora mangle; assembly: GCA_037832345.1. Lineage (NCBI taxonomy): Eukaryota > Viridiplantae > Streptophyta > Magnoliopsida > Malpighiales > Rhizophoraceae > Rhizophora > Rhizophora mangle. Next base: position 185,403 of record JBAPLJ010000078.1, on the reverse strand, counting down.
AAGCCCCAACAATTCAACCTAATCATGCTTAAGAATCTAAACCATATTTTAGTAATGAGATAATTGCTTTGACTTCTCCTCTTGCAATTTCTAATTCCACATCAATCATGCTTTGTAAAAATAACTTTGATGTACCCATAGCTAATGATCTTGATATATCCATAGCTCTATGAAAATGAACTAGGACATGCTCCAAACACCTAATAAATCTATTTTTGTCCTACAATATAATTTTTACTACCCATAAAGTCTTTCTCCCTTATCTAAATGTTGTGTCTACACCTAAATCATTATGTAATGTGAGGCACTATGTTATGAGAAATAGAGGGAAGTTATGACAGTTGAAATTGATGCCCTTAAAAAGAATGCAACAAGGGATTTGGTAGAATTGCCTGGGGGGAAAACTCTAGTGGGTTGTAAATGGACCATCATAGAAAGGTACAAGGCGAGGTTAGTGGCAAAGGACTATACAAGGACATATGGGATTGATTACCTCAAAACATTTGCTCTCATTGCAAAATGAATATAGTTCAAGTGTTATTGTCTTTGGCAACTAATCTTGACTAGAGTTTGTAGCAATTTAAAGTTAAAAATGCATTCTTATATGGTGTTCATGAAGAACAAATATATATGGAGATTCCTCATCATTCTAGCTTACAATTGGGAAATGAAAAAGCTGAGTAATTTGACAGTGTCTTTGGAAGATGTAATGCTTGTTTTGGGATTCAAGCAAAGCTAAGGTAATCATACATTGTTTGTTAAACAATCTAGTTCAAGGAAAGTGACAGTGTTACATCTATCTATGGATGACATAATTGTCACTAGAAATGATTTAGAAGGAAAAGAAATCTTGAAGAAGTGCCTTGAGAAAGAATTTGAAATTAAGAATCTTAGAAGATTGAATTATTTTCTCAACATTGAATTTGCACACTTGAAATGGAACTTCTAACAAAAATACGTCTTAGATTTGTTAAAGGAGATAGGCAAACTAACATGCAAGCCAATTGAGACACCAATAGAACAAAATCATATATTTGGAGAAGCATTGAAAGATACATAGTAAGAGAGATGTGCTTATCAAAGGCCTATAGGAAGGCTTGTTTATTTCACTCATTCTAGGCCTAACATAGCCTATGTTGTTGGGTTGGTGATATAGTTTATGTATAATTTTAAGGAAGTTCATCTTTAGCTTGTATGTCAGATCCTATAGTATTCGAAAGGAACTCTTGGAAAGGGTATTCTGTTTAAGAAGAGAGAGAAGTTGACTATTGAAGCTTATATTGATGCAAATTATGCTCAATTTGTTATGGATAGGAAATTCATATTAGGTACTTGGGTGGAAATCTAGTAACTTAAAGAAGTAAAAAATAAAATGTTATGGCTAGATCAAGTACAAAGGCAAAGTTTAGGTCTATGGTGCTTGGAATTTGTGAACTACTATGTCTGAAAATATTCTTAGAAGACTTGAAAATCATGTAGGGACACATATTATTATGTTAAAAAGTTTGCTATCAATATATCACATAGCCTTATACAACATGATCATACCAAATATGTTGAGGTTGATAGACATTTTATAAAGGAAATGTTAGACAATGGACTAATTTGCACTTTGTTTATTTTAACTGAAGGGTAGTTGGTTGATGTGCTAACAAAGGGACTATCTATTGAATATTTCAAATGATAGTTAGCAAGCTGAGAATGGAAGACATCTATTCACCAACTTAAGGGGGTACATTGAAATTAATTGTGTACAACTATAAGATAACCTATATCTTTAGGAGATTTTATAGTTTATAGGGATTTGTTATCTCTGATGTATAGGAAACTATTATTACCTCATTTTATCTAGTCTTTACTATTTTAGAGTTAGCTGTGTATGTATGTAGAATAGTACTATAACTCTATTATGATTTAAGATAATAAGAATATAAAAATTTTCCCAAAAGTTGTCATATATTGTGAAAGAATTTAACTTAGAAGTTATAAAGAAATGACAAATAAAATTAAGAGGTGTGCTTTAGAGTCATTATGAAATAAACCATTACCTTTTTGATTGGTCTAAAGTTAGCATGGTTAGAGCATTTAGAAGTGTGCTTCATTTTGCCTTAAAAATCAAGGGAGAACAAGTTAGATATTAAAAAAAAATGCAAAATTACGTTCACTTGAAGATCTCAATGGAGAAGAAGAAGAATAAGAAGAAGAATAGGGAGGAAAGAAAGAAATGTTTTAACCCTAAGTAAATTCTGGATGGATAAGAGTATTGTCTACACATTTTGGTATATGACTATTTATCTTGCATAAATAACTTAGGCATTAAAAATCTACTTGCATCTCGAAGAAGTGTTTAGTTCAATGCATTATGTTCCTTCACAAATAGTAACTTTGCTTCCAACAACTGTTCTTTTCTAGTGGAATATATGATCCTCTTATTTAGGTATTTTTGATTATCTACCCAGCTATACATAATTTACAAGCAACACTACTTACAATTGGTTGAAAAACTAATTTTTGTTAAATTATCAAGTGAGATACTAAACAAAGCAAGAAGAAAGGAATAAACAAAGGGACTTTTTTGACTCTCACAATTACGCAAAACCACATTGTTTTCCAACAAGACAAGAGGAAATTTTTACATAACATTATTGCACTAATAACTACCACTCCCTTGTTAAATTTATGTACTTAGAGCCTTGTATAACTTCTCCACTATCATGAAAGGAACGAAATTTTAAAAAAAAAAAAAGTTTTTAAACATTTATTTGAATTCTATACCTTTTAAATTCAGTTCAAAACAGTTCCTTTTAAATGGCTTCACCAAACAAAAATTATCAATAACTTGACTACTTTCCATCCAAAAATGACTAATTTGAAACAAATTTAAAAGGTATAAAACTTAAATGAAAATGCTAAAAGGTTGAGATCTAATTGTAAAAATTCATAAAGGTTTAGAACCAATATTTTTTGTATATCTTTGAAAGAAATAACTTTAAAGTTATAAATACTAACAAACTAAACTAACCTAAAAAAGGCATGGTAAGGTAAATAGTTACGTTATAAACTACTTCAAAGTTAGAACTACTAGAGTGTTTGGGGTGAGCTTTTGTTTGGCCTTGAACATCGTGCAAAGAGTATAACAAGTTGACTAATCAAAATTGGAAAAATTATATGACCTTAAATAACCAAAAACAAGAAAAAATTTTACCACCGAGTAAACTAGAAATGAGGAGGTGTGTGTGGACTTGTTGGCTTACTGCCATTGAACTACTATTCACTTGTCATATCTATGCACTTGAAGACTTGTATGTATTCTCTATCACTTTTATTTATTGTGCAAGACACACATGTACTCATATGATGAAACAAATAACATTGTGGTTGACAATTAAATTTCAACTAAAATCATCTAGTGACATCATAATCCTAGGATTCATGGAAATAAAATAATTTAAAAGCAATGGATTTTATCTTTCTAATTTTTAGGCACCAAACAAATGATAGACATGAACATAGGAACCTAAAGAAAAAAGGCTTCACCATTATTAGTATTAGTGCTTTTAATTCTAATTGCAATCTATTTTCCATAAAGTAACAAAAACAATGAAAAAAGAGAGTTCTTGGACCTTAAATAAAAGGAGAGTAATCAAATTAGACTCAAAAATAATTAATTAGCTTCCAAGATATTGTTTGAACAAATTCCCTTTAACAATCAATCAGACTTGAAAATTAAGAATCATATCTAAAACCCACGTGAAATATCCAATTCAAGTTTTTGTCGATGTTGTTGCTCAAATAGGTTTCAGTAATGACAGAACAAGCAGGACAACCTCGTTCTTCATGTTTAGGATATATATCAAACCTTTCCACTTGGTTCCATAATTAGGGAAATAGACACCTTAAGTATTGTAAGAAAGTGATACAATTTGAAAAGAGGGGGAAAACAAAGGAACACATTTTTACTCACTCATGTCACCAAACATCTTTTTGTTTTTATTTTTCATATTTTTTTACAACAAAACAAAAAAGTTTTGCATAAACTTACTTTAGTCAAACTACTATCCCTTTTAAAAACAATTTTATTCTTGGAGGATTGTACAACTTTTCTAACATCTTTGTGCCTTTTACAAGATACAGAAGTATTCTTATCATTAGAGAAATAACCTATTAAAGCTTATGAAAACTAACAAATAAAATCAACTTCAAAAATAATGACTAAAGTAAATAGCACCTTCATGGCTGCTTCCATGTAAGCAACACTAGATTATTTACAAGAGACCTCATGTTTGGCTTTGATAAATATACTTTGTCCCTAGTATCATAGTTGAGCTACAAATAAATGAATTAACTTTTGAAAGAGATTTAGAGCAATTGAATGACAATGTGAATGGTGATGAAACACTTTGGGAGTGGATGGATGCAAATAATTAGACAAAATAGGTTAATAATTTTTTTGCTTTTGATTAAATCATTTATCATTTGAATTGTCACACTAAGCATTTTATGCCTTCTATTTAATTTCTTTGTTTCTATTTTTGCTACAGATTTGACTCTATGAGTGAGTCAAATAAACATTACACAAGTGAGCAAAGAAGCTCCAGTCATTTATATCTTGAGCATGTGCATGTGTCTTTCATAGTGAGCTAACCTTATAGTTATAGCCTTGATCGGATAAAAATTTCATGTTGAATTTGGGGATCACCAAGGAAGAATTTCATGCAATTACATGGTTTACCAACTGGGCAGTGGATGCTGATCATGGTTTAGATATTCCTAATGTTATAGACTGTAGAATGCATCTAAATTCCAAGTCCTTTGTTTGACTTTTATTTAGGTTAATGCTTCCTTATTTCCCATTCATACCCTTAAAATCTGAAGGTGCAACAATTATACTTTTGAAATCAAGGACTCCATTTTTATACATTGTGCTTCACATTGTTTTTATTTATAATTTCTCCATATAGCTATCCCTTTAGCTTACTGTAATAGTGAAGAGGACCAGGAACAAAGCATGGGGCATGATAAGGCTATTCAAGACATCATAAGGAACATGAAAGCAGCATTTTGCCTGTGGGAATTTGAAATCTTCATGTGGAATTCCAAACCATTTTACTAATGCCACCATTAAAATCTATAATTCAGAAAGAAAAAATTAAAATTAGATATTTACCAATCTTAATATTTGCTAGTGTGTAATTTATTCATCCCTTTTACTTTTTCTATTTTTTTACTTTATTTTAAATGTTTTGATGTTTAGATCAAAAGCTTTGTTTATCTTTTGTAGGATGATTCATGCCCTTAAGGCTGAGGGCTTTGCAATTTCTGTACACAATCATTAGAACTTCCAATTGTGCATTGACATCATGTGAGATGTGCTAAATATTAGTTGTTACTTTTACTACGACAATGTTTGTATGTTTATCTTGTGCTCATTTTGAGTAGAACCATTGCTCATTATGTTAGAAATTGTATTATACTAAAAAATTGCTAAGCATTCTATCAGAAAATAATGCAAATTTCACTAAAGAAAAATAATGCAAATTTCACTATAGAATATTATACTAAAAATAATGCAAATTTCACTAAAGAAAAATCCATTGCATATTCTACAAAAAAAATCAGTATGTATTCCATGAAAAGCCATTGGGTATGCTATAAAGAAATCATTGCATATTCTATAGAAACAACTACGTATTCTACAAAGAAATTGTTGTGTATTCCACTAAAAAATCGGCTAGGTATTCCACTAAAAAATCACTGCATATTCTACTCAAAAACTATTGCATATTGTATAAAAAAATCACTGCATAGTCTCTACTAAAAAACTATAGCATATTGACTGTCACTATTAATTATCCAAGGACTAATGATGTTAAAAATACAAAAAATTAAAAATCCTATTAATTGTTCCATTGAATGACAATAATCGATGACTAAAAAATTTTAAATAGGTAAAAGCTATGCAAGCTACAAAAAGACTTGCAGTTATTATAAACATGGGGTCTGCTATTGTCTATATCTAATGATTTTTGACCCTATCTGCAGTGATAATAAAGTCAAAACCAGAAATAGTATCAATATTCGACCATGACTCTTTAAATGGTCAGAAGAATATCTGTTCCAATTTTCAGGAGGTGTTGTAATGTTAATTAGGATGTTTGCTTAATACAAATGTCTAAGTGTGCACCTAAACATGCTTTGCCCTAATGGGATATCTCTATAATTCCCAGTTGCTTCCCCCCCCACCCCCCATTTTCATTATATTCTTTGTTTTTACTGGAGGTTCTATCTTCAGTCATTCGATGGGTGTTCTTCCCATTATTATAAAGGTCATATTATGTGGGAATCTTTTTCTTTAAATTATTGTGGAAGAGTTAAATTAAAAATTTTGTTAGTCGATTTCTATTACTTTTCTTGCAATATGAAAATATATGGTGTCATGAAAAGCTTTATGCTCTTTAAGGTTGTTGGCTGTGAATATGCAAAACAGAGTTTTGAATTCACATGCATTTTCTTGGTGTATCCTTTATTAACACTCTTTCCCCACTGATTTTAGAATCTGTAATTTCATTTGTAACAGTATATGCATGCTGTGATCATATTCGTTAGTTTATGAATTTACCTTGAATTTTGGGTGCAGTTTGTTGACAATAAGATAAGATCAACTATGGATGTTAGATTTGTTGGTTTGATGGAAGGCTTTTTTCCCATACAAATGGTCATCCAAGTTGCTTTTTCTACCACACCCTTCTACAATAATACTCACAAATGAGTCTCCTTAGATTAGTATTGCCATTCAATTATCGTTATTTATCAATATAATTTGACCATTGTGACCTTTTTTTCTTCTTCTTTGAATTTTTGAGCTAATTTATGGAACATCAACATTATCCCTATATATATCACATAGTTCATCTATGAGTATCTTAAGTTGAAGCAAAGCACTTTTTGTTGGGAGGTACCCATTAATAGCCTTCCAAATAAAAAGTTTTACTTTGTTTGGAACTCCTAAATGCCAAAAGTGATTAAACCACCCATGCATCTCTTGATCCCATGAACTAGAGGATTTGACCCTATCTTCACAAGCATTGGAGAGAGCCAAGATGCATTTTGTCTTAACTATAAAGCTAGAATTATGAAATGACACACAAAGTAATCATTAGGGGCCAGAAAGCTTAAAGGGATAGAGAGGACTTGTTCACCCTCACACTCCATAAAAGAAGACTCCATCAAGACCCTATCCAAGCCATTGTATTAGTATCAATTAGATCTGTTATAAACATAAAAGTTGTAGGCCTAGGCAGTGATAACATCCAAAAATTGTTCTAATATAGGAGCCAAGGATCCTCCTAAATGTAAATTTATTGCCCATTGTTTATGTTCCTATGCAAATCCTTTTGGAGGGGCAGACGAGCTTAAAAGATATTACACCATGTGTAGCTTAGGTGAAGATCCACTTAAGCATCTAAAGGAATTCTATGTAGTCTGTTCAAGCATGAAATTTGCTAGGATATCTGAAGAATAAATGAAGTCAAGGGCTTTCCCATTCTGCTTGATAGATCTAGCAAATAATTGGCTCTACTACTTACCTTTAGGATCCATCACCACATGGAATGGGATGAAGAGGCTATTCTTAGAAAGTACTCTTTGGCTTCTAGTGCGGCTGCCATTTGAAAGGAGATATGTGGCATTTGGCAATACAATAGAGAGTACCTATATGAAAAATGGGAACATTTCAAGAAACTTTGCACAAGTTGCCACCATCATCAATTTAATGATTGACTCCTAATCCAATACTTTTATGAAAGAGTTCTTCCCCAGATAGAAGTATGATTGACATAGCTAATGGAGGAGCATTGGTGGATAAAACCCTAAACACTGTAAGCAATTTGATAGCAAACATGGTTATGAATTCCCAACAATTTAGCATGAGACATGATCCACCATCTAAGAAAATCAATGAGGTAAGCACATCTTCCCTAGAACCACAAATTGCTAATTTTGACTTCTCTTATACATCAAATAGTTGTAAGAAATATGCAATAAGTATGTGCATTTGGCATTTGATTGAATTAAGGGCATCTAACTAATATGTGTTCAACACTTCAAGATAATCCAATAGAACAAACCAATGCCATTGGAGGATTCTAAGGGTAACCATAAACTAAATATGATCCTTTCTCCAACACTCATTCAAGCTAGATAAATATACGCCCCAAAACTGAGGTATTTCTCTTGATAAAATTGTTAAGCTTGTTGCTAATAACACCAAACAATATCAATAGGAAACAAGAGCAACCATTCAAGACTTGGAGAATCAAATGAGTCAACTTGCTATGACAATAAGTAGATTAGAGGCACAAGAATCAGGCAAGCTACCCTCTTAAATCATAGAAAATCCAAAAGAGAATTCAAGTGTTATAGTCTTAATGAATGAAAAAGAATTGGAAGCACCAATAAAGACACCTCCCAAGACAAAGGAAGATGCCCTAGAAGAAAATGCCATGCCCATCAAAAATAAACCTATCAAAGCCCAAGCTTTAACACCTCAAGTAACCCTTAACTTCCTATTTCTTTCAAAGTTACATTACCTCCTTTTTCCAAGCACATTTGCAAAATCTAAAAAAGAGGAGTAAGAAAAGAAGAATTTGGTGATGTTTCAAAAGGTGGAAGTACACATACCCTAACTTGATGCAATCAAACAAGTGGCTAAATTTTCAAATTTTCTCAAGGAATTATACACCTCAAAGAGAAAGCTCAAAGATGATGAGTGTAAGTGTGGGGAAAAGTGTCTTGGTTGTTATTCAAAGAAAACTTTCCCATGAGTGCAAAGACCCCGATACATTCATTATTCCTTCCATAATAAGAAAAATTATATTTGAAAGAGCCACGCCAGATTTATAAACATCAATTATTGTTGTGCTATACTTTATCTATACTTCTTTATATCTTGACCCTTTAAAAGAAATTAATTTAATCATACAAAAGAGTTTCTAAAACCTACCCAAAATTTGATTGAATTTGATTTTTTTGACTAAAAAATTTCATTGACTTGAAACTTAAATGACTTGTATCCAAACAATCTAAAACCTAAATCCAAAATAACCTGAAAGTCCAATAACACGAAATCTAAATAACTTGAACTTGAGATGACCTAAAACTAAAATATGAGTGACTTGTAATCCATAACAACCAAAGCTAATATAAATTGAGCCTTACTCAAAATTTTAATTCCTTTTAGTAACACCTAAAATGGTAAAAAAATAAGATTTCACCCACAATTTTTATCACTTTTGAGATTTTTACCCATCATTTTTTTTTAGAATCCATCCTTTACATTTGCTCTGTCACCCATTTATATCTTTTTCTGTTAGTCCTTTGTTATCTTTACTATGTGACAGTTTATGTAGGCACCTTATTATCCAAATTTGCCAAGTTAGATGCCACATTTGCAAATTCATAAGGATGTGACAATAAATTATTTTTAAAAAAATTATGAAAATAAAAAAAATTAAAAATAGAAATTAATTTTGAAAAATTGTAAACAAATCTTGAAAAATTATATTTCAATTTAATCAGTAGAAAAAATTTACTATAATTTGTAAAAGCAAAAAAAAAAAATTAAAAATAGAAACTAATTTTGAAAGTTCTTAAAAATCATAAATTAATTAAAAAATTAAAATAAATTTTAAATTAATTTTGAAAAATGGAAAAATTAATGTAGTGACAGTGTGAGTATTGTAAAAGGAGTAGAGGGTGTCACCAAGTAAGTATTATGCTAGAATTGATGATGATGGGGCAAATATCCTAATTTTTAAAAATTAGTTTCTATTCGTTATAATTTTTAAAAATTAATTTCTATTTTTCATAATTTTTCTTTGAAATTGTTGATCTTACTATTGATATTACAATCTCTAAGAAAATCAGGGTAACCAAGAAGAAAGAAAAGGTGAGGTTTATGCAACAAAATATGATAGTTGGTTTGGATTATGCCCTATGTATCAATAATTTGGCAATCCATGAGATTAATTTTCTCCTCAATGATCATACTAGTCATATGATTTAATGGCCCTATTCTTATGCCAAAGCTCTCAACCATGACTCTCACAATGAAATGCATGCATAACAACACATCTAAATAATTAGGTTGATCTGATACTAGTGCCTTACTGAAAATTACTACCTTAGCTCATTCAAAATGAATAAGTCATTATTTTGGCTAGAGAACAATGGAAACCACCCTACCCTCACTAGTACGATGTCAATGTCAAATGCGAGTACCATGGTGGGTAGATTGGGCATTCTATAGAAAATTAATGGATTCTCAAATACAAAGTCTAGGAGCTTAGGGAAGGAGGATGGATCAATTTCTCAAAAGCAAAGAAAAGTCTAATGTTAACACTTATCCGCTTTTGGATTACAAGGTAGCAAATCAAATTCAATAATTGCCTTAAAATCAACTACAAGTGTATGGGATGTTCAAATAGTAAAGTGGATGTGAGTCCAAGTATTGATCCCACGAGGGGGGAGCTTAAGTACTAAATTATGCAATTTCCTATATTATCTAGTTAAACTAAATGAAGATGGGTTATATATTTACAAAATCAAAATCTAATTCTAAATGTAAAATAAAATTCAATAAACAAGGTTTCTAGGACCAAGATTTCATCAACTAAATACCATTATCAAAATTAACACTTGGTCGCTAGAATTAAACCTGTTAACAACTAAATTCTCTAAGGTATATGATGATCCCTTTTGAGACTAATCCTATATCTACTTTCATGATTATCAAAAGTAACATGAGTTCATTAAGATTTGTGGAATTCTTACAAATGAACGTAAAGATGTGAATTGATTTCTAAATTACATAACTTAGGTTTATTACATTTTCAAACTAGTATTAAACTTCCACTTTTTCTTTATCATTTAATACATTAATCCCAAAAATAATGGCTAGTTATTAGCATGAATGAAAATCAAAAGCATCAATTTGAATTAACTAAGAACAATCAAAACAATCAAAATATCAATCTATTAACAAAATTTAGTAACTACATTCTTGCCTTACAATAAACGAACTAGTCTCTTATAGTCATGAAAACACATAAATAAACAACTAAACATTCACAAATCATCCTAAAATATATTAATGAATAATGAGGAAAAAGAGAAGAAAGTAAAATAGCTGGCACTCTTTGAGTTTTGCATGTTCGTCTCTCATTTTTGTTACTTGGCATTTCATCTTTCCCTTCTCCACCACTTTGAAGCCCCCTTTTTGTGACATTTTTGCCCTCAAAATATATTATTCTCAAGACCCTAAATTGCCCAATTAATATGCCCCACAAAATCAGTTCTAAACCCTATATTTTAAGACTCCTAATTTTGTACTAATTAATTTCTAGATTCACACCATTGACTTCCAGCCAATTTTTGAATATCATGATGATAGAGTATCTAGTTGTGACTTCATGAAAGATGTAGCCCTATGTATTAGCTTTTCAAACAGCTAAAGAACATCCCAATTGGAGGTCTATAGCTCAAGTTATGACCAAAAAATTAAATAATGTCTAAGCTACTAGAGTAGGAATTCTTGCCGAAATATGAGATGCATTCTAGTCCAAATCCTTTATCTCCTTGAACCCATTGGAAGCCCAATTTGCCACTTAAACCCACAAAACAATAAAAACTAGATAAATGCAATTAAAATCCAAAACATTAGGACTAATTAACCTAAGAACAAGGAAAAAATTCAAATTGTGACATAAAATGTGTAAAATAATTCCACACATCAATGTCTCCTCTAAGGTCTTTCTCATGATAAGGCCATCTACTGTTGCATCAATTATAGAGCAATTGACAAGAGATAAATCATTGAAGAAAGTTTGTACTTGCAGCTAGGTAGAACATGAAGACTCTATCTCCAATTGCATTAAAGTAGTAAAATCATTACATATTTTAGTAGTTGTAAAAGGTAACAAAAACTTTGCTTAAGATCGTTCAGCCATTTTATACCAAGCAGTAATAGATCCTACAAGTAAAAAATTTAGCCAATTTTTTGCTTTTTCCCATAAAGAAAAAAGAAACTTTTTCAATCTAATAGCATTATCAAAAACACCATTATGCTTAAAAGTATCACAAATCTCCAAAAATTTAGCAATATGGGCATTTGGGTCATTACTAGATAAACCATCAAATTTAGCTAAAGTCTAAATCATCTAAATAATGGTTGACACAATCTCAAAATTATTTTCTTGTATAGTCAGCTGGCTAATGCTTGATGTTGTCCTTGTGACTAATGGTTTCTATAGTTTATCAAAGATCACTTAACCTCATCTCTTTCTTCTTTCACTATTTTTTCTCCTATGTTTTTGTTTAACTCATGAACTATTCTTTCAATTTCAAGATTGAATTGCACAAGTTCTTCACCACTTGATCATGTCATGCACTAGCAAGAACCTTGAAATAATAATAATAATAATAATAATAAATAGAATTAAAATGAAGATCAAAAGATTTTCAATAATCATAGAGCTTCTAATTGTCAGCTACAACTCAAAAGACTTGATGGTGGCAAATAATTACTACCAAGTGCATTAGTCCCTCAAGTGGTCTAGATAATGAATATAGTATCATCCCAAGAGAATTGAAAGAAAGTAAGTTCCAAAACACTAATTAATCCTAACTTTATTTAAAAGATTGATTTCAAATAGTAGAAAACTAAAGAAGAATTAATAAAATGGTAAAGAGAACAATTAAATGCTCAACAACAAGATTAAACCAAAAGAGAATATACTAGGATTTTTGAGTTTACCACTCCAAGGTTGCATAGAATTATTGCTAAACTACTATTAAGAAAAGGGCTTATTCATAGGTCACTATAATTTCCTATCTTATTCAGTACTCTTTCCCAAGTCCTACTGAATCTACCTTTACTTATTAGCCTATTATACCTCTATGTCGATTGAAAAAGACAAAAGAGTAAAATCTAGCTTAATTGATCTCTTTGTATTCCACCCATCATTATTACATGAATCAAATTTTGTATATCTCTCTATTTCATTCATTAATGGTATGTATTATTTAATCTAATGCAGGGAACCTCCTCTTGGTCTCAACCATAGATATCAAATCAATTTAAAAGGTTATTAGGCTTTTAAAAGTGTTAAACTAATAACACATACTTACCGTGAAAAAAAATTCTTGAATAGCATAAAAGCATAGAAAACTACAAAAGTATGGTTAGGAGACATCATAGTCCTAGCTAAGAAAATTAATTCATCCTAAAAATGTTAAAAACCAAATTAAACATTGAAAACATGAAGAGTTTTTGGAGAATAAAATGATGAAATAGCTTTAATGCTACTCCCTTGAAAATGTTATCACTCCTCTTCTCTTGATCTCTTCATATTGCTTTTCCTTGGGTTTATACTTCTCTCTTCTTTGCTATGTGGTTGTGCATGTTTTTGTTCCTTTTCATGCCTCCTTTATAGTATGGTAGTCCCTTTTGTCAATTAGGGTTTCATATCTCTAGTTATCTTCTAAACATTTTCTATTAGATATTTTATAGATCAAATAACTTTATTTTTAGAAATTAAATTAAATTTTGATCATTGGAAAGTTGTAGTTCTGTCTATTAACTTTCTTTGGCCACATGAGTCACTTAATTTAGATGTTTGTAGCAAACATTACACCTAAAATACCACACTATGCTCAATTAGTAACATGACATAATCCTAATGATCTTTGGTTTCCTAATTGGATAGGATTCATCTTCTAGTAAATCTCCAAATCTTACCTAACTCTTCTTTAGAATTCTTATATTTTCTTTTTGTTCCACCATTAATATTCTTTATGTTTATGGCGTAAATTAAGTCTAAATATGCTCTTTATTCCTTTCCTACAAACAAAAGTAAAAGAATGTAAAATTTGAATAAAATTGAGCATAAATAAGAATAATGGTACTAATTTAAGATCAAAAGTATATGAATTTATATATCAAATTAGATCTGAACAATCGACATAATGAGGGGAATCTTGTTTGTTGTTAGATAAGGCAATATATTAAGAATTCAAACGTAGACATGCTCTTCTAAACTTCTCTATGGGAACACAATTTGGAAATAAAATGGAGAATGGTTTGGCAAAATACATAGAAAGATTAGTCAAAAATAATACTTACTTCTCCTTTTAATAAAAAAAATAAGATGCCAAGTAAGAAACACCAAAAAATTTCCCACACCAATAAGTAATGTAAACCCTAAGCATAAAGAGTGCAATTTTTCATTAGGCATTGAAGTGTTTGCAATGGGTAGCAAGTCCAACAAATAAAGAATTTAGTGTTGAAGCCACAAATTGACTCAATTGTGAATGGACCTACTCTAGTTGTCCTAGATCTTGTAGTGCCTTTTTCTAAGGCTTTTCATAAGACAATTTAGAATACTATGAATCAAAAGCCATTGCAGCCTAAACCACATGACCCAACTTTGACATCCCTGGTCATATCTCTTAGTAAGGATTGATGAAGAACGAAAAGCAACAAAGTGAATGAAGCTCATCCCTACTCATCATCCACTCCTAAAGTCATATTACTACTAGGATGTAGGAGTTTCATAATGGATTAGCCTCAAACATTATAGAGACAATTTAAAGCTCACCTTTAAAGTCTAAAGTTGTAGCACTGTCCTTTGTTCCTTATTCTTAATGAATATACTAGCCTAGAATTTATGTGGTGAAAGTAAAAGGAGAACATCCCAAATGCTAAATGATTTTATTTTGATGAATAGATCATGTATAATAGCTATCAAAGAACCTCATATTAAAACTAAGAGAGAGAAAAGTTATTGAAGACCTGATTTTTAAGGGAGTTTTTTGAGAAAAGTTTAAGTACTTTGGAGCATAGAGAAAGTTCACCTTAAGATTTTATAGAATTCATTGCAAGCCATTTATTATTGAATTTGATAATCATTAGCCTATATGGCTACTCTCATGTGTATATGCCCACCCAAACAAGCTAATTCAAGACAATTTGTGGAGGGGTTCTAAAATAGTAGCCCAAGCTAGTCCTCCTCCTTGGGGCTCTTATAAGTGATTTTAATTATATATTGCATGAATGCCTCATTAGCTACATTATGAAACTTCTCTATCTTGCATAGTTCTTGAAATTATAAGCTCAAGAACATTAATTATAATATGCTTCCTTCTTTTCATGGTGCTACTTCTAAGCATCTTTTAATACCCATTCATGATTTTTACACTATGGTTCAAACATTTCCTTTGCAAGGTCTAACTAATGATCAATTATAGTTGAGGTGTTTTGCTTAGACTGAAGGATTGTGCAAAAATATGGTTTGCAGGAGTGACCCCAACTTCATTGATGACATGGGAGCAAGTGTACAACAAGTTCGTTGATGAATTTCATTCACATGCCAAGACCAAATAATTAAGGTGTAAGATTGCTACATTCACCCAGGCAAATGATGAGGCTTTCCCTAAGGCACGGGAGCATTTCAAGTTGTTATTAACCCAATGTCCACATCATAGGTATACCTTAGAACTTCAAAATCAATTCTTTTATGAGGGACTAACCCAGGCTTGTCAAGCCATGGTAGATAATGCTACAGAGGGTGCAATGAGAGAAAGGACAGTGCAAGAGATTACGAGATTCTTGGAACAAATTTTCTGTAGAAGAGTATTAGAGGGAAGTTGAGAGGCATTCATGAGTTGAATTCTCACATTGACTTAGCCATGCATATGTAAGAATTGACACAGTAGATGAAAAGCATGTGCACAATGATGATAGGTGCAAGGCCAAATGCTTCTAGTGAGGTATGTGCCATCTATGGAGTTAATAGTCATTCTACTAACATTTCTCCCTCTCATTGGCAATTTATAGAAATGGTATGGCAGGCAAATATGATGAATGCTTAGAACCCGAAGGTTGAGAATGACCTTTACTCTAATTCCAATACTCCTAGGTGGAGGAATCATCCAAATTTCTCTTCAAGCAGCAGCCGGAATCAAAATCAAGTTGGATCTTTCTTTCAACCTAGAAAGCCTATGTTAGAAGGGACTTTGCAAAACTTTATACAAGTTTGTCAAAGTAATCAACAGAACAATGACTGAAAATTCCAGCAATAGGAAGCATCTTTGTGAAAGTTAAAGTGCAAGTGGGACAAATTGTTGAGACATTTTTTTCTAGCCAAAGAAACTAAGAAGGGGCAACAATAGGAGTCAATCAAAACCTTATGACACATCAAAACCATATGTGCTAACAGCTCCTTTTCTAGGTTATTTGAAGAAAAGCAAATTGGATAAGTCATTTTCTAACATCCATGATATCTTGTCAAAGTTTATTATGAACTTACCTTTGCTTGACATAATTAGGAAAATGCAATATTATGCAAAATTCTTGAAAGAATCCAACACTTTTAAGCATAAGTATTAACTGAATGAGAAGGTAATTGTTTCTAAAATAGTAAGTACTATGCTGCAACATAAATTACCACCTAAATTAAAGGATCCAAGAAGTTTTAACATAAATATAACTATGGGGAATGCCAGTATGGAAAAGGCTATGCTAGACTTAGGGGCAAGCATCAACTTGATGCCATCATGTAGGTTTAGCGGTATTTGTTACTCATTTATTTAGTTTTCTCTCTCTTTTCATTATGGATTTAGTGAATGATATTCTTTTTACTTGGTTATTGATTCAAAATTAACAAGTGCTTATTCATCGAGTTGAAAGTGTTTGATTATTATGACTGTTGAAGTATATGTGTTCCTATTGAGGTTTATGTGTATCTATGAGAAAGCATGGTCGTTTATGTGATGTTTTGCTTCTAGTTATCCCTTGAAGCTAGGCCTAAGTAGAGTTTAAGTAAACAAGTAATTCAAAAACAAAATTAAAATTACTCCAATGTTTTGAGTTGCTTAGTAACTAGAAGTTTGACATGACACCCATGTCAACTTTCATGTCAAACAATGGCTTAAGATATGAGTACATAAAGCACAATAAGTCAATTACTTACTGATTGGTCAGGTGCTTTCATTACAAATGATAATATTCACATCAAAGGCAAGTGAGCATGAAAGATTTTTCTTTTTTTTTTTTGTTAAAAAGAAGAGATACTATATATATGTATATATCAATTGGCTACTTTTGCTTGTAGTAGTTGAAAGGAAGATTGCAAGAAAAGTGTCACATATTTGATTATGTTGATTGTAAATGTGCATAAATTGATTAAGAGGTATGCATGGATGGGGGAGTAATCTATCATACATGATGAATTTGCTTTTGTCGAATTCTGAGTTTAGAATCAACATGTCAACGGTGTTATTTTGCTAGCTATTGTTTTCCTTTGACGACATAAATTGCATTCATGTAAGATTTCGTGGGTAGATTTTCTGAAAACACTTACATGGCACAACTCAACCATTAGGGGTGGCCTAGGGGTTCAATGGCTTGTTGCATGTGCTAAATGCAATCAAAATTCATATGAAAATGAGTCAGAATTTATTTCATTCAGTTTTGCTTGCTCTACTCAAGGACAAGAAAATGGTAAGTTTGGGGGTATTTGATAGTGTCATAATTGTGAATCATTTATGTTTTATTATTTTATAATTTATGTTTGTTAAATTGGCCACTTGATATGTTTAGTGAGTGTTTTGTAGGTAAGTAATTTTAGAATAACTTTTAAAGATTATGACGTGAATTAGAGGACAAAAAGGCTAAGGAGTCAAAGGAAATTAATTTACATGACTTCCTCAGTAAGTTTCTGCAGTCAACCATTTGAATGCCTTAAAAAAATAAAGGAGGTAATGTCAGATTGATTTGACTCTTGAACATACAGAAAGCTTAGACATGGGACTACAACTTTTAAGTTATAGCTTGGTCTGATTCAATCATTTTCAAGGTACAAACTTCATTGCAAGTTGAATTTTCTGGAATTACAAGATTTAAAATGTGATTTTAATGAGATCATTGGGCATTATATGTAGAGAAAGATCAGCAACCAAGATTGTACAACTATTTCAGGGACTAAAGGAGACTTATCAACAAAATAAAGTGCAAAAATTAAGGGGACAGATTAGGAAAGAACAACTTGAAACAGAAGCACACTGCTAGTTGTGGAAGTTTTAATTGCTGCTGAAAATTAGGGATGTGTGATCGGTGGACTGAAGGGCAGCTAAGATTATGAGAGAAAGATTACATGATAAGAGGTGATATTCTGCCATAAAAAGGAGCAAGCTGTTGTTCACAAAGGTTTGGGTGTTTCTTACTCTCTCTCTCTATCTTTGCTTCTTTCATTAAGGTTTGGGAGTTTCTTCTATAAATGTGAGATTAAGTGAATTGATCAAACTAAACATTTTAACTTTCTTCTACTATTAGAGAATAGACAATAAAAGGAGAAATACCAAAAAATTAAGGTTTTGATTATTTTGTTGGTTTAATTTCATTTCAATCAAATATTTTTAAAAAATTATATCAAGCCAATTTATAGCAGTCAATTTGGAGAAAGAAGAAAAAAAAAGTATATCCTTTGATATTATCTTGTTTTCCCTTGGCATTGCCAATGGTTAGGATTAATCCTCAAAATGTTGCATAATTATAATAGTACTTGTCTTTCAAAAGTAGTGATATCTACGAGCATGATTGCAAAGTGAGAATGACCATACTCTTCAAGGAGAAAGAATGAATTTCATTCTTTGTTCTAATTCTAAGATAAATAATAGACAGAAGAACTTGTTGCAAATTAGAGTATTTTCAAAGGCTAATTATCACAATTTAACATTTAGTCAAACTAAATATTTTATGATCGTTCAGCTATGCATGCTATAATCATTGGACAATCCATTTATTTGACCATTAAACTAGTTATTCCATGTATTGAATTAGCTAGTTGTTACTATTGTAATTCTTACTTATGAGTAATAAAACCAAACAAATTATATAAAGGTCTACTTTCATCACCCATAATGCACTAAGAAAGATCTTTATGAATCATCTTCAATACTTTAATTTAAAAAGGACTATGATGCAGGGTTAACCAAAAGAGTTATTTCTGTAACCTATTTGAAATATATATTGGTGGGAAGATCTGTCCTATCTTGAGAGGATAGTTGCTATAACATTATATATCATGACAATTTGTCTATTGAAATTGAAACAATCCTTAGGATTGTTAGAAAATAATCAACAAAATAATATATAATATTACAACAAGGTAAATTAGCAAAAAAGATCACTTGTTTGTAGGTTATGTGTTCTGATAAATCTTTTTTAATTATCATTAAATTAGATTTTCCTAAAATTTTTGGAAATTATTAAAATACTAATTGATAAAAAATAAAGGTATTTCCAAGGCTATTAATTGAGAAATTGTTGCCATTGTTGGCTATAATTTTTTGTTGTATTATTGAAAATATCTATTATTTAGTTGTAGTACATTACGTAGATGTTTTTGTTTCTTGCTATCACTTTGGGCTTGCAAAATATTGCATCTAAACTTTAAAAAAAAAAAAAAAGGAGGTAGAATTTTCAATTTAGTCATGAGATGGTGATAGTTTCTTTTGTATTTTTAGATAGCAAACTCATGGACCACTAGTTACTTTTTCTATTATGATCATTACTTGTGTTTTGGAGCTATGTCTGAGGTAGCATGATCATGTCTTTTGTGTTACTTGATTTCATCATTATTTATTGACATATTTACCAAATCTATAGAGAACCAATGGACTGACTAAAGAATTTAGATAGGAGTTCTTCAATATTTTATTTTTGGTGGGAAACAACTTGGTGTGGCTTTAAACAACCATTTATTCAATCCTATCACACCATTACAAGGTGTCAATAGTTAGTAAGACTAATTTAAAGGCGAAAATCATGATTCCATGAGACTATGTTGCATTAACCTTAGTGCTCTTTGACATTTCATGTTCAATGCATGAAAAATAACTTGAAAGAAAGTACAATGCCTTATGAAGTCATAGTAGATTACCAAGCTTTTATTTGGCTGCTCCCAACTAATTGTTACTTGCTATTATGTTGGAACATGTGACAATTTAGTACTCATTCTCTTACAAGCTTTGAGATGTAGTACAAATATTGTAACATTATGCTCGAATGAAATAACAAATTGTTAGTTCTTGTTGACTAGATAATTTTGGATGTTTTATCATAATCCACATATTATGTATGTTTTCCTAGTTGCAATTATGCATATCAGAAACAAAAGCTCTAATCTTTAAATTAAGCATTTGTTATCAATCTTACAATTATGTCTAATAGTGATAATGACTTATTGTGCTAGAGAAATTTATTTATCCTAACTCATGTTTCTTTTGTTTGTTTCACTTGGATTAGGAGGGCAATTATATACTTTGGTGGTCTCCAAGGCATATAACTTGTTAGGTCAATTTCATTGTTACTAACCATTTATTTTGATTGCTTCAGTGGAGAACTTGCTGAAATATTGACTTGTCCAAACCAGCTGCCAAGTATAGTATAGAAATATCGATTTGTTTGTTTTACAAAGTGATTCTATGAATAACAACCTTACGTGTTAATGGACATGTGTTGTGCCAATACTTGAAACTATCACTTTTCTATCACATGGAATATATATATATGCTTGATAAGTGAGACCATTTATAGATGCTTGGGCCTCGGATGCTTGTAGCTTGACAAGATGCTTGAAGCTTGAAGACAGTTGCTTTTGGTGAAAAACAAATGCCTTTGCTTTTTGAAAAGAAGATTCTTTTAATTTTAAAAAAAGTAGATGTCATTTGATTTAACTTAAAACATCTTTTCAAAATCTAGAAGTAAAGCACTAGAGCATCAACAGTCATCTTCTTTGTTAACTCAAAGCACTTTTGGGTAGTTTCTATCCACTAGAATGAATTCCCCTTCAAGCACTCGGTGATAGGAGCAACAAGATTGCTGAATCCTTTGATAGATCTCCAATAAAATGATATAAGGCCATGAAAGCTTCTTACATCATGAATGGATTTAGGAGTGGGCCAACTAGCAATCACCTAAACCTTGTTTGGGTCAACTTCAATTCCTGCTGAAGATACAACATAACCAAGAAACATAATGCTATTCATGTAGAATTGGCATTTCTTTGCATTAGCATACAACTTCTGCTCTCTTAGCACCTGAAACACTTGTATCAAATGCTCCAAGTGTTGAGAATCAGATTTGCTGTAACCAAGAATGTCATCAAGGTACACAACAACAAATTTACCCATGAATGGTTTAAACACATGAGTCACAGGTCACATGAGAGTGCTAGGTTCATTAGAAAGCCCAAATGGCATGACCAGCTACTCAGAGACTATTTTTAGTTTTAAAGGCTATCTTCCACTCATCTCCAGGTCTCATTCAAATTTGATGATAAGCACTTTCAAGATCAATTTTAGAGAAAATAACAAAACAATGTAATTAATCAAGTAAATCATCAAGTTTAGGAATAGGAAACCTATAATTGATAGTAATTCTATTGATGGTTCTACTATCTGTGCAAGTACACCAAGATCCATCCTTCATGGGTACCAAGAGGGCTGGAACAGCACATGGACTCATGCTTTCTCTCACAAATCCCTTCATTATCAAATCTTCAACTTGCCACTACAACTCTTCATGTTCTTTAGGATTTATGTGATAAGTTGCTTTGTGTGGGAGGATAGTGCCTAGAATTAACACAATTTTGTGCTGAATATCTCTCATTAATGGTAGGCCCGGGGGGTGTTTCTTTTGGCACAACATCTGCAAATTCTTCTAATAGAGGTTGAACTAGTGGATTATGTTTCCTTAATTTAGCAATTGATTCTTCCACAAGTACAACAGCATACATCTCTTTGTCTTCAAAAAACATCTTTTCAATCAAATTGCCAGAAAGTTAAGTATTCCCTCCCCATTTGTATACTTGGGAACATGATCTGGTTTCATTGGAACTAAAACAATTATAACACCTTCCTTCACAAATGAGTAAGTGTTATTATACTATCATTAACTAGTTTCCTATCATATAACCATGGTCTACCTAACAGCAAGTGAGTAACATCCATGTGAGCAATATCACACTAGACTTTAACTTTGAAGTTTTGCCTAATAGAAAATTCTACTAAGCATGTTTTTGTATCCTTACCTCAGTTCCTGTGTGAATCCATTACATTTTGTAAGGGTGAGGATGCTCTTTAGTTTTTAGGCTTAGATTCTCCACCATCTTTGTCGCTACCGCGTTAGAAGGGCTTCCACTATTAATAGGTGACACAATTTTCCATGAGAAGTGCACCTAGTAGTATGGAAGATGCTTTCCCATAGCCCTTCGTCTTGCTTAGAAGTGATGTTCAAACTTCTCTGAATCATAGGCATTTCACCCTCATTAGCACAGATAACTTCATCATAAATAGGGTCACCCAGCTCTTCTTCATTCTCTTTAACATCATCCTCCACAAAGGTCACAACTCTACAATTTGGGCATTTAGAAGCAATATGCCCATAGCCTTGGCATTTAACACATCTTTTTGAGTTGTTATTAGAAGAACTAGCTTGTTTGACACCTTTGGAAGCACTTTTGTCACAAGAAGACTTGGTCAAAGAGAGTGGCCTTGAACTTGAACCACTTCCTCGGTTTGAAGGAAGAGTTCTAGTGGCTGATTTTGGAGCAACCTTTGAACCTCCTTCCTTTGCTTTTCAATAGTCAAAGCAAGCTTTCTTACATCATTGAAAGACCAATATGGTTGTAATCAAATGACATCAGCAATCTCCCTTTTCAAGCCTCTCAAGTATTGGGCAATAGTTTACTCTTCTAGTTCAACCACATCACCCTTCATCATGAGTTGTTCAAACTCCACAATATATTCCTCCACACTCCTTTTCGGTTGTTGCTCAAGAGAGTGAATTTTCATATACATCTCCATTCGATCATCCTCAAGTAGAAATCTCCTTTTCAACTCCTCCTCCATTTTCTCCCATGTTCTAATTTTTCTTCTCCCCTCTTAATCTCTCTATTTCTTTAAGTTTTCCCACCATAGAGAAGCATACATCCTAAGTTTTAGAGCCACCAACTTGACCTTCCTATCCTTAGGAGACTCCTTATATTTAAAAATATGTTCAACAGTATGCAACCAATCAAGGAACTCATCAAGTTGCATTTTTCCCTCATTCCCAAAAATTTCAATCTTCATGTCAAATCCTCTGAAGTTGGAATGATTCCTTCTCACAGGCGAGTTAGAAGAAGAGGAACCACTGCTTGATTCTTGATAATCATCAAAAAATAGGCTCTTATGAGTTGCACCAAAAGAATCATCATCATGATCACATGTCCCTCCATACTAATTCAAGCATCACTAGAGTTCATGAAGTTGTCTCCTCAATTCATCCATCTCAAAATCACTACTATTGCTTTATAGAGTTGCAATACACTATCCACAATGAGCCATAAAAACCTAGGTCTTGTGGGTTATGCTTTGATACCAAACTATATGGGAAAAGGATCCAACAGTAACCTTCACTCCAAGGATAGAGGAGAAACTCAACCACCTTAGAGAAATAAGGCTGATAGCACTCACCACTCAAGAGATACAGAAATGCTATGGTTAAGTCACCACTCAATGGAATCCATAATACAGAAGTGCTTGATTTATAACAATAGTGGCTATAACATGCTTAGCCT
Source organism: Rhizophora mangle (assembly GCA_037832345.1). Taxonomy (NCBI): domain Eukaryota; kingdom Viridiplantae; phylum Streptophyta; class Magnoliopsida; order Malpighiales; family Rhizophoraceae; genus Rhizophora; species Rhizophora mangle. The sequence continues at coordinate 161,725 of JBAPLJ010000078.1, read as the reverse complement.
CAACAATTGTCTGAGTTATCACTTCTTGCTTCATTGAGCATTATGATAACATTCTTGATCTAGACTTGAAACAAAGACTTATTCTGCATCTCATCTCATCAATTAAACCCACCTAATCACTATCAAAATAACCACAGAGTTTAAAATCTTGACAATAGAAATGGTTGATACAATAATTTATGGTGCCCTTCATATATCTAACAATCCTTTTAGGAGCTTGAAAGTTCACCTCACTGGCACACTGTAAGAATTGTAAGAGCAAGGTCACTACAAACATAATGTCTAGTTTGGTGCCAATAAGATACATCAAACAATCAATTAAATTTTTGTATAGTCCTTCATCAACTTTGTTCCATCATCCTTGCTAAATTTTTCCTTCAAATTCATTGAAGTGTTTGTTCATTTATAGTACTCCATATGAAACTTCTTAAGTATTTTCCCTACATATTTCTTTTGGCATATAAAGACTTCATCTTAATTTTGCTTCACCTCCTATCCTAAGAAGTAGGAAATTAAGTGAAAGTCTATCATCTCAAATACTTAGACCATTTAAGCCTAAAACTCCTTTATTAGCTCCTCATCAATTCTTAGCTCAAGCAAGTCATCAACATAAATAGAGATTATAATCTAATTAGCATTCTACATTTATCATAGCTTCACATATTCTTTCATCAAAGCCAAGTCCTAGAGGTGCTCATCAATTTTACTATACTAGACCCTAGGAGCCAATTTAAGGCCATACAAGGCCTTCTTTAATGAGTAGAACTTCTCTTATTGTGCCTTGACTTGGAAATCTTTTGGCTACTTTACAAAGATCTCCTACAAATAACCATTTAAAAACACATTTTTAACATATAGTGGGTAAACCTGGCATCTCTTCTGTGCTATTGAGGAAAGGAACATTCTAATTGCACCAAGTCTTGCTAGTAGAGAAAAAATCTTAGAGAAATCTATTTGAAGCACTTGAGCATACCTTTTCATAACTAATCTAGCTTTATAATTGTTTACATTTGCATTGAGTTTGGTTCTATAAGCCCATTTGACACCTATGAGCTTTTTGTATTGAGATCTATTCACCAGCTCCTAAATGTCATTTCTTTTAATCAAATTTGAGCTCCTCTTTTATTGCTTCAATCCATTTTTCATCCTTCTCTACCTTTCTAAACTTTACATGCTTAAAAATAGCAATGTTACACCTTTCATAAATATCAAATAATGGCCTTGTACCTTTAATTGGTTCTTTATCTATGTCATCCTCAGGATTTTGCTAACACTTTGAGTGCTGCTCCTTTTTAGACAACTTTTCTATCTTGACATCTTTGCTCGTAAGAGCTTTTCCATTTTATGGTGGGAAAATTTTGTAAGCCTTGGATAAGCTACTATATCAAATAATGGCTTTGTACCTTTAGTTGGACTTTTCCTTCTTATGATTTTTAAGTTGAACAACTCTTACATTAATAGGTAGTGTAGGAACTTCATAGTCATCCTCCACTACTTCCCACATATCCAAAGCATCCAAATGAACAACCATTCAAATAATAGCCCAGGCTTGATAATTGTCACAATCAAACACCAGTGGTTCAACTAAAAATATCTAATCTGACTCCATTTGATTAAGGATTTTGTGTGTTGCTATGTTTCCATATAAAGTTTTTGTTTGCATTTTTGGTTCACTCAACTCATAGATCCCTCAAGAAGTTTGGGTCTAATATCAATATTGTTGAGTTTTATATAGATGAAAAAAAAAACTCATAAGAAGGAATGGTGAGAATATAAAGCTAAAATTGTTGTACTAATTCTTCATTTAATGCATCTTTCTTAAATACAAAAGGAAGTTAACAGAAAACTAGAATGACTATTAATTACAAGGCATGATCTTCCTATTTGCAAGTTATAAACAAAAGCCTATAACACACAACTAACTTCCTAAAAATTTGGTTAGACATGGCATAATCAATTTGACCACTTCCTATACACATCTCATTCTTTATCATATGTCAACAGAACATGTTTGCATAATGTAGCTAATGCGACATTCATGCAATATATAATTAAAGTCACTTACAAGAGCCCCATGGAGGAGGACTAGTTTGGGCTACTATTTTAGGATCCCTCCACAAATTATTGAATTAGTTCATTTGGGTGGGCACATATACATGAGAGTACCTATATAGGCTAATGATTATCAAATTCAATAATAAATGGCCTATAATGGATTCTATGAAATCTTAATATGAATTTTCCCTGTGTCCCAAAGTACTTGAACTCCACTTGAAAAACCCAAAGGATCAACTTGACAAACTCCTTTAAAAATCATGTCTTCAATCATTTTCTCCCTCTCAATTTTAATATGAGATTCTTGAATAGCTACTATACATGATTTATGCATCAAATTAAAATCATTGAGTGATTTGGGTAATTCTCCTTTTACTTTCACTAGATAAAGTCTAGGCTAGTATATTCATTAAGAATAAGGAACAAAGGACAATGCAGTAACTTTAGACTTTAAAGGTAAGCTCTAAATTATCTCTATAATGTCTAAGCCTAATCCATTATCAACCTGCTACATCCTGGTGCTAATATGAATTTTAGGAGTGGAGGATGAGTAAGGATGAGCTTAGTTCACTTTGTTGCTTTTCTTTCTTCATCAATCCTTACCAAGAGATACAACTAAGGATGTTAAAGTTGGGTCAGGTGGTTTAGGCTGCAATGGCTTTTGATTGAAAATAGTATTCTAATTTCTCTTATGGAAAGCTTTAGCAAAATCAATACAAGATCTAGGACAATAGGAGTAGGGGTCCATTCATAATTGGGTCAATTTGTGGCTTCAACACTAAATTTTTTATTTGTTGGACTTGGTGCCCAATGCAAACATTTCAATGCCTATTGAAAAATTGCACTCTTTATGCTTGGGATTTATGTTACTTATTGGTGTGGGAATTTTTTTGGTGTTTCTTACTTAGCATCTCATTTTTCTCTTTAATGGAAAAGCAAGTATTATTTTCCACTAATCATGTTATGTATTTTGCCAAACCATTCTCCAATTTATTTCCAAAATGTGTTCCCATAGAGAAGTTTGGAAGAGCCTGATCTAAGTTCAAATTCTTATTATATTGCCTTATTTGACTACAAATAGGATTCCCCTCATTATATCAATTGATAAGATCTAATATGATATGTAATTGCATATAATTTTGATCTTAAATTAGTACTTTCATTCCAACTTTAAGTTCAATTTTATTCTAATTTTACATTCTCTTACTTTCATTTGTAGAAAAGGAATAAAGTGAATATTTAGACATAATTTAGGCTGTAAACATAAAGAATATTAATGGTGGAACAAAAAAAAAAAATAAAAGAATTCTAAAGAAGAGTTTGGTAAGATTTAGAGATTTACTGGAAGAGGAATCCTATCCAATTAGGAAACCAAAGATTATTAGGATTATGTCATGTTACTAAATGAGCATAGTGTGGTATTTTAGTTGTAATGTTTGCCACAAAAATATAAATTGAGCGACTCATGTGGCCAAAGAAAGTTAAGAGACAAGACTACAACTTTCCAATGATCAAAGTTTAATTTGATTTCTAAAAATAAAGATATTTAAGCCACAAAATATTGGCTAGAAAATGTTTAGAAGTTGACTGGAGATAGGAAACCCTAATTGACAAGAGGGACTACCATACTATAAAGGAGGCATGAAAAGGAGCAAAATCATACACAACCATATAGTGAAGAAGAGAGAACTATAAACCCAAGGAAAAGCAAAGTGAAGAGATCAAGAGAAGAGGAGTGATAACATTTTCAAGGGAGTAGCCTTAAAGCTATTTCATCATTTTTTTCTCCTAAAACTCTTCATGTTTTCAATGTTTAATTTGGTTTCTGACATTTTTAGGATGAATTAATTTTCATACAATAATGATGGGTGGATTACAAAAAGATCAATTAAGCTAGATTTTACTCTTTTATCTATTTTAATCTACATAGAGGTATAATAGGCTAATAAGTAAAGGTAGATTCAATAGGACTTGTGAAAGAGTATTGAATAAGATAGGAAATTAGAGTGGCTTATAAATAAGCCCTTTTCTCAATAGTAGTCTAGCAATAATTCTATGCAACCTTGGTGTGGTAAACCTAAAAATCTTAGTATATTCTCCTATGGTTTAATCTTCTTGTTTAGCATTTAATTGTTTTCTTTATCATTTTATTAATTCTTCTTTAGTTTTCTAATATTTGCAATCAATCTTTTAAATAAAGTTAGGATTAATTAGTGTTTTTACACTTAATTTCTTTCAATTCTTTTGGGATGATACTATATTCATTATCTAGATCACTTCAAGGACTAATGCACTTGGTAGTAATTATTTGCAATCATCAAGTCTTTTGAATTGTTGCCGACAATTAGAAACCCTATCATTATTAAATTTTTTTAATCTTGATTTTAATATAGAATTTTAATTCTATTTATTATTATTGTTATTATTATTATTATTTCAAGGTTCTTGCTGGTGCATGACATGATCAAGTGGTGAAGAACTTGTGGAATTCAATCTTGAAATTGAAAGAATAGTTCATGAGTTAAACAAAAAAAAAAAGAGAAGAAATAGTGAAAGAAGAAAGAGATGAGGTTAAGTAGTTGCAATTCAATCTTTGCTAAACTATGTGAAAACTTTTAGTCACAATGACAATATCAAGCATTAGGCAGTTGACTATACAAGGAAATAATTTTGAGATTGTGTCAACCATTATTTAGATGATTTAGACTTTAGCTAAATTTGTTGGTTTATCTAGTAATGACCCAAATTCCCATATTGCTAAATTTTTGGAGATTTGTGATACTTTTAAGCATAACAATGTTTCTGATGATGCTATTAGATTGAAATAGTTTCTTTTTCTTCATGGGAAAAAGCAAAAAATTGGCTTAACTCTTTACTTGTAGGATCTATTATTGCTTGAGATAAAATGGCTTGATGCTTTTAAGCAAATTTTTTCTTACCTTTTACAACTACTAAATATGTAATGATTTTACTGCTTTTATGCAATTGGACATAGAGTCTTCATGTTCTACCTACTTAGTTGCAAGTACAAACTTTCTACAATGATTTATCTCTTGGTAATCACTCTTTGATTGATGCAGCAGTAGATGGTCTTATCATGAAAAAGAACTTAGAGGAGACATTGATGTGTGGAATTATTTCGCACATTTAATGTCACAATTTAAATATTTTTCCTAGTTCTTAGGTTAATTAGTCCTAATGTTTTGGGCTTCAAATGGGTTTAAGAAGATAAAGGATTTGGACTAGGATGCATCTCATAATTTCGCAAGAATTCCTATTCTAATAGCTTGGACATTATTTGATTTTTGGGCCATAACTAGAGCTATACACCTCAGATCGGGATGCTCTTTAGCTTTTTGAAAAGCTAATACATACAGCTATATCTTTCATGTAGTCACAACTAGATATTCTATCATCTTGATATTCAAAAATTGGCTGAAATTAAACATTATAAAATTAGGAGTCTTAAAATGTAGGGATTAGAACTAATTTTGTGGGGCATATTAATTGGGCAATTTAGGGTTAAGGGAAAAAAACTGTCAGAATAAGGAGGCTTCAAAGTGGAGGAGAAAGAGAGGATGAAATGCCAAGTAACAAACCTAAAAGCAACAAAAATGAGAGATGAATGTGCCAGACTCAAAGAGTGCCAGCCATTTTACTTTCTTCTCTTCTTCCTCACTATTTACTAATTTATTTTAGAATGTTTCATGAATGTTTAGTTGTTTATATATGTGTTTTGATGAATATGAGTGGCTAGTGCTTTTATTCTAAGGCAAGGATGTAGTCACTAAATTTTGTTAACAAATTGATATTTTCATTATTTTGATTGTTCTTAGTTAATTCAAATTGTTGATTTTGATTTTCATTAATGCTAATAACTAGCCATTATTTTCAAGTTTGATGTATTAAATGATTAAGCAAAAGTGGAAGTTTAATACTAGTTTGTAAAAGTGTTAAACCTAAGTTGTGTAATTTAGAAATCAATTCACATATTTATCATCATTGTTCAAAATTCCACAAATCTTAATGAACTCATGTTAGTTACTACAATCATGAAAGTACATATAGGATCAATATGAGTATATAGTTGAGTCTTGAAAGAGATCATTACATACCTTAGGAAATTTAGTCATTGGTGTTAATAGGTTTTAATTCTAGAGACCAAGTGTTAAGTTTGTTAATGGTATTTAGTTGGTGAAATCTTAGTCCTGGAAACCTTGTTTATTGAATTTTATTTTACATTTAGACTTAGAATTTGATTTTGTAGTTAGATAACCCATCTTTATTTAGTTTATCTAGATAATATAGGAAATTGCATAAATTGGTACTTAAGTTTCCCCCTTATGGGATTGATACCTAGATTCACATCCACTTTACTATTTGAACATCCCATACACTTGTAGTAAATTTTAAGGCAATCAAGCATCTGATTTGTTAAAGGAGAAAACCTCCAATAGTTATCAATAGTAAACAAATAGATCAGCAACAATAAGAGTTTTAAGTGTTCATGAAATAGACATGCTCACTGCAATATATGCTCAAATTAAAGGACTACACAAGAAGATTGACAACATGAGTGCATCAGCTCTGCATGTTTGAAGTGTAAATTGTGATTTACATAGAGGAGGACATGTCAATACCAAGTGTTAGGTAGGTAATGTTTTCTCATATACATATGAGCATTTTTATTTTACTGGTAATTTTGAAAGGCAACAAATAAGAAATTCCTATTTCAACACTTACTATCCTAGTGGGTGGAATCATCAAAACTTTTCATGAAGTAACAACAACTTAGTGAAGGCACCACCTCTAAGATTCCCACCTTAAGGAAAGAACTTTTATTAGGAGTAGCTACTGACAAGATTCATATTCATTGTTGAAATTAAGTTCTAAAACCAAGATGCTCTATCAAAAATTTGGATTCACAAATGGGGTAGTTAGCTAGTATGGTCTCTAAAAGGATCCATAGTTTTTTACCTAGCAACACAGAGAAAAATTCAAGGGAATAGGTGAAAGAAATAACCTTGAGGAATGGAAAGAAGCTTGAAGTAGTTGGAAAAGAGCAGGGAAGTGATCTAAGAGAGAAAACATCCTAAGGTTAGGAGCATACAAAGAGAGCACGAGAGCAAGATGAAATAGTAGAACAAGAAATGGTAGAGGATGGCATTAAGGAACAACCAAAGAAAGCTTTTCATGACAATAATGTCAAACCTTATATCCCTTGCATCTCTTTTACTTAAGGACTAAAACATCATCAAATAAATAAGAAATTTTTTAAATTCCTTGATGTTTTAAAGAAATAGCACATTAACATTCCCTTTACAAATGCTCTAGCTCAAATACCTAGTTATGTGAAATTTTTAAAGGAAATCTTGGCAAATAAGAGCAAATTGGAATAATTAGAGATAGAAAAGTTGAATCATTATCAAAAATCAATCTCACTGGCATGCCATAATAGAATATGATGTCTTTCTTGATGAATTAAATGACTACTTTGCAAGTGACATTTGCACAAGATGTTGCTTTAAACCATTTTGTGAAGTAGTTGATTGCTACTTGGATGAGTCGATGTTCATTGGATGCTTTCGAGGTGATAGGTCCAATTACATTCATTTCCCACACTAAGGAAGGCCATAGGGACAATAGTGCAAGTGCTGCATGTATTTTGTCTTCATATATCAAACATTCATAGCATATTTGGATGTGCCAAAAATAATCTAATTCCATAGTCAACAGTAGGATCTTGCCTTTAAGATCTTTCTAATCATGGAGAGGCCAATGGCATGTGGCCCACATAGGTCCTCATGCATTTTTTTATAACAACTTTTGCTTAGTTGCATCCATGTATCATAATAAGACTAAGTCTTAGTTGCATTTATAGATGATGTCTCCATTAAGGAAGAACTTCATTGCCAACCTCTATGGAGCTCATTTTTCATTTTCATTTGTAGCTTTGGGATAGTCTTAGGTGATAAGGTAGTGCTTTATGTCTTGGTACCATAGCTTTTTGCCATATGACTCTTTTCTTATGTGCATGCAATGAGCTAAAGCATTAAAAAAACTAATTATTTTCCTAAGGTGTGTGACTAAAAGTGATTTAATTGAATTGTGCTACCAACTTCTTGATGTATTTGTGATAGGGAAGGAGTTTATGGTCTTAAGTTTTGCATTTACCTAGTAATTGATAGATGATTAATGTCATGTCACCATATACATAGAGGTTTTTGGCTTTCATTTCAAAAGCACAAAGTAGACCCATTGCACACACTTCATATTCCACCATATTATTGATGCAATTGAATTGCTATGATTGGATATTATCTACCTTCAGGAAAGATAAGGATTACCTTTATTCCATGCCCCAAAGCATTAGATACTCCATCAAACCACATTTGGCATTCATTTATGGCCCCTTTGCCATCTTCTTGAGTCTAATCTATTGCTAGGATGTCTTCATCTAGAAAATCAAATTGCATGGACTCATATTCAAGAATAACATGATCTACTAAGAAGTATGTTATCGCGCTACCTTTGATAGCTTTCCAATTGATATATTGAATACCATATTCTTACAAGAGAACTTCCCAGTAAGCAACTCATCTTGACAATTTTGGCTTTTTAAAGAAACATTTGAGGGTGTCATCCTTGGCAATGAGCCAAGTTGTATGATACAACATGTATTATTATTAGAGGCAATGAGCTATTCATGCCAAAGAATTGTAGATTTTTTCTGGATATGAATGTTGAGCCTCATGATCAGTAAAACTTTTGTTAAGATAGTGGATTGACTTTTCTTTGTTACTTGTTTCATCTTGTTTCCCCAAGTCACAACTTAAGCATTGCTCTTATATGGTGACATACAACATAAGTGGTATGAGGGTGCTAGTGATACTAAAACCAAAGAGTTAGAGAGGTAATTCTTGATCTTGTTGAAGGCTTCCTAGCATTGTTCATCTCATCATCTTTGATTACTTTTTTGGAGCATTCTAAATATTGGCTCACATGTCATGATTAATTGGGATATTAATCAAGCAATGTAATTGAACCTCTCAAGGAATTCCTACACATCCTTTAGGGTAGAAGGTGTGGGCATTTCTTGTATGGCTTTGATTTTGCCAAGATCATTTTTTATATCACTTTCACTCACTATGAAGCGTAATAGCTTGTCTAAAGTTGCTCAAAAGGTGCATTTGGCTAGATTAAGCTTAAGCTGAAATTTCCTTACCTAGTCAAACAACTTTTTGATGACTGCCAAGTGATCTTTGTCTCCTTAAGATTTAAAGATAGTGTCATTGACATTGACCTTGATCTCTTTAAGTAAAATATCATGAAATAGGGTGACCATGGTCATTTAATAGGTAGTACCTATGTTTTTGAGTCCAAATGGCATGACTTTATAGTCAAAGGTACCCTATATTGTAATGAACATTAAATGGCTAGCATTGTTGTCCACGAGGATGTCAATGTGTGGAAAAAGGAAGTTATCTTTAGGGATTGCTTTATTCAAATCCCTATAGTCCACTCCAATGTGAACCTTACCATATTTCTTTAGCATGTTGACAATGTTAGCAACCCATTCTAGGTAGGCTATCAACTAGAGAAAGCCAGCATTTAGCTATTTCTTAACCACTTCCTTGATTTTCAAGAGAATGTCTAGTTTTATTCTCCAAAGCTTTTACCTTATTTGTTTGCATCACTAAGTTAATGTTTAGGCTTGACTTGTCTAAGTATGACTAGGTGAACTCATCAATGTAATCTTTAAGCAATTGAATCATGCCTTGTCTATTTTATAGCAGAAGTTTGGTGTTAATTTTGACTTCTCGTAATTCCTTTATGATGTCTAGGTTAACTAGTTCAACTAGCTCCTTCTTGGCTATGAATTGCTTCTCTTCTTATTTGATCAAGCATTAGAGATCTATTGAGAATTTTTTATGGTCTACATCTGCTAGGGTTAGCACATTGAGGACATTTTTAGACTTGTTCTAAAGGCTTGTGTTGGCTAAACTATAGGAAACAAACATGTATTGTTAGGATAGTTCATATGGATATGAGAATAGATACTAAGGTGATGAAAAGGCTAGTATTATAAGTGCAAGTGACATAAATGGATACTATCGGCCAACATATGACAAAAAGGTTGCCTATTTTGTTGTATTGTTTCCCTTAAATGTCATGGGCATTAAGAAGTAGGGGTTTAGATTACATTACTTTGCCAAAGAATGCAATGACTAGGGAATCTTTCAAGTTTTCAAGTGACTTGTGAGAGTGTTTAGGCTATATGACTTATTGAATGGGCTTTAAGGTAACCCTTTTTTCTCTTCTTTAAAGATCATATTGATTGTTTATGCATTAAGCTTAGTAATGTCTTTGTTTGTTGCATCAAGGTTGTCATGGGTTTGATTAATGAACCCTGTGCATTGTTGAAGCGGTGAGTGAAGGGAAGTGCAAGGTTAATTACCTCATCCTTTCGGTACCTCTAAGTGACATTGTCTTAACTTAGCTAGCATTTAATCCCAAAGTAATATTGTTGTTTGATGGGTTATATAAGAGCATTCATGCCTTAGAGATGCTTTTTAATTCCTTTTCCTATACAATAGCCACTCTTCATCATTACTTTGGTTGCATTAAAGCTTTGGATGGTGAGAGTGATATCTTGAGGTATAACTCCTTCGCCAAGGGAGTCATGTTTGTGATTTTGAAAGATTAGAAGGTACATTCCAGTGCTTCATCAGCTAAGTCAAGATTAGGCATCCTTGGAGATTGAGAGACAAGCAAATCATATTCTACTCAGATTTCTATCAATTGATCACATGTTAAGAATTTCACCTTTTGGTGTAAGGTAGAAGGGATGGCTCTTGCTGCAAGAATCCATGGACATCCTAGTAGACAACTGCAAGTAGTCTTGTTGTCTATAATCTAGATGAGCATGTTGATAGTGCATGGCCTTACTTGTATTGGGAGCTCAACTATCCTTATGACTTCATGTTTTGTGTCATCAAATACTTGGACAATTATATGGCTAGGTATTATGATAATGATGTTAATTGGCAATTGCTCCAAGGTGTCTTTGGGTATGACATTTAAGGATGATATATTGTTGATGAGGGCACGAGAAATGTTATAGCCATAATAAACAACCAAAATATGTAGCATTTTGGTGTGTTTATGCCCATTAATTAGAATTTATTCTTTTAAAAATGAGATGCAATTGCTTTTCATGATGTTATAGATAATGTGATTGGAGCTGGCAAGGGGATGTTTGGATCAACATATGCCTAATTGAGAATTTACAACAAAGACTTTTGTTAAGATTAAAATTCATTAGCAAAGAATGGATTAAGATTTTGGACAGAGTTCAACTAAACTACTTAACTATATTGTATTCAATTCGCTTAATGTATTTGAGAAACACTCCATCATCCTTATTAGTAGTAGTTTCCTTAGGCTTATGACTCTGCCTATGAGAAGACCATGCTTCTTTAGCATTTTGAGGAGGGATCTCTTTAACCTCATTTGAAATTGACATGGCTTTCCCTTTGTTTTGTTAAAGCTAACCTACATACTTTGAGGTGTATCACCCCTTGCTTTGTGCAATGCTTCTAAATCCTATAATGTTAGGTGTTGTTCTAGGCATTGCATCTAGCACTAACATCCCATTTTAGGAGTCCACCTGATGGTTGTAATCCCAAGGGATTATTTTATTGTGCTAACGAGGGTCATAAAGCTTTAAAGGAGGGACCTAAAAAATTAAGTGAAATATATTTGATAATGTCGAGTTTTTTTTAGTGAGAAGACAAGTTTTTCAAGGCCAATCATAAAGAAATTGAGGTTTGAGCTTGGACAACCATTGATTGGACATTCCTTAATTGATTTACTACATTGTAATCTAGAAGTGGATTTGTGTTAATAATAGACTTTTTCGTTACTTTTGAGAAATCAATCCATCCTCCTTCCCTTAGCTTCTAGACTTTGCATTTGAGAATCCAAAAATTGTCTGTAGAATGTCCAATCTACCCGCCATGGTACTCACATTTGGCATTGGCATCATACTAATAAGGGTAGGGTGGTTTCCATAGTTCTCTAGCCAAAATAGTGACATTTTCATTTTGAATGAGCTAAGGTAGTAACTTTGAATAAGGCACTGGTATGGGATCAACTGTCCTCCTTTCTAGCCTTATGGGATCAACCTAATTACTTGGATGTGTTGTTATGCATGCATTTCACTGTGAGAGTCATAGTTAAGAGTCTTAGAATGACAACAAGGTCATCAAATCACATGACTTGTATGATTGTTGAGGAGTAAATTAATCTCACGAATTGTCAAATTACCGATACATAGGGCATAATCCAAACCAACTATCATATTCTGTTGCATAAACTCACCTTCATTCTTCTTGGTTACCCCAATTTTCTTAGAGATTGTAGTATTAATAGTAACATCAACAATTTCAATGAAAAATTTTGAAAAATAGAAATTAATTTTTAAAAATTATGACAAATAGAAATTAATTTTGAAAAATTATGACATTTGCCCCATCATTGTTAACTCCAACACAATACTTACTCAGTGACACCCTCTACACCTCTTACAATATTTGCATTGTCACTACATAATTTTTTTATATTTCAAAATTAATTTAAAATTTATTTTGAATTTTTGAAATTAATTTATGAGTTTTAAGAATTTTTCAAAACTAATTTCTATTTTTAAATTTTTTTTTGCTTTAACAAATTAATGTAAAATTTTTTCTGCTCTTTATATTAAATTATAATTTTTCAAGTTTTATTTACAATTTTTTAAAATTAATTTCTATTTTTATCATTTTTTTAAAATTTTCATAATTTTTTAAAAAATAATTTATTACTGCATCCTCACAAATTTGCTAATGTAGCATCTAACTTAGCAAAATTGGGATAACAAGGTGCTACATAAACTATCACATGGTAAGGATAGCAAAGGATTAACAGAAAAAGGTATAAATGGGTGACAAAGCAAATGTAGAGGATGGATTCTTAAAAATAAAATAATGGGTAAAAATCTTAAAAGTGCTAAAAATTATGGGTGAAATCTTGTTTGTTCACCACTTTAGGTGTTACTGAAAGGAATTAAAATTTTGAGTAAGGCTCGATTTATATTAGCTTTGGTTGTTGTGGGTTACAAGTCACTCATATTTGGGTTTCAAGTCATCTCAAGTTTGAGTTCTTTGAATTTTGTGTTATTTGACTTTTGGGTCATTTTGGATTTAGGTTTTAGATTGTTTGGATACAAGTTATTTGAGTTTTAGGTCAATGAATTTTTTCAATCAAAGAAAATCAGATTTAGTCAAATTTTGGGTAGGTTAAGTTGGGTTACTTGGTTAGGTCTATTTTTTCCACATGTACTCAAATTTCACTAAATGTTAAATCTCTTTTTCTACTCTAGCTAAACCAAAAAGAAAAAGTATAGGTAGAAGTAAAAATATGAGATAAAAGGAGAAATGGTAGAAGTACTTGATATATTAATAATGATATAAAGCCAAATTCTAGTAATGAATTTGAAAAGAAAAAAGTACATCCTTTGATATTTTCTTATTTTCCCTTGGCATTGGCATTGATTAGGATTAATCCTCAAAAAGTTGCATAATTATAACAATACTTGGTTCTAAAATTTTTAATCATTCAAGAAAATTGAAATGATATTTTATATTTAGTTGCATTTCAATATATATATATCTATAAGCCCCACTACAAAGTTAAACAACTAAGAGTAAAAAGCACCTGCTGCTTCTTTCTCACAAACAACATTTAGTTATTATCTTTACACTTTAAGGAGACCGTATGAAAGGTGATGTATGTTGAACACATCAAAATTACTTTATATCACTCAATTAACAAGTTTATAATTAAGGTAAGTATAGGTTGAATCCACATAAATAGAGTTTTGATTAATCCGTTAAATAGTGATCTTAGTTGTACTGAGTTCACACAAATAAGAGAGCAAAGGGAAAGGAATTTAGTTTTAACTAAATTAATAAAAATTAAACCAAAAGACAAATTACAAATAAAACCAATAGATGAACAAACCTATGGTAATAAGGATATTTACACCATTTGACATACACATTGATTATTAACACTAAAGATAATCAATTATTTAATTGAATATTCAACTTAGAATAATTACAAGCTCTATTATTATAAATCTTTCCTTAATTCATTGTTAATTGAGCCAGGCTCTTAAATTACTCTATTATCAATTAAACTACCTATGACAAGCTCTTTAGATATAATTTATTAATAGCATTAAGATATGAAAGATAGCTGAAATATAAACAACAAATTCACAAGATGATTTGTTTAATTTCAAACCATGTTCTCCATAGAAATTAGACAAAAACTTGATCATAATTATCAATTTCTATTTTCTACTTAGCTTTAAAACTTTCAAGTGATTACAAACTTGAATTCTAAACAAGCACTAGGTCATAAAGTATAATTTTCTAGTATGCATCTTAGCAATCAAACAATATAATCAAAGATGTTAAATTGAATAATTTCATCATTAAACTCCATGGTGAGTGTACTATCATGAACATTTATCTTTGGGGGAATTATCATTCTTTATGTCAAGAATATAGAAATCAGTTAGGAAGACTAACTCATTAAACCTGTACATGAACATCCTTAACAACCTCCTTAGGATAGGCATTAGATCAATTAGCGAATTGTATGATCACATTAATTTCTTTTAAAGGGCCAAATAAAATGAAGTATAAATAGAGTCTAGCATAACAATAATTGATGTTTATAAATCTAGCATGGCTCTTTCAAATATAATTTTTCTTATTATGGAAGGAATAGTGAATGTATCGAGTCTTTGCACTCAAGGGAAAGTTTTCTTTGAATAACAACCAAGACATTCTTCCCCACACTTGCATTCATCACCTCTGATCTTTCCCTTGGAGGTTTATAATCTCTTGAGAAACTTTAAATATTGAGCCACTTGTTTGATTGCACAAAGTTGGCATGTGTTTACTTCCACCTTTTGAAACATCTCCAAATTCTCCTTTTCTTACTCTTCTTTTTTAGATTTTGCAATTGTGCTTGGAAAAGGAGGTAATGTAACATTGGAAGAAATAGGAAGTTAAGGGTTTACCTTAGGTGGCAAAGCTTGGGCTTTAATGGGTTTATTTTTTATGGGCATGGCTTTTTCTTCCATGGCCTTTTCTTTTGTCTTGGGAGGTGTCATTATTGGTTTCAATTCTTTTTCTTTCATTAAGACTATAATAGTTGCATTCTCTTTTGGATTTACTCTGATTTAAGAGGGTAGCTTGCCTGATTCTTGTGCCTCTAATCTACTTATGGTCATAGAAAGTTGACTCATTTGATTCTCCAAGGTTTGAATGGTTTCCCTTGTTTCCTATTGATATTGTTTGGTGTTATTAGCAAGAATCTTAACAATTTCATCAAGAGGCATACCTAAGTTTTGGGGCATATATTTATCTAGCTTGAAAGATTGGTGTTAGAGAAAGGATCATATTTACTTTGTGGTTACCCTTAGAATCCTCCCATGGCATTGGTTATTTCCATTGGATTATCTTAAAGTGTTGAACACATATCAGTTAGATGTCCTTATTTCAGCAAATGTCAAATGCCCATAATTGTTGCATATTTCTTACAACTATTTGATGTATAAGATAAGTCAAATTAGCAATTTGTTGTTCAAGGGAAGATGTACTTACCTCATTGATTTTCATAGATGGTGGATCATGCCTAGTGCTAAATTGCTAGGAATTCATAACCATGTTTGCTATCAAATTGCTTATAGTGTTTGGGATTTTATCCACCAATGCTCCTCCATTAGCTATGTCAATCATACTTCTATCTGTGGGAAGAAGTCCTTCATAAAACCATTGGATTAAGAGTTGATCATTAATTTGATGATGGGGCAACTTGCACAAAGTTTCTTGAAGTGTTCCCAATTTTCATATATGTACTCTCTATTGTATTGCCAAATGCCACACATGGTGTGGTATCTTTTAAGCTCGTCTGCCCCTCCAAAAGGATTTGCATTGGAAAATAGATAATGGGCAATAAATGTGTGTTTAGGAGGATCCTTGGCTCCTATATTAGATCAATTTTTAGATGTTATCTCTGCCTAGGCCTACAACTTTTATCTTTATAATAGATCTAATTGATACTAATACAATGGCTTGAATAGGGTCTTGATGGAGTCTTCTTTTATGGAGTGTGAAGCTGAACAAGTCCTCTCTATCCCTATAAGCTTTCTGGCCCCTAATGATTACTTTGTGTGGCATTTTGGTCATAATTCTATGTTTATAGTTAAGACAACATGTATCTTGGCTCTCTCCAATGCTTGTGAAGATAAGGCCAAATCCTGTAGTTCATGGGATCAAGAGGTGCACAGCTGGTTTAATTGGAGTCATGTTATAGTTGAATCTAATTTGGAGATTCACTGAGGCACTAAATGAAACCATTCTCCAAGAATTTCAAGAATGGACTAGCAATTTTGCTTCTTTTACTGGAATGGGTCAATATGCTATGCCTCTGCAATATGTTATCCATAGGCAACAACTAGCTTTTACACCCATCACTGATAAGCTCAAAAGCACAAAAAGAGGCATAATGTGGATGTTCCATAAATTAGTTCAAAAATTCAACGAAGAAGAAAAAGAGGTCACAATGGTCAAATGTTAACAATAAATAATGTCAATTGAATGGGAATACTAATCTAAGAAGGAGACTCATTTGTTAGTATTGCTGTAGAAGGGTGTCGTAGAAAAAGCAACTTGGATGACCATTTGTATGGGAAAAAAGCCTCCCATCAAACCAACATTCTAACATCTATAGTTCTATAGTTGATCCTATCTTGTTGTCAACAAACTGTACCCAAAATTCAAGGTAATCATATAGGCAAATTCATAAACTAACGAATATGATCACAACATGCATGTGCTGTTATAGATGAAATTAAAGATTCTAACTCTAAATCAGTGGGGAAAGAGTGTTAATAAAGATACACCAAGAAAATGCATGTAAATATAGAACTCTGTTTTGCAGAGTCACTGCCAACAACCTTAAAAAGCATAAACCTTTTCATGACACCATATATTGTCATATTGCAAGAAAAGTAATAGAATCAACTAACAACATTTTTAATTTAACTCTTCCGCAGTAATTTAAAAAAAAAGGATCCCACATAATATGACCTTTATAATGATGGGAAGAACACCCGCCAAATGACTAAAGACAGAACCTCCAGCAAAGACAAAGAATGTAATGAAAATGGTGGGGAAAAGCGATTAGGAATTATAGAGATATCTTAAATTATAGTTTCACATTAGGGCAAAGCATGCTTAGATGAACACATAGACATTTGTATTAAGCAAGCATCCTAATTAACATTACAACACTGCCTGAAAAATGGAACAGATATTCTTCTGACCATTTAAAGAGGCATGGTTGAATATTGATACTCTTTTTTGGTTTCGACTTTATTATCACTGCAGATAGGGTTAAAAATCATTTGATATAGACAATAAGCAGACCCATGTTTATAATAACTGCAGGTCAATTATGTTCCAAAGTAAATTTCAAGATTTCTCACCAGAGGATGAGACCTGTGTAATTGGTGAAAAGCCAAAGTTGCCTAGAAAGGCTTATGCAATTGGGAACTTAGGTCAAGCAAAGACAAATATGAGCAATTCTAGGATCATACACAAGGTTTGAGTGCATATTGTACCTTAAAAATAGTTTTTTGAGGTGCTGTGAAAACCAAGGATATGACTAACAATATTTCAAATTTCTATCTTCATTTTTAATGTTTCTCATTGGACTTCAATACAACGATTGAAGTTTGAACTTTGACTTAACCTAGATTGCTACCCCATACCTCTATCCAAGAACTAATATTTATTTTGTTTGTATAATGCATCAAGCTAAACAATTCTTTGAGACACAATTTGAAGACCAACACCTGAGTTTTTTCTGCAGGAAAAATAGCCATCTGCTATGATGTGATGCCCATTTAGAGTCTACTTGGGAATAAGAGTTTTCTAGCCGTATACAATGATGTGCTGTCCATCTAGAGTATACTTGGGAATGAGACCACTACCAAAAAAATTGGTACAGCAGTGGTTCAAAACCACTGCCTTTAAGCTAAAAGCCGCTGCATAAAGTCTAAATAGTGGTCTTTAGTCCACTAAAATTGTAAGTGCTACAACAGAACTAATGCAGTAGTTTTTTCTGCCTATAGCAACACTTATGAAACCATTGCCTAAAGGTGGTTTAGGTAGTTGTTTTAAATGATTATTGTTTTATATAGGGATTATGAAATGCATATGCAGTGGTTTTTCCACAATTAACAATAGTATTTGGAGGAATAGGTAGTGGTCATTAGAGAAATAGCGGTCATTGGAGAAATAGGCAGCAGTTTGTTAGTAGAATATGTAGTGATTTTTTGATACAATACACAACAATTTTTGAGTAGAATATGTAGTGGTTTTTTAATAGAATACCTAGCGGTTTTTTAGGTGGAATACAAGCAGTTTCTTTGTAGAATATGTACTGGTTGCTTTAGATTATGCAACATATTTTTTATAACATACCCAATGGTTTTTTGGAGGAATACACACTGATTTTTTTTTGTAGAATATGCAATGGTTTTTTAGCATAATAGGCAATGTTTTTCTTTAGTGAAATATGCATCATTTTTTAACAGAATACATAACAATTTTTTAGTATAAAACAATTTCTAACTTAATGAGCAATGGTTTCACTCAAAATGTGCACAACATTAATGTACAAACATTGTTGCAAATGTTATTAAACTAAATAGTATGAGTAACAACTAATATTAAGCACATCTCACATAATGTCAATGCAAAATTAAAAGTTCTAAACGATTGTGTACACAAATTGCAAAGCCCTTAGCCTTGAGGGCACAAATCATCCTACAAAAGATAAGCAAAGCTTTTGATATAAACTTAGAAACATTTAAAATAAAGTAAAAAACCAAAGAAAGGTAAAAAAGATGAATAAATTACACACCAGCAAAGATTAAGATTGGTAAATATCTAGTGTAATTTTTTTTCATTCTAAATTATAGATTTTAATGGTAGCATTAGTAGAATAGTGTGGAATTCCACATGAAGTCACACTTAGTGGATTTCAAATTCCCACTAGCAAAATGCTGCTTTCACATTCCTTATGATGTCTTCAATAGCCATATCTTCCTAGTCCTTTTCACTGTTATAGTAAGATAAAGGGATATGCTATATGGAGTAATTGTAAATAAAACAATGAGAAGCACAATGTATAAAAATGGAGTCCTTGATTTCAAAAGCACAATTGTTGCCCCTTTAGATTTCAAGGGTATGAATGGGAAATAAGGAAGCATTAACCTAAATAAAAATCAAACAAAGGACCTGGAATTTAAATGCATTCTACAATCTGTGACATCAGAAAGATCTAAGCCATGATCAGCATCCACTTCCTAGTTAGTAAACCATGTAATTGCTTGAAATTCTTCCTTGGTGATCACCAAATTCAACATGAAATTTTTATCTAATCAAGGCTAGAACTAGAAGGTTAGCTCACTATGAAAGATGCATGCACATGCTCAGGATATAAATGCCTAGAGCTTCTTTGCTTACTTGTGTAATGTTTCAAATGGCAAAGATGATGGTAGCATGTTGCTATAGCAAGCCCATTAAGGGGACTATTGCATGGTTTGGACAAGCAACGTTGTAGAGTCAAATCTGCAGCAAAAATAGAAACATAGAAATTGAATAAAAGACATAAAATGTTTAGTGTGACAATTCAAATGATAAATAATTTAATCAAAAGCACAAAACTTATTAAACTAATTTGTCTAATTATTTTCATCCATCCACTCCTAAATTGTTTCATCACCATCCACATTGTCATTCAATTGCTCTAAATCTCTTTCAAAAGTTAGATCATTTATTTGTAGCTCAACTATGGTACTATGGACAAAGTATATTTCTCAAATTCTACTTAAATGGAAATCAAATCAAAAACAAGAAAGAAAATTGAAAAAAGCAGGGCAATGATCAATGAAGGGAAAAAAAGTAATTCCATTTTGGTCATATAGAGAAAGGGCATACTCCTAAATCTCTAGTTGGTCCTTAACTACTGTAGAAATATACTTTTCAAATTATTTTTGGAACAGCAAAGTTTTATTAAGTAGATAAAAAAAACCATATAGGGAACCTACTAATTATATAGCAACAAGAGGCATTCTTAACAAAGTTACACAACATATATGGCATCAGTTTCAGCCAAAGTAAGGAGATCATGAAAATTTCTTTTGAATTCAAAATAATTATAAAGACCCACTAAGTTCACAAACCTAAAAATTGAAGAAGAGCCCAAGTAACCAGAGTCAAAAGAGATTTACCACATTAATGGCTGAGAACATAAGATGATAATATGAGGGCGGTGGCAATGGTGGCAAGAGCATGGTTGCTAGTTAAGGGTTTAAGCCTTAATGCTCTTTGAACTCTAGAGCCTTGGACAGTCCATGTGAGAGTTGAAAGACACAAGCAGTGAATGTTCTGGAGGAATTGGAAGTTCCTTATGGTGGCTGATAAGGAAATTAATAAAATTAAAATGATAATATTTGGGACCATATGAAGGCACAAGGCAGGTATACAAAAGGAGAGGAGGAGGAGGAGGACAATGGCTAGGATTAGGTGGAGCGGAGCAATAGATAAGTATAAATTTGTCAATCTATTTGGTAAGAGGTGATGGCTAGGATGACAAAATGAGGCTCAAGAGGCCATAGATGAATCTATAAAAAAGAAACCCTTATTCCAAAATTTAAACATGATAAGGCATTCATTTTTAAAAAGAAATAGGTAGTGGTTTAAGACCACTACTTTATTCTTTTCTTTAAAAAAATAAAAACATAAAAGATGAGATAATAGTCCCAACCCATGCCTTATCCCTTCCTTAGAAAAGGCAAAGGTAGTGGTTCAAGATCACTACCTTATCCCTTTTCTTTCAAAAAACCCAAAAAAAAAAAAAAAGATAAGGCCCTTTTTGGAAAAAAGACATAAACCATTGCTTAAACATTTATAATTGCTATTGTATACCTGCAGTGTAAAACTTACTATTGTTACACATTATCAAAATATATTTACATCAAGCTTATAATTATTGCCTTAAGAGTTTTAGTAGTGTTTTCTAACCACTACAAAAGAACCACTATTGTAGGACATTTATGTTATAGTGACTTTTACTTTATATTGCTTTTTTTTTATTATTATTCTTTTTGGCTTTTGCTTTGAATCTTTGAGAGAAAATATATTTTTTAGATTTGATTGTCCAACTTCTTACACATTTTGCATGATCTTTAATACCAAATATAAGCTCACCTCTAAAGACCATAGTAATATTGTCTTTGGAGCAATAAAAGAGATAAGTATTTATAGTTAATTTTATATGTTTTTTTTTTTCAACTTTTAAGTTTATTTCTTTCATTATATGAATCTTTGTGTATTTTGTAGGATGCACTACAATGATAAGGAATTTGTACAAGAACCAAGTTCATGTATTTGATTATGGAACAACAATTTTTGTTTAATAAGTTCATCCAATACTCTTATCTTGCCTTGTAAAACCTTGTATTTTACACTTACACATTGATATCCATACTATCCTAAAATTAATTTTCAACTTTCATATTGTAAAGATGATGTCAAGTATCCAAGACAACATAGAATACATGAAAATCAACATCCAACTTAATAATTGCTTCATTTCGTTGTTGTGAACTCTCCTTTTACCTTGTAGTAAGTTTATGTCCTAAGTATCATTTCCTATGATGTTTGTGATACTGCTATGCATCTAGAGTTTGCTTAGAGGTAACATTTTACATTCCTTTTGGATCTTCATGAGAACAAAAATTAATGCAATTTGATTGTTTAACTATTTACTCTAGTTGAGTGATGTTCAAAGCCAAACATGAGGTCTCTTGTAAATAGTCTAGTGTTGCTTACATGGGAGCAGCCAAGAAGGTGCTATTACTTTAGTCATTATTTTTGAGGTTAATTTAGTTGTTTGTTTTCATATGCTTTAATAGGTTATTTCTTTAATGATATGAATACTTTTGTATCTTGCAGAAGGCACAAAGATGCTAGAAAAGATGTACAATCCTCCAAGAATAAATTTGTTTTTGATAAAGGGATAGTAGTTTGGCTGAAGTGAGTTTATGCAAAACTTTTTGTTTTGTAGTAAAAAAAATAAAAAAAAAAAACAAAAAAGATGTTTGGTGACATGAGTGAGTCAAATTGTGTTCCTTTGCTTTTCCCCTCTTTTCAAATTGTATGTCTTTGTTACGATACTAAAGGTGTCTATTTCCCCAATTCCTAAAGGAAGTCAAAAGGTTTGACATATATCTTAAACATGGAGAATGAGGTTGTCTTGCTTGTTCCATCAAAACTGAAACCTATTTGAGCAACAACATCAACAAAAACTTGAATTGGTTCTTTCAAGTGGGTCTTAGATATGATTCTTAATTTTCAAGTCTAATTGATTGTTAAAGGGAATTTGTTCAATCAATATCTTGGAAGCTAATTTATTATTTTTTAAGTCTAAGTTGATTACTATCTTTTTATTTAGGGTCCAAGAACTCTCTTGTTTCATTTTTTTGGTACATTATGGAAAACAGATTACAATTAGAATTAATAGCATTAATACTATGGTGAAGCCTTTTCTTTTTCTTTAGGTTCCTATGTTCATGTCTATCATTTGTTTGGATGCCTAAAAACCAGAAAGATAAAATCATTGCTTTTAAATTATTTGATTTCCATGAATCCAAGGATTATGATGTCACTAGATGATTTTAGTTGAAATTCAATTTTCAGCCACAATGTTATTTGTTCATCATATGAGTACCTGTGTGTCTTGCACAATAAATAAAAGTGATAGAGAATACATACAAGTCTTCAAGTGCATAGATATGACAAGTGAATAGCAATTTAACAGTAGTAAGCCAACAAGTCCACACACACCTCATCATTTCTTGTTTACCTGGACATAAAATTTTTCCTTATTTTTGGTTATTTAAGATCATATAATTTTTTCAATTTTGATTACTTAACATGTTATACTCTTTGCATAATGTTCAAGGCAGAACAAAAGCTCACCCCAAACACTCTAGTAGTACTAACTTTGAAGTAGTTTATAAGGCAACTATTTACCTTACCATGTCTTTTTAAAGTTAGTTTAGTTTGTTAGTAGTTATAACTTTAATGCTATTTCTTTCAAAGATACACAAAAAAAATTAGTTCTAAACCTTTATGGATCTTTACAAGGTCTTACAATGATTTAGGTGTAGACACAATGTTTAGATGAAGGAGAAAGACTTTATGGGTAGTAGAAAGTATATTGTAGGACATAAATAGATTTATTAGGTGCTTAGTGCACGTCCTAGTTCATTTTTGTAATGCTATGGATATATCAAGATCATTAGCTATGGGTACATCAAAGTTACTTTTATCAAGCATGATCAATGTGGGATTAGAAATTGCAAGAGGAGAAGTAGAAACAATTATCTCATTACTAAAATATGGTTTAGATTCTTAAGCATGATTAGGTTGAATAGTAGGGGCTTTCTTCCTTTTGTAAACTTGTAATGGACCAATTGGTTGAACGTGTGCTTCTATTGTCATCACTAGTTCAAACTCATTTAAAACAGGAGTAGGAGACTTAGACTCATTCAAAATGGAAGAGATTCAAAAATGACAGATGACATGGGAGGTAGTTTAGACAACATAAGAAGACCAAATAAAAAAGAATCCTTGTCCTTGTCTTCTACAATAATTTCTTCCCTTGAATATAAAGATTACTGAAATAATTTTAAGTCTTAGCCAAGGTAGCATTTGTAGAATTATAGAATTTTCTAGTGGGACGATGATAACACTTATACCCTTGTTGGGTAGAGGAATAGCCTATAAGGACACATTGGAGAGCTCTGATATCTAATTTACTCCTATTTTTGGTAATGAATTAGGGCAAAGGCAACACAACCAAAGATTTTAGGAATAATTTTATTTGAAGTGTTGAAATTAGGATAAAAGGTAGACAAGACTTGCATGAGACTTTTGAAGATGAGCACTTGAGATGGCAATCTATTTATGATATGTATAGCAATTAAAATAACCCCTCCCTGATAATTTTTAGGAACATTTGCCTAAAAGAGGAAGGTTCTTGTGACTGCTACTAAATGGCCATTTTTTATTTGTGCAACCCCATTTTATTGGGGGGATGTTGACACAAAATGACTTACGGATTGTGCCCTCTATTAGGAAAAATGAAGACAAAAATTGATTAAAGTAATCAAATGATTGAAATCATTTGATGCCAGCCCCAAATTGATTTTTGACCATATTGAAAGATATAAGAACAATTGAATCCACATCTGATTCGATTTTCAAAAGATAAATTCATGTCACATAATTACAATCATCAATAGAGGACACAAACCAATGAGCTCCAAACATATTTATGGTTAAAGGACCCCAAATGTCACCATGAATTAAAGAGAAAGGAGCAATGGTTCTTTTATTGCTCATTTGAACTAAAGCATGTTTATGTTTGCTAATTCACAAATAGTATAATGGATAGAATCCACACTTATTTCCTTGAAGAATGAAGGAATCATGACCTTAAAAACACTAAACAAAGGGTGACCAAGATGATGGTGATAATGCTAGATCTTGTCTTCATTTGACATGAAAGAGTCAAAGAATAATGACAATGATAAACCTTTCTCATTTTGTCCATTGGATTCCTCGAGGTAGTAAAGCCCATTTTTCTCTCTCACACATCTAATCCTCTTCCTCATGATCTAGTCTTTAAATACACAATATAAAGAATATAATTCAGTAGAGCAATCCATATCTTTTGTAAGTTTTTGTATTCACAAAAGGTTTGTAGACAACTTAAGCACATGTAGGACATTTTTAAGGAAGAAATGCTAGTTGACATGAACATCACTTTGACTAGCTACAAATGTGGAAGTTCCATTAGCAATGATTATTTTTTGATTACTGGGACTAGGGCATAGGAAATAAAATTGAAGGAGAAAATTCTTACTATTATTTTCACTAATATTTTGTTTTTTTTTCTTAATAATGAAATCAAGCTTATTTATAGGCTAAATTAACAACCTTAACCCTAGAGATAATGACAAATTTCCTAAATAAGCTAACAACAAATCTGCTCCTATTTGTTTTAGGAGCTCACCTATTTTATAATAAAGTCTTATTTAGGAGTGGAGTTTACTATAACCCATCTCATTAACTACTCTAATCAAATTAATAAGGCCTTGGGCTACATTAAGATATGTTTTGCCACTTTTTAAGCTTGAATTAGCATTTTTGGCCCAAATTTCCTCAATCAACCATCTAGGTACCTCTTTCATCCTTTTAGCTCTTGAACATGTCATTGGCCCTTCTTGAATGCTCAATAGATCCTTAGAAGCCCTCCATGCATCAACTTCTCCATGGATCTCATTGCCTTGTTATCAAAAAATGAAGAGGTAATCTCAATGTTTGGGAATTTAACCATTCAAAACCTTTAAGGAAATCTAATCAAGATTAATGACTCATTTATTTGATGGACTTCAATGTGGTTAGGGTACCAAAGAATATAATGTTTTGTGTAGATACAAAAATTAATTTTGCCATCATTTTGTGTAAATGAGTCCTTACAATGAAGGAAGGAGTCTTGTTAGTTAGAAATGAATAGATAGACTCATTATTTAGAAATTGAGACACATAATGCATATTCAATGGATATTCAACGGATTTACAATACTAAAATTGTACAAACAAGACTGTTGTAATGAATATAGTGTTTGCTATTGACACAAAAAGCTAATTATGAGATCATTTTGTGTGAACAAGTCCTTACAACAAAAAGTGAAGTCTTTTTATCAAAAAATGAAGAGGCAGTCTCATTGTTCAAGAATTAAACCATCTAACACTAGCAAGGAAAGCTAATCAAGATCTATGACTCATTTATTTCATGGAATTCAATGGGTTTGGAGTCCCAAAGATGTACAAACATGCCTCTTGCAATGAATATAATGCTTTGTGTAGACATAGAATGATGTGAACCCCAAAAGACATGGCTTGCGAACCTACAATGCATGTGGAGTTGAACAAGAAACCAAGGAAGCTAAATCATATTTTCATTCCTGCAATACATAGACCCAATGTTTATGGAACACAAATCTAAGGTATAAAGAAGGATATGGATGCTAGACTTAGCAAAGAAGAGATTTGAGAGTGATAAGTTAGGTTGAATGCCACAAGAAGATTTAGATCTTGATAAGTTTTTTAGTTCTTGAAAGAACCAAAGGGGAAAATTCTCACTTTTATTTTCACTAACATTTTGCTCTTTTTAACAATGCAATCTAGCCTATTTATAGGATGAATCAACAACGCCAAAAACTCTAAAAATAAAGACAATGATAAACTTCTAAAATGCAAAAATCCACTTATTTTATTATAGACTCATATTTTATAACCAACTTCTGTTTAGGTTAATTATATTATAGCCCTAGCCCTTTAAGTACTCCAATTAAATTAATAAAGCCTTCACTCACATTAAGACATGCTTTGCTGCCTTTCAAGCATGAATTATCTTTTGCTGCCAAAATTTCTTCAATTTGCCCACTAACTATCTCTTTTATCATTTTATCTCTTGAATATGTCATTGGCCCTTCTTGAATGCTCAATGGAACCCTCCATGCATCAAATCTTCCATGGAATTGACACACTCATTGCTATAATAAAAACTAATCTAGAACAATCACACTTTTTTTTGTTGAAATTCCACGAGTACCAAAGATGGAAAAATGAGCTTCTCATAATTAATACAATGTTTGCTATTGGCATAAAAGTTAATTTGAAGATCATTTTGTGTGAATGAATCTTCATAACAAAAGTAGAAGCCTTGTTATCAAAAAATGAAAAGGTCGTCTCACTATTATAGATTTAAACTATTCAATCCCTGTAAGGAAAGCTAATCAAGAACAATGACTCACTAGATGGAATTCAATGGATTTAGAGTACCAAAGGTGTACAATCATGTTTGCTCCAATGAATATAATTTTTGTGTAAACACAAAAGTTAATTTCACCTTGATTTTGTGTAAATGAGTCCTTACAACAAAGTAAGGAGCCCTATTAGCTAAAAATTAAGAGAAGGCCTCATTATTTAGGAATTAAAATAATCAATTGGTGTTAAAAAGCTAATCAAGATCAATCAAAGCTTTGTTTGAAGGAATTCAATGGATTTAGAGTACCAAATATGTATAAATAAGCTTCCTGCAAATAATATATGTTTATTATTGATACAAATGTTAATTACAAGATCATTTTATGTGAATGAATCCTTGTAATAAAAGAGAAATCATGTTATCAAAAAATGAAGAGATGGTCTCATTGTTTGGGAAATTAAACCATTCAATACCTATAAGAAAAACTAATCAAGAATAATGATTCATTGACTTGATGGAATTCAACGGATTTAAAGTGTTT
The DNA here is from genome assembly GCA_037832345.1 of Rhizophora mangle. Taxonomy (NCBI): domain Eukaryota; kingdom Viridiplantae; phylum Streptophyta; class Magnoliopsida; order Malpighiales; family Rhizophoraceae; genus Rhizophora; species Rhizophora mangle. The sequence goes on along the minus strand of JBAPLJ010000078.1, from coordinate 134,094 downwards.
GCCCAAATGTGTGCAATGTGCTTGGTCCAATGAAAATATTGTTTTATGCAAACACAAAAGTCAATTTCACCTTCCTTCTATGTAAATGAGTCCTTGCCACAAAGGAAGCAACATTGTTAGCTAGAAATGAAGAGCTAGTCTCATGATTCAAGAATTGAAACACACAATATGTATAAGAAAAGCTAATGTAGACCAATCACACATTTTTTTTTTGATGGAATTCCATCAAGAAAATTAGTCATTCATCTTCATTAGCTTTCCTTATGGGTATTAAATGGTTTGATTCTTGAACAGCAAAACTATGTCTTCACTTTTTGACAACAAGACTTCTCTTTTTGTTACAAGGACTCATTCACACAAAATGATCTCAAAATTAATTTGTGTGAATAACAAACATTGTATTCATTATAAGAAGCTTGTTTCTATATCTTTAATACTCCGAATCCATTGAAGTCCATAAAAAATATGTGTGACTAGTCTAGATTAACATTTCTTATACATATTGAAGTCCATCATTCATTTCAAACTAACATGCTTTTTTGTATAACTTTGGTACTCTAGACACATTGAATTCCTTCAAGCAAATGACTCAATGATCTTGATTTGCTTTCCTAATAGATATTGAATGGTTTAATTTCTGAACAATGAGATCATCTCTTCATTTTTTGATAATAAGACTTCTCTTTTCAATTGAAGGACTCATTTACATAAAAATAATCTCATAGTTAACTTTTGTGTCAATAGCAAACATTTTATTCATTGCGACATTTGTACATCTTTGGTACTATAAATCTATTGAATTTTATCAAGTAAATTAGTCATTGATTTTTATTAGGCATCAAATGGTTTAATTTTTGAACAATGAGACCATTTCTTCATTTTTTATGACAAGACTTCTCTCTTCATTGCAAGGATTCATTCACACAAAATGGTCTCAAAATTAACTTTTGTCTCAACAACAAACATTGTATTCATTGCAAGAAGCTCATCTCAACGTCTTTGGTACTCTAAATCCATTGAATTTCATCTAAAACATGTGAGATTGGTCTAGATTACTTGTGTTGAGTGTCTCTATTCCTAAATAGCACTCTAAATCCATTAAGTTCCATTAAGCAAATGACTCATTGATCTCAATTTGCTTGCCTTATAAGTATTGAATGAGATGGTCTCTTCATTTTTTAATAACAAGACTTTTTTAATTGCAAGGACTTATTCACACAAAATAATCTTGTAATTAACTTTTTTATTAATAGAAAACATTATTTTTAATGCAACAATCTCATTTGTAAACCTTTGATTCTATAAATCTAATGAATTCCTTCAAGTAAATGAGTCATCAATCTTCATTAGCTTTCCTTATAAAAGTATTAAATGCTTTAATTCCCAAACAATGTGATTGTCTCCTCATTTTTTGGTAACAAGACTTCCCTTTTCATTGCATGGACTCATTTACACAAAATGATGGTGAAATTAACTTTAATGTCTACACAAAATATTATATTCATTAGAACAAGCATGTTTGTACTCCTTTGGTAGTTTAAATCCATCAAATTATGTTGTGTAAATGAGTCATTGATCTTTGTTAGCTTTCATTATAAGTATTGAATGGTTTAACTCTTGAACAAGGAGACTATATCTTCATTTTTTGATAACAAGATTTCTCATTTCATAAAAAGGACTTATCCACTCAAAATGATCTTGTAATTAACTTTATATCAACAACAAACGTTATATTTATCACAAAAAGCTCATACATACATTTGTAGTGCTCTAAATCCATTGAATTTCATCAAAAAAAGGTGTGATTGGTCTATATTACCTTTACCTATATGTATTAAGTGTTTCAACTCCTAAATAATTATAATGTCTCATCATTTCTATCTAACAAGGCTCTTCCTTCATTGAAAAGACTCATTTACACAAAATAATGGTGAAATTAGCATTTGCATCTACACAAAGGAGTATATTCAATGGAACAAGCACATTTGTACAGCTTTGGTACTCTAAATCTATTGAATTCCATCAAGTAAATGTGGCATTAATCCTTATTAGCTTTCTTTATAGGTATTGGATAGTTTAATTCCTGAATAATGAGATTTTCTCTTCATTTTTTGATAACAAGACTTTTAATTTTGTTACAAGGACTCATTCACACAAAATGATCTTGTAATTAACCTTTTTATCAACATCAAACATTATATTCATTGCAACAAGCTCATTTCTACATCTTTGATTTCCTAAATCCATTGAATTTCATAAAAAAAAAAGTGTGATTGGTCTATATTACCTTTTCTTATACATATTAAGTGTTTCAATTCCTAAATAAAGTGACCATCTCTTCATTTCTAACCAAGAAGGCTCCTTCCTTCATTGTGGGGACTCATTTACTCAAAATGATGTGAAATTAACTTTTGTGTCTACTCAAAGCATTTTATTCATTGGAACAAGCACTTTTGTACACCTTTGCTACTATATATCCATTAAATTCCATCAAGGAAATGAGTCATTGATCTTTATTAGCTTTCCTTATATTGAATGGTTTGAATCACAAACAATGAGACTATTTCTTCATTTTTTGATAACAGGGCTTCTCTTTTCATTACATGGACTCATTTAAACCAAATGATGGTGAAAAATTATATTCATTGGAACAAGCATGTTTGTACACCTTTGATACTCTAAACCCATTGAATTCCATCAAGCAAATTATTCATTGATCTAGATTACCTTTCCTTATAGGTATTGAACAATTTGCTTGCCAAAAAATGAGACTATCTCTTTCATTTTTTGATAACTAGTCTTCTCTTTCCATTACAAGGATTCAATCACACATAATGATCTCACAATTAACTTTTGTATCAATATCAAACATTATATTCATTGCAACAAGCTCATTTTTACATCTTTGGTACTTTAAATCCATTGAATTTCATCAAAAAATGGTGTGAGTGTTCTAGATTACCTTTATCATATGTTGTGACTATCTTAATTGCTGAATAATGAGACTATCTAATGTGAACCCCAAAAGTGGTGGCTTTGGGACCTAATGTATATGAGGAATTCAAATAAGAACCTAAGAAAGCAAAATTAGATTTCAATCTTGACCTTAGACCAAATGTTCGAGGAACACTAACCTAAGGTGTAAAGAATGATATGGACATTATACTCCAGAAAAGAAGGGATTTTGTAGTGATAAGTTAGGTTAAACAGCACATGAAGGGTTAGTTCTTGATAAGTTCTTTAGTTCTTGAAAGAATAAGAAGAGAAAATTCTCATTTTTAGTTTCACTAATGTTTTACTTATTTTTAATAATGAAATCAAGCCCATTTATAAGCTAAATTAACAACCCTAACCTATAAATAATGACAAACTTCTTTAATAAGCTAACAACAAATCTACTCATAATTGTTTCAGTAGTTGTTGTAAATTAATAATCCTAACCCTAGAGATAATTATAAACTACCTAAATAAGCTAACAACAAATTTACTTCTATTTATTTTGGTGTTGTTATAGAAATCCTTACAATCACTTGACATAGACCCATTTAGCATACTTAAACAGTAAATAAAGCCTTGGCCTACATTAAGATATGTTTTACTGCCATTCAAACTTGAATTAGATTCTTTGGCCCAAATTTCTTCAATCAGCCCATTAAGTGCCTATTTCATCCTTTTAGCTCTTGAACATGTTATTGGCCCTTCTTGAATGCTTCATGGATCTTTAAAAGCCCTCTAGGCATTAAATCTCTATGGATCTCATTATTTTGCATACTCATTAAAAGGATTTAACCTCGAATCATAACCTATATAAAAAAAATATATGCTGGGAATAAACTCACACACACTCCCTTACGTGTTTCACTCCACTCTCTTATAGTATGACGCTCACTCGAATGTTTGCACACTATATAAATTTAGTTTTTCCCTCACACTCCTTTATTGAAATAAACAAGCTCAATCAAAGCCACTTTATAACCAACCAATTCCAATAAGTTAGAATCAAAGAAATTTAGGAAAGTGGATTGAATTTAAGGTTATGGATTAGAAAACTCAACAAGATTAAATAGAAAAATATGAAAAAAAAAATTAATTGGATCCAAATCCTTGTAGGAACTAGAAAGAAATAAAGAAATAAAGCCTTTATCTCCCTTTCACCTAATTAAACAGGATATATTTTTGAAATAAGAAGGAATCAAATAGAATATTTTCTTTTCTCATTTTTTTATTCTTTTTTTCTTTATCAAATAAAATTTTCATTTTTCTTTTGTTGTTTTGCAAAAATTTCAATGCAAGAAAAGATAAACTAGGGTTTGTGGATTCAAAGAACAAAAGGTTATAGAATGTAGCTGAAAAGATGAATAAAAAAATGAAACTCAAAAATTGATAAGGAAACTTGATTCGGAGCCTAGTTTTGATACTGATAGGTGTAAACCCCAAAAGACATTTTAGTGACCCAACACAAACAAGGAATTTGAACAAGTACCCAAGAAAGCTAAATCAGATTTCAATCATGCAAGACCTAAACCCAATGTTTGACAAAAACAAACCTAAGGTATAAAGAAGGATATGAACACCACACTCCAAAAAATAAGGGATTTAGGAGTGATAAGTTGGGTTAAATGCCATAAGAAGAGTAATTCTTAATAGGTTCTTAGTTCTTGAAAGAAATAAAAAAGAAAATTCCCTCTTTTAGTTTCACTAATGTTCTACTTATTTTTAATAATGAATGAACCCTATTTACATGCTAAATTTGCTACTTTAACCCTAAAGAAAATGAAAAACATCCTAAATAAGCTAACAACAATTCTACTCCTATTGTTTTTGGAGTTGTTGTAGAAATCCTTACAATCACTTGACATAGACTTATTCAGCACACTTATACAATAAATAAAGCCTTAGCTTGAATTAAGATATGTTTTATAGCCCTTCCAACTTAAAATAATTTCTTTGGCCCAAATTTCTTTAATCAGTCTATCAAGTGCCTTTTTCATCCTTTTAGCATTTGAACATGTTATTGGCCCTTCTTGAAACCTCAACAATTCCTTAAAAGCCCTCCATGCATTTGATTCTCTATGTATCTCATCATCATCTCTTTATTTCTAACTAACAAGGCTCCTTCCTACGTTGAAAAGAACTCATTTACACAAAATGATGGTGAAATTAACTTTTATGTCTACACAAAACATTATTTTCATAGGGACAATCACATTTGTACACCTTTGGTACTTTGAACGCATTGATTCCATGAAGAAAATGAGTTAATGAAATTGATTAGCTTTCCTTATAGGTATTAAATGGTTTAATTCTTGAACAAAGAGATTGTCTCATCATTTTTTGATAAATAAAATTCTCTTTCATTGCAATGACTCATTTGCACAAAATGATCTCATAATTGACTATTGTGATAGCAATAAACAATATATTCATTGCAAAAAGCTCATTTCTACATCTTTGGTACTCTAAACCCATTGAATTCCATCCAGGAAATAAGTCATTGATCTTGATTAGGTTTCCTTATAAGTATTAAATGGTTTAATTATCAAACAAAGAGTCTGTTACTTTATTTTTTGATAATAGGGCTTCACTTTTCATTGGAAGGACTCATTCACATAAAATGATCACATAATTAACTTTTGTGTCAACAGTAAACATTATATTACTTCCAATAAGCTTATTTATACATCTTTAGTCTCTAAATCCAATGATTTCCATAAAAAAAAAGGTGTGATTGGTCTAAATTACATTTTCTTATACATATTGAGTGTTTGAGTACCTAAATAAGACCTTCTATTCATTTCTAGCTAACAAGCCTCCTTCCTTTATTACAAGGACTCCTTTACACAAAACAATGGTGAAATTAACTTTAGTGACTACATAGAACATTATATTCATTGGAATAAGCATGTTTGCACACCTTTAGTACTATAAACCCATTAAATTCCATGAAGTAAATAAGTTATTGATCTTGATTAGTTTTCCTTATAGGGAATGGTTTAATTCTTAAACAATGAGACCACCTCTTCATTTTTTGATAACAAGGCTTCTCTTTTTGTTGCAAGGCCTCATTTTCACAAAATGCTCTTGCAATTAACTTTTTGTGTCAACATCAAACATCATAATCAACAATGACCACCAAGCATGTTTATTCATATTTGTACTCTAAATCCTTGAATTCTATAAAAGAAAGGTGTGATTGGTTTAGATTACCTTTTCTTATATATATTAAATGTTTCCATTGTTGAATAATGGAATTGTCTCTTTATTTCTTATTGACAAGGCTCCTTCCTTTGTTGCAAGAGCTTATTTACACAAATAATGGTGAAATTAACTTTTGTATCTACACAAAACATTATATTCATTGAAACAAGCAAGTTGTACACTTGTGGTACTCTGAATCTATTGAATTCCATCAGGTAAATGAGTCATTGATCTTAATTTGCTTTGCTTGCATGTATTGAATAGATTAATTCCTGAACAATGAGATTGCCTCTTCATTTTTCAATAACAAGGCTTATCTTTTCATTGCAAGGACTCATTCCCACAAAATGATCTTGTAATTAACATTTGTGTTAACATCAAACAATATAATAATCGTAACAAGCCCATTTGGCCCTTCTTCCATTTTCTTAAAGTACTACAATGCATAAACCAACAACAAAAATTGGATGCAGTAAATAGTTCAACTTTTATGCAAGTTGGGTCTATTGATTGATATTATGAGAAGATAATAGTGGAATTCCATGATCACAAGTAGCAAGTATCTCAGTTAACACATGAAAAACTCAATTCTATCTGCAACATTAATGTATCCAATGGAAACATGGCTACCAAATAGTGGATTGTTTTGATGTTCCTAAAAATTATAGCAACCATGATGTTGTAGCTAAACTTGCTAGCATGTATTCTAGCCCCGTGAAAGCCATCTTTCCCTCCAAAAGCTAGTTGTTAGTTGTGCAGTTAAGGGAGACTTGAAGAAAAACCTTTTTAGTAGCTTAAGTGACTTGTTTAAATTATTATTTTATATTTAAATTTGGAATCTTTTGAATCATGTACAAGCTTAATTAATCAAGTGTTACATAAGCTAATATGAGCATATGTAATATTTGAATTTGAATTATGAAATTCAAATTTATGTACTAAGACCCTTATATATGGTTAATTTAATGAGAATGAAGTTAATTAGAAATCCTTCAATATTGCTTCTATTCCAAGTTAGTGAAAGAGCAATAAGCTAAGATTCTTAGCAACCTACATTCTAGTATCAAAGTAGGTGCACTTGAAAGACCTACAACTTGCCAAGGAAGAAGAGAAAAGAGAGCATACTAGCAAATATCTTGTGAGGATAAAAAAGAAAAACCACGAGAGTACAACTATTGAACTAGAAAATGAAGTTAAAATTTGATGTCTTCCTCTAGTTTTTCTCTTCTTTCACCTCATTAATTCATTGGAGACAACTATTCTCAATGGAAAGTGATTTATGGTAAGTCACAAAAATAGGTACACAACCACTTCCATTACAAACCAACCTTTCTTTGGCTTAGATTAGCCTGCATAGTGAGTAAGTTGCAAAGCAATATAGGGCATTGACTTGGATTCACTGTGCAATATCTAAAGTTTTTTTTAATAGGATAATGGCATGTGAGACAACCAAGCAAGGTTGGAACAAATTGAAGGAAGAGTTTTTTGATAGTGAAAAGGCCAAAAATATGTAATCCTTAACCTTAAATGAGAGTTTGAACTTTTAAGGATGAAGGAAATAGAAATCATCAAGGAATATAATCATAGGCTACTTAAGGTGGTTAATCAAATTAGGATTTTAGGAGAAGACTTTCTAGATAAGAGCATTGTTTAGAAGGTCCTTGTCCATGTTCTAGAGAGATTAAAAGTAAAAATCTCTTCTTCAGAAGACTTTAAACACCTCACCACCTTTAGACTACTTGAGCTCATCAATGCACTTCAAGCTCAAGAACAAAGGGAGGCTCCTAAGCCAAGAAAAGAAAGTAGGAAGTTTTTTTTTTAGAGAAGCACCAACAATGTCTCCAAAAAAGGAGAAAATAGCAAGGAAAGCAAGACAAAAGGCTAAGAAAAATATCAAGCCTAAAGGAAAAAAGCTATACTGCCCATGTGATTATTGCAAAAACACTAATCATTGGCCTAAAATTTGTTAGAAAAGACATAATTTGGTTTTCCAAGTATGCAAAATGAAGAGATATTTAGAGAAAATATGTTGGCATAGAGGCAAGCAATAACACCTCTCAAAAACCATAGTAGGCCCAAATAGTTAATAAGGAGCAGACAATGGAGGAGCAATTATTTTTTGCTGCTTTTAGTTCTAGCAACAAGGAGGATACCACCTGGCTTGTCAACAGTGGATGTATTACCTACATATATCCAAACAAGCAAACTTTCTAGGACATTAACAGGTGCTTCCAATCTAAAATCAAGATTATCAACGGACAATCAATTTAATCTCAAGGAATATGTAAAAGCTATTATTCATATAGACTCAAATACTAAACTTATACAAGATGTACTTTATGTACCTGATGCAAGCCATAACCTACTTAATGTAGGAAAACTGCTAGAAAAGTGTTATGATATGTTGTTTAAAAATAACTGTTGTGTTATTATTGATACAAGGGGTCATTAATTGGTCAAGGTTCCTATAAAGGGTATAGCCTTTCATTTAGATGCATAAAAGTTTCACAATGTTGTACTAGTAGCATTAGTAGATGAATTAGTGCTTTGGCACAAAAAAAAAAAAAAAAAAAAAAAAGAAAAAGAAGTGCTTTGGCACTATCACTATTCTAGCATCTAAAAGATGTAGAGAAAGAAGTTAGTTCATGACATGCTAGAGATTGAAGACTCCAAAACTATTTGTGAGACATGTCAACTTGGAAAACAATCCAAGCTACCATTCTTAATAGGTGCATCTTTTAAAGCAAAGAACAAGTTGCAACTCTCTTATAGTGACCATTATGGTCCTATAAGATTTGAGTTCTTAAATGGGAGCATATACTATATTATTTTTTTTTGATGATTTCCCTAGGTTTACTAGGATTTTCTTCCTTAAATAGAAGAGTAAAGTGTTAGCTATTTTTCAAATGTATAAGGTTTGGTTTGAGAAGCAATTAGGCCTTCCAATCAAAGCCATCAAGATTGACAATGGCTTAGAATAATACATCTAAGCCATTCAAACAAATTTGCAGCATAGCAAGCATCCAACAATATCTTATAGTGCCTTACTCACCTTTGAAAAAATGAGGAGGTGAGTGTGGAAAAATAGATCCTTCATGGAGATGACCAATTGTCTTCTAATCAAGCCTACCCAAGCAAATTTGGTATAAGGCAACTACTACCTCAATTTACTTGTTGAATAGGTTGCCTACTAAAGTACTCACTAACTCTTATGGTTTTGGTTTGGCATCTAGCACATGTTACATATATATGCCTCAAAGAAAAAAAAGTTAAGTTGCATCACAAAGCCTTTATATCAATATTTATTGGTTATACAAACAAACTTAATACCTATAAGGTATATGATCCTGTCATAGCAAGAATTTCTATTAGTAGGGATCTAAAGTTTGATGAAACTAAGAGATGGGACTAGGAAAGGTCTTCTATCATTAATGATCTTGATCAAACATCAATCTTGTAGCCTCCCTTGGTGGAAGAATCAAATTCTTTAAAGGAAGAGGATGTTGATGATCATCCTATTAGGGGCACTAGATCACTTACTAAGGTGTATGAAAGATGTAATGAGGCATATTCGAAACCAATTGACTATGAAGGAGTTGCAAATATATCAAGATGAAGAGCCATTGGAAAACAATACTTAATGAGGAGGTTCAAGCAATTGAAAAAAGAAAAAAACAATACTTGGATTCTTGGGTCAAGGCCAAAGAAAAAAAAAAGCTATAGGAGTCAAATGGATTTATAAAACCATATCGAATGTAGATGGCACTTTACATAAGCTCTAGGCCATGTCAGTTGCAAAGGGGCTCTCAAAGTTGCATTGGTGCCTTTACTCCTATATTTAGATTAGATGTTATAAAATTACTTTTGGCTATGGCAACTCACAAACAATGGTAGCTACACCAAAATGAACATTAAGATTGCCATCTTAAATAGTATTTTGTAAGAGGGAATCTTTAGTGAATAGCCACTTAGCTTAATTAAGTTTAGGGAGGAAGACAAAGTTTATCTTCTCAAGAAAGCCCTCTCTATGCATAAATAAGCACCAAGATCATGGTATAGTAGAATACATACTTACCTACTTAAGCTTGTCTTCACCTGGAGGATGATAGAAGCAACTCTTTAAGTCAAAGCTGAAGGGTCACATATTCTTTACATCTTCTTATATGTTGATGATCTTATGATCATTGGAGATGCTTGCAAGCTCAAGCTCATCCATCAATTTAAAGCTAAGATGAAGAAAAAAATTGAAATGATAGACTTAGGAAGCATGAACCACTTCCTAGATCTGGAAACCTATCAATTTAAATAAGGTATTGTTGTGAGTTAGGCAAAATGTGTAAAGCATGTTTTGCAAAAATTTCAAATTCTAGCTTGCAAGGAAGTTGCTACCACATTGGCTCTTGGTGTGAAGTTGCAACAAGATGATCAGTCACCAAAGATTGATGCAAACAAATTCAAAAGCATCATTGGCTACTTACTATACCTTTCAAACTCCAAACTAGACATTGTGTTCTATGTGAGTATTTTGTCTAGGTTTATGCATAGTCTAAGTGAATTATAACTTAAAGAAGTAAAAAGGGTGTCAAGGTATATTAAAGGCACAATAAGTTTTGAAATCATGTTTAAAAATTCAATAGAAATAAAATTGAAAGGCAATATAGGCATTAATTGGGCAGGCTCAATGGAGGATACAAGGAGTATATCTAGATTTGCTTTCACTCTTGGATTAGGTGTGTTCTGTTGGAGCTTAAGGAAGCAATCAATAATGGCTTAATCCATATCTGAGGTAGAGTATATAGTTGTTGCATTAGTCTTGATCTAGGCACTTTGAATCAAAAAGATCCTGATAAATTTGAAGCTAGAACAAATTGAGGCTACTGCATATATTGTGACAACCAATCGACCATTGCCATCTCAAAACGTCCAATGATTCATGGCACATCCAAATAATTTAAAGTAAAACTTCATTTTGTTAGAGGCTTAAGAAAACAAAGGGGTGGAATTGATTTTTGCAGATCCAAGGAGGAGTTGGAAGACTTACTTGCAAAGGGACCTTAGAAAATCAAATTTAAAGAGTTAAGAAAAGGCATAGGCATGCAAAGCTATAGCACCAAGGAGTGATGTTCCTATAGATCATAGTAACCATGGTGTTGTAGATATACTAGCTAGCATGTGTTCCACACCCTTGAGAGCCATCTTTCCCTTCAAAAGCTTCACAGTTATTATAGTTAAGGGAGACATGAGGAAGAAGCTTCACAATAGTCTAAGTGACTTGTTGAAGTTGTAATTTTGTATTTAAATTAGAAATTTTTTGAATTATGTATAAGCTTAAGTAATCGAGTGTCATATGTGCTTATGTATGCATATGTAATATTTGAATTTTAATTATGAAATTCAAATTTATGTACTAAGATCCTTATATAGGGTTAATCTAATGAGAATGAAAATAATTAGCTCCCAAATCTCTCTCTCTCTTCCTTAATCCTTGAGTATTGCTTCTGTTCAAAGTTATAGAAGGAGTAAAAAGCTAAGATTCTCAATGACCTCTATGCTTAAGGTTGCCACTGTAAATGATAAGTAAATTTTTTGACACCAAATCAAATGTAATAACTATAACTCTTGCATCTGCCAACCAAAGTTCTCAATTTTAACATTTAGAATAAAAAAAAAATTGTACTATGAAGCATCCTAAATAATCTAGAGTAACTTAACAATCATGTATAAAAAAGTACAAGTAAGCTGATCAATATACTGAGCATGAACCAATATCCCCATCTTTCAAAAAAATACCAGTAACTTGTAACTGCTATCCTTTGAAGTTTGCACCTTCTCATGAGTATTCAAGTTCCAAACTAAAGCTAATATGTCCTTGCTGCTTGATGGAATTGGAGGATGCCATTTTTTTTTAAAGATAATTACAAATACGCATGACATGGGAGAAGAAAAAAGACAATGAAGAGCAAAAACACAAATTAAGCTAGCTGTCTTAGGATAGTCACATCGATCATATCTGCTTGAAGCAACACATGTATACTTGGCGGATGAGATTACCAAATTTTATGGGTAGAATTGCCAGTGACTCTAAGGTTAGTAAGCAAGTCAAAATAATAATTACCTTCACATGATATATGTTGTATATGACAATCCTTGTATTGATTCAAAAGGCATACACATTGAAAAATAAGAGGATGATGCAAGTCAAGCTCCCACCCATCCTTGCTAATTTTCTAAAGAGCCAAGTTTCCACAATGATTTGACAGAATCCGTTTCCCCATGTTGTCTAAAAAGCAAGATAAACAACCGTCAATTCTACAATGGCCATAGTAATACTCCAATATATAGAAGTCATAAATCTAATGGCTACATTCATCCCTCCCAAATGTCTTGGTAGCTGCCAACTAATTAAAACTTTGGTTTCAAGGAATTACTAGTTTCTTTTGCTGCAAATTCTCTAAAGCCCAAATGTCATAAATTTTAGTCACACACCTCCTTACAACCTTGCTAATCTCTAGTGGAGATGGCACATCTCTTGAGAAAAATACTCTCATTTTGTCTATCCTAGACTGGCCAAAGAGTTAAGGCGAAGACTGCTTAATTTGAGCAACTCCAAGAAATAATCAAATCATTTAAATAACTAGATTTGTTCTTCATTATGAAAGACTTTTAAGGTCATTGTTCAATGGCCAACATCCTAAAACTACTATTATAAATTTGCTCAGCATGGACACAATGATAAATGACAAATATTGTATTCTCCCAACACATGTCTTGCTACTCACGTAGACCATCATTTGAAAGTCATTGAATAAACCTTTTTCTCATTTGTAAGAAGACCCCTTTTCCAATATTCCATGAAGACATTTTCATGTATTGTAGGTTGGCAAGCACCATATCCACATCCAATCCTTTGAACTAAGTCCTTCTTCATCTAATAGAGGCACTACTTACAAAGAATCTCCTTGAGATTGACACTTATAATAGCTATTCACTTATCCCAGAGTGAGAAGACACATAAATGCCTTATAATTGCATGCACACATTTTGGGGAATCTTACAAGCAAAGGTGCTTCACTTCCATTTATCACTACTACGTAAGTATTTGTTAACTACTTGTTGCGGTCATCATTCTCTCCATCTCTCACAAAGGAAAATCCATTTACCAAAATAGAAGCTCACATTTTTACCATCATCCACACTATATCAAAAGCCCTTTTCGATTAAATATCTGTGTCTTAAAATTACAAAACAAAAAGAGGTTGAGTTTAAACCTCAGCACTTGGAGAAACTCACAATCACATGACTTAAACTACTGGCATCCAAAACTATTCCACTTTGTAGAGGATCCCCTAGCCTAGCTTTGCTACAAAAGATAAATTCATAGCACAGGCCATTCTAAAATTCCGGCCTCTAGCCCATCTTGGGTTATAAACATCTTCCCATGCAACCAAGTTGAGCTTATGATGATCATTAAATTCTCCCCATAGGCATTGTTAGTTGTCTTTGTCAATCTCATCACAAATTGAGCTTGAAAAGAAAGACATTAGGTAATATGAGATGGTTTTTGTCATTGATTGGACAAGCATAGCTCTTTCTACTAATGAAAGTGAGCTTGCCTTCCACCCACTCAGCTTTGATTAGAATTTATATACGATATCTTGAAATGACTTGGGGTTTCTTATAACAAGTATCAAAGGTACCCTAATTATTTGCTCTAGTCTTGCACCATAGAAAGACTAAGAGAGTGGCTAAAAAAAAATTGCCAAGGTCTAGTTAAAGTAAGGAGAGACAAGTAGTTTAAACTTTTTTTATCCACTTTTTGGCCATCATGGTACAAAAATGGAGTGTATCATTAATTAACATTGCTGTTGAGGATATAATAGTTACTACAAATGGTAACAAATCATTTGCTAAAAAGAGATGAGAAATGGGTGGCTTATGCTACAAAATTTTCAATGCCTTTCATCTCTTTTCCACTAGAACTTACACAATGAGGTGGGAAAGTCTTTCAACAAAAGGAATAAATAAATATGGGAACATGGGATCACCTTGTTGTAAGTTGTACTGAGGTTTGAATTCTTCTATGCATTCACCATTCCATAAATAACCATTTCAATTCATGTCATGCAGTCCATTCTAAGAGACATGAAGTATGGAGAAAAGGATGGCAATTGAGCATATTATTAATAAAGGATTGATTCACCCCATCCTAAACCTTTTTGAGGTTAAACTTCAGTGCCATATAACCCAATTTTCCATGCTTCTTTATCCATATAAGATCCAATATTTCTTGGGCAACAATAATATTTTCACGTGATGAACACCTAGGAGTAAATCTGGTGTACAAGGGACAAGTCAAGGACTTCATTAGGGGTCAAGTTTGTTCTACAATGGCTTTAGTCAAAAGTTTATACAATATGTTAACTTAATTATTAGGGTGGTTCATTGATAGTATGGACATAGGGAGAGTGTAGCATATTTTCACTACCTTTTTTAGTGAAATTCCAACAATATATTAGTAACTTCAATAAAATTGCTTGAAATCTAATTGGTCCTAGTGCCTTATTAGCCTTATAGATTTATGAGTGCTATGGGCCTCCTCCTTTGTTAGTAAATCACCATGCTCCATTGCCATGCTTAGTCATGTTGTTGGCCATAGAAAAAAAAAAAAAAAAAACTATGTTTAATAAGCTAAGGGACCAAAAAACAAGTTGATAAAATATTCTCTAGCCATGTGTTTAAATGATTTTTATACTCTATTCAATCCCTTATCCCTTTCTCAAAACTCTCAATTGGTTGTGTCAACTTCTATGTAATATAAAGGAGTGAAAGAATTTTGTGTTGCAGTCTCTAAGCAAAATTTTGTTTTTATAAGAATTTTAAAACCCAAAAAAACAATTCCTAATCCAAAACCTCATTGTATTGGACTATTTGTTGTGCTTTGAGCTACATAGTTTTCATAAAGTCTTGCATGATAAGGCATTTTTAAAGGTTAGTAAAAAAAATTTGGGCTATACAAAAAATTGAAAGATGATTACTTTAAGTTGTATATTTGATGTCACTCTCCTTAAGGCAAAATTTGCCCTCATTAATTTGTAACAAAAGTTTATATGAATTCTCTTATAGAATAAAATGAAGCACACTTGATTGCAGATTGTCATACTCAAAACAAACCCTCAAGAAGTTGGTGTAGTTTTAGAATTGCTCTACAAAATTTCAATACTATTTTTGCTACAATATTATAGAAAAAAGGATACTTGATACAATAATGGAGATACTAAGAGAAGAAATGAAATTTTTTGTGTTGAACATATATCAAATCTTTGGTATTTATAGAAGTGGTGATGACTTTTGACTAATGGATATCTTTAGTTTGATAGTTGAAATTTTCACCATTTAACAATTGGTCACGAGTTCAAATGTTAGGGGCACAATTCTCTTTATTCCTTGACATTATAAAATAGTTAATTGTCAACAACCAATAATTGCCCTTTAGTCTAGTGCACACACCATTTTGTTGCAACTCATAAGTCTTGGGTTTAAAACCCATTAGATACTATTTTCAATTATTTATTGTAGTCACATTTATTAGTTAGTGGATACAATAGATAACCCTCTTGTTTTAGCTTAAAGGTATGGGGTCCAAACCCCATTGAACATTATTTTTAGTAATTTATTGTAGTTAGGTTTATTAGTCAATTGATGCAATAAATAATTATTTGGCATAGTCAAACTACTAGTTGTGTGGTTCAAATCTCAAGAGGTATAACCTTTCATATATTTTTGTTTTTATTTTGAAAATTCCTAACAATTCCCCACCAATTTTCAAAATATTGATAATATAAAGGATCTTTAACAATTTTGATAGTCATATGCATAAGTAAAGGTGTTTTATAGATTAGAATTTTACATAGATAAAAGTGAATTACAATAAATTTGAATAATGTGGTAGATGAGTTTTGAACAAACTATTCTTAGAAAATAGTTGTAGAAACAATTGACATAAATGACTATATGACATTATAATTCTCTTTTTAAATAATTGATACTTCAAAAGTCATTGTGTCTATATCCTTTTCATGAATGTTTTAAAGCCATGCCTTTTAGCTCATTGGAATGACCTAAACATTCCACATGCATATAGGCAAACTACAACATCTACTATTAAAGACCCTTTTAAGTTTATTAAGAGTGTTAAAAACTTATCCTCTCAATTTTACTACAAGAACCAAGTAGTATATAACCTTGTAATGAAAATAAAAATTTAATATAGTGCTTTAATCACACTGATGATGTACTTGACTCATTAAACTCAAGACTTGATGTTATATTAAGCATTCACTTGATGTTGTATCAAGGAGCAACCTTGTTTAGACTTGATCTCACAAAATCAACCATGATCACTTTATTCATGATCAAGTCTCTCACATAGTTGTTTCTATGTTTATGGACTTAGCATTCTATACTTGACTATACACTTTAAGTAGATTACAACATTATCATAATGTATATAAGTGGGTGCTATTGCCTTTTACCATAAAGGAATCTCGTAAAGCGAATTCTTTACTGTTTTATTTCTTTACTTGTTAAAGCTAATGCTACAATTCTATAGCCATAATGGAAAATCTTTTATGCAAGTTTGTTTCTTAGAATCTTAAGAAATTGTATGCCCACTAAGCATAAAGATCCATACACTAATAGAAGTATAATCCTCTTTCTCAATGATCTAACTAGCATTTGAGTACCCATTTACAGCAAAAGGGTAACCAGTTCAACTTATATCATAATTCTTTAGTTTCTTTAGGTACTTTAAGATTTTGTTTACTCCATGCCAATGCATGTCCTTTAGATTACTTTTGTACTTGCTCATTTTGCCAACTGCATAGGCCATTTTTGGCCTTGTGCATGTCATTGTGTACAATAAGCATCTAATCACCTCGGCATATTCTTGTTTTAATACTGCACACTTTTTGCATTCTTGGTAAAATTCACGTTAGGATCAAATGGAATAGAAACTACAATACAATCTAAGTGATTAAATTTATTGAAAATCTTTTCAATGTAATGTGATTGATAAAGCATTATCCTCTTTTTAGCTTGCAAGATTTTAATTCTAGGAATGATTTACATCACCCATGTCTTTCATATCTAAATTACTAGGCAAAAACTTTTTGGTAACGTCAACTTGTTCTAAGTTAGTCCCAAAAATGAACATGTCATCCATAAATAAATACATAATGATACATTTTCCTTCTTTTAGATTATTTAAGGTGTTTTTTTTCTTCTAGAATAGATTGCAAAGATATTCTTATTTCACTTGATTGCAATCACTCAAAGCATTATAATCGAATCCTATATCAAGGTGAAGTTGTTTCAGTGATCCTAAATAAGACTCTTAAATTCTTGGTGTCAACCACATCACTATAAAAAGAAAGGGTTGTTTTTTCCCTTATCCTACTAAAGCCATCCTAATGTTACCAAAGATTTGTTCAGTCATTAAAAATAACTTAAGGAAGGTAACATAGCTTTGGTAATGGAAATTTTAATTACCAAGACACAAGAAATCTATCAAGTCTTTCTCATATGATATAAGCTCCAGTACTACTATTCTACCAAGTGAAATGTGGCCCCAAAAAATTCCAAACAAATTAAATGACAAGCTTCAAAATATTTTTAAAAATTTTGATAGCAATGAGCTATTCTTAATGAATCACCACACTTTTCTCAAAGAACACACATATCCTGTTGGTATTTATAGAGACAAAGGGAAAAAATTAAAAACTCATAAGAAGGAACAATGAGAATATGAAACTAAAAATGTTGTATTGCTTCTTCATTCAATGCATTTTTCTTAAATACAAAGGGTTTTTAATAGAAAACTATAATGATTGCTATTTACAAGGCATAATCATCCTATTTGGAAACCATAAAGAAAAACCACTAACACACAACTAACTTCCAAAAAATTCAGTTAGACATGGCATAATTAGTTTGATCACTTCTTATACACATCTCATTCTTTATCACACATCAACAGCCCATGACTACTTAAGGCAATTGATGAAGCATTCATGCAATGCTCCTCTTTGCCTTAGCAGCTGCACAGGCCTAATTTATTTCTTAAAACTTTAAATCTAGCTTTAGATAGGGCTTTGGTTAACACTCATGCAATTTAATCCTTAATTTTGTAATAAAGGAAATTGGCTCCACCTTCCAACACTTCTCTTGCGAAATATAACTTGATCATAAAATGTTTAGCCCTATCATGGAAAATAAGATTATTTGAGATTGAAATTGCAGCTTGGTTATCTATTTGGATATGTGTTCGCTCCTTCTCTTTCATGTGAAAGTCTACAAGTATCTTCCTCAGCCAAAGTGCTTGATTTATAGCAGCAGTGGCTACAACATGCTCAACCTCAACAATGCTCTGAGCTATCACTTCTTGCTTCTTTGACTTGATCATTATCTTAATATCATTTGGATTCTAGCATAATTACTTTCCAAATATGTTTTTCAATTAGAAGAGGAATTGTTGCACATATAGTATTTTTGTTAAAATTTGATCTTGGACATTGAAGTCTAGATCCAAAGAATCTTAGATCTACAACAATAGTCAAATTTATGTGTCAAATCTAATGTCAAACAATTACAACAAATGAAGCAATTAGCAACTTCAGATCTGCCCTTCATTAACAAATAACATTGGAAGATTACATTGAATAAAATGGATAAGAATTGCAAGAGAAAGCGTAGAAGAGGTTTTAGTGAGTTGATTAGATCCAAATTTGGTAGAAAAATTACATAAGATCAAAGAAAGAATGTATGGTTGGGATTAAGATTTGAGAAAGTCAAATGTGTAGAAAACTTTATAAATAGAAGTGAGGTGCTGAGATCTAGCAAGCCAATTCAAGCTCAAAAGGGCTAACTAAGGGGCCTAAAAGGCAAGGAGAAAATGTAAACAAAACAATTAAAAAGAGTTTATTTCCCTTTCTCACAAACTCTATAAAGACATCCCCAAAACCTATAATGAGATGAGTTTGACTCTTGGTTCTTTTTAAGCCAAATATGTGACAAATAATTATTAGCTTATGATTGGTGATGATAGTATGAGATTAAAACCTCTTAGTGGCATATTTTTTTAAACATAAGGATGTTTGATGATGGTTAAAGGAAAATTTTCAATAATTGAAATGAATTATTTGGAAATAAGATAACAAAAAATAAGTTCTCTAGATGTGTTGTATTTTATTATATATTACTTGCAAACATATTTGGATCAAAACTTAACCATTATTTGATTAGCTATCAAATTTGGTGGTAGTTGAAATGCATAGATTCATTATGCACTTTGGTTAATATGTGCTTAAGTGTGATAGGGGAGATTTAAGTGTTAATAGTTGGCTAGCCATGAAGATAAATATGTATATATATTATGTATATGGATATGGTTAGATAGAATTGTTTGCTCTCTTTACTTATCTCTGTTTGTGTCCTAAGTTTTTGATATTACATGTGTATGTACATATAGGGGTGGTACCTAATTGTGTTTCCAATGATTATATTTATTTTCCAACAATTATATTTATTTTCTGTAACTATATTTTTGTATAGTAAAAAACATCACATTTTTTCTCTTGCTATTTATCTAATTAAGCTTTTCATTTATATTATGCATATTATAATTGCTCCCTAAGTCATCATACTCATTCCCTTTCCTTTTCTTTTAATATTTTTTAGATAGCAGAAAATTAATGTGACTAACCTAACATCCTTGGATACTTTAAGGGACTTGGGGGTATTTCAATGCATATGGATCTAATTATCTACCTTATTGTTTGACTAAGGTTAAACATTTGTAATTCAAGTCATATACATTATTTATGACTTACATTATAGTATTTGATGACCAAATTATGTGTTTAGTAGTAGGCCCCACTTGCATGTGTTGAGATATTATTTTGTGCATATTTCCTTGGGGGCATATCATAGAGTAGATGTTGAGTTTTCATGTACGCTTGATGGGTTTAGAGTACCAAAGTTGTATAGACATGCTTGATGCAATGAATATAATGGATATAGATGTGCCTATTATCAAAAAAAGAAGAGACAATCACATTATTTAGGAATTAAACCATTCAATATCTATAATGAAAGCCAATTAAGATCTATGACCCCTTTGTTTGGTGAAATTCAATGGATTTAATGCACAAAAGGTATACAAACGTGCTTCATCTAATGAATACAATGCTCTTATATAGACACAAAATTTAATTTCTCCATCATTTTGTGTAAGTGGGTCCTTGAAACAAAAGAACGAGCCTTGTTAGCTAGAAATCAAGAGAATGTGTCATTTTTCAAGAATTGAGACACTCAATATGTAAAACAAAAGCTAATAAAGACCTTACACCATTTTTTGACAAAATTCAGTGGATTTAAGCACTAAAGATGTACAAACAAGCTTGTTGGAATGAATATAAAGGGTGTTGTTGACACAAAAATTAATTTTGAGATCCTTTTGTGTGAATGAATCATTGCAATGAAATGAGATCCATTGTTAGTTAGAAATGAGGATACAGTGTCATGATTTAAGAACTAAGACACTCAATATGTATAACAAAAGCTAATTAAGACCTCTCACATTAATTTTGATGAAAGTTAATGGATTTAAAGTACCAAAGATGTAAAAATGAGCTTGTTGGAATGAATATAATGGGTGATGTTGACACAAAAGTTAATTATGAGATCCATTCAATACCTATAAGGAAAGCTAATCAAGATTAACGACACATTTGCTTGATGGAATTCAATGGATTTAAGTACCAATGATATACAAATGTGCTTGTTCCATTGAATAGAATGTTTTGTGTGGACACAAAAGTTAATTTTGCCATAATTGTGGTTAAATAAGTTCATGCAATGAAGGAAGGAGGCATGTTAGCTAGAAAAGAAGGGATGATCTCTTTCTTTAGGATTTGAAACATTCAATAGGTATAAGAAAAGCTAATTGAGATCAAACAAAGCTTTGTTTGATGGAGTTCAATGGATTTAGAGTTCCAAAGATGTGCACATGAGCTTGTTGCAATGAATATAGTGTTTACTATTGGAACAAATGTTAATTTTGAGATCCTTTTGTGTGAAAGAGTTGTTGCCACAAAAAGAGAAGCCTTATCATCAAAAAATGAAGAAGTGATCTTATTGTTTGATAATTAAACCATTCTATACTTGTAAGAAAAAAAAATCAAGATCAATGACTCAGTTACTTGATGGAATTCAATGGGTTTAGAGTACTAAGGGTGTGCAAACATGCATGTTCCAATCAATATAATGTTTTATGTTGGCACAAAAGTTAATTTCACCACCATTTTATGTAAATATGTCATTGCAATGAAGGAGGAAGCCTTGTTAGCTAGAAATGAAGAGAAGGTCTCATTATTCAAAAATTGAAACATTAAATAGCTATAATAAGAAAGCTAATCAAGATCAAACTAACCCTTGTTTCAAGGAATTCAATGGGTTAGAGTTCCATAGTTGTACAAATGAGCTTCTTACAAAGAATATAGTGTCTACTATTGACACAAAAGTTAATTATAAGATCATTTTGTGTAAATGAGTCCTTGTAATGAAAGAGAAATCTTTATCAAAAACTAAAGGGATGGTCTTATTATTTAGAAATTAAACCATTTAATTCTTATAAAGAAGGTTAATCAAGATTAATGACTTATTTGCTTGGCAAAATTCAGTGAATTCAAAGCATCAAAGACATACGTGTGTGCTTGTTCCAATGAATAGAATATTTTGTGTAGACCCAAGAATGAATTTCACCATCATTTTGGGTAAATAAATCCCTGAAATGAAGGAGCCTTGTTAATTAGAAATGAAGAGAATGTCTCATTATCCATAATTTTCAACTTTCAATAGGTATACAAAAAAAGAATCAAAAATAATCAAAGCTTTGTTTGATGGAATTCAACAGATTTAAAGTACCAAAGATATTCAAACAAGCTTGTTGCAAAGAATATAATGTTTCTTGTTGACATAAAAGTTAATTATGAGATCATTTTATGTGAATAAGTAGTTGCAACAAAAAAAAAAAGAAAATTTGTTATCAAAAAATGTAGAGGTAGTCTCATTGTTTGAGAATTAAACCATTCAATATTTGTGAAGAATGCTAATCAAGATCAATGACTCATTTACTTGATGGAATTCAATATGTTTAAAGTACCAAAGGTATGCAAAAGTGTAAATTCCAATGAATAAAACATTTTGCATAAACAAAATTGTTAATTTCACCATCATTTTGTGTAAATTAGTCCTTATAATGATGGAAGGAGCCTTATTGGCTAGAAATGAAGAGACTATCTCATTATTTTGGAGTTGAAACACTTAGTACACATAAGAAATGGTAATCTAAACCAATTAGACTTCTTTTTTATGGAATTCAATGGATTTGGAGTACCAAAGTTGTACAAATGAAATTGTTGCAAAAAAAATACATTGTTTATTGTTGACACAAAAGTTAATTATAGACCATTTTGTGTGAATTAGTTCTTGCAATAAAAGAGAAGTCTTGTTATCAAAAAATGAAGAGATGGTATCATTGTTCAGGAATTAAACCATTAAATACCTACAATGAAAGCTAATCAACATCAATGACTTATTTGCTTCATGGAATTCAATGTATTTAGAGTACCAAAGACATACATGCATGTTTGTTCCAATGAATAGAATGTTTTGTGTAGAAGTAAAAGTTAATTTCACAATCATTTTGGGTAAATGAGTCCTTGCAACAAAGGAAGGAGCCTTGTTATCAAAAATTAAAGAGGTCTCATTATTCAAGATTTGAAAAATTCTAAAGGTATATGAAAAGCTAATTAAGATCAATCAATGCTTTGTTTGAATAAATTGAATGAATTGAGAGCATCAATGATGTACAAACCAACTTGTTTCAAAGAATATAATGTTTACTACTGATACAAAAGTTAATTGTGAGATCACTTTTTGTGAATAACCCCTTCAATGAAAAGAGAAGCCTTGTTATCAAAAAATAAAAAGGTAATCTTATTATTTGAGAATTAAATCATTCAATACTTGTAAAAAATGCTAATTAAGATTAATGATTCATTTACTTGGAGGAATTTAATAAGTTTAGAGTACCAAAGGTGCACAAACATGCTTTCCCCAATGAATATAATACTTTGTGTGGACACAAAAGTTAATTTCACCATAATTTTATGTAAATAAGTCCTTGTAACAAAGGAAGGAGCCTTATTAGCTAGAAATGAAGAAATGATCTCATTATTTAGACATTGAAACACTTAAAACATATATAAGAAAAGGTAATCTAGACCAATTAGACTTGTTTTTGATGGAATTTAATGGATCTAGAATACCAAAGTTGTACAAAAGAGCTTGTTTACTATTGACATTAAAGTTAATTACAAAATCATTTTGTGTGAATGAGTCCTTGCAACCAATGAGAAGTAATGTTATCAAAAAAATTAAAAGATAGTCTCATTATTTGAGAATTAAACCATTCAATACCTATAAGAAAAGCCAATAAATAATGCTAAACAATTCAAACATAGAATGCACAATTTTCAAACACAGAATACATAAAACACAAAACTAGATTCAGTAAAAGAAAGCTTAAAAGAAAAAGGACTTACATGAATATAGCTTTCAATGAATGACACTATATGCTTATAGATTGTTTTAGAGTAAGTTTACAAATGAGGAAATAAAGTTATGCCTTCTCCATGGGATACTCCTATTTGTCTCTAAAGTCCATGCTAACTTACAAATACATGATAAAAGTTTTCTTCATAAAGTAGATTTCTTAAAGTGGCTTTATAAAAGCATTTTGTCCATTTTGTCCCCTTTACAACTCATATAGATCTTTTTGTCTCACATAATAGCATCTTGTTGAGTGAGTTGATTGGAATCCTTTGCTTGACTACTATCTGGTTGGTTTTTATCAGATTGTAAAATACTAGCCATCATCTCAGTTAGCTATTCTCTTGGCACACTCTTAAGTAGTGCTTTAAGCATTTAAGTTGGAGCCTTGATAGCTGGAGGAGCGGGTCTTACGATGTTGATTCCTAAATTAATAACTCCTTTAGTAGTGTAAACCCCTTTGCTAAAATAGTCAAAATTTTCCCACCATCGAATGTTAATCCTTCGAACAAGCCATGATAAGTTCTTTCTCCTAGGATATTAACCTATTTGGAAACGATATTATAGTCCCATTTGATGATCCATGGAACATAATACCAAATGCCAAAATCTAAGATTTTTTTTTCCTCAAGTAAAGATTCTTTTCAAAAAATTATTCATCAATAAATTTTACTCTTAAAAGGAGTGTAATGGGATATAATTCCCATTTAAGGAACCATATTTTAAACCAATTGG
The DNA here is from genome assembly GCA_037832345.1 of Rhizophora mangle. Lineage (NCBI taxonomy): Eukaryota > Viridiplantae > Streptophyta > Magnoliopsida > Malpighiales > Rhizophoraceae > Rhizophora > Rhizophora mangle. The sequence goes on along the minus strand of JBAPLJ010000078.1, from coordinate 109,491 downwards.
GATTTTTAACCTTATCATGAGGAGATTAATATGAAGAAACCAACTAAATTTCTTTTGTGGGTTTTTATGGAATAAAGACCTCTCCTAAGCTTCAATAGAGTTAAAATAATTGAAAGTTTTAACCTTCCACTAGTTTTTTAATTCTTTATAGGCTAGCAAATCACTTTGCCATTCATTTATATAGAAAGATGATCCTTTTAATTTTAAATTTTGCATATGCCCAATCTTTGGTAGATACATAACCAGTGCCTCGTTCAATTGGTTTAATGATCGCTAGTCTTGTCTCCAAAATAATCTGTTGATAGTAATAGTAATCTTTCATGGTGGAATAAGGATACATGTTATCTTTTAAATAGAATCTTGCAACCTCATAAGGTAGAAGTTGAGCATAGTAGGGTTCAATTAGACACAAGAAGTCCATATAAACTTTAGGATAAAAGAATATGTAAGCTTTTATTCCTTATTTAGTTGTCACTCATAAGCATCATTTGATAAAGGGTATCCTTGCTGTTTTGACTTGATGAACTAGAAGCATCCTTAACCAATGAAATAATTGACTTTGATGGGGACATAGGCCCTTGTAGTATAGGCTTCTTACTCAAAAAATGGTACCCTAAAAAAATTCATGAGTTAGAAAGTCAAGAAAAGAATTTGTAAATATCAAAATGAAAGGCTAATAATATTCCTTGCCATCTAACAAAGATTTGCTTTGAGGCTATATTTTTTACATCTTTTAGAAGAACATCTTTAGTAGCTTTGCAATTAATTCTAATAACAAATTTTTGATCTAATAAATCTCCAAACTTTTGAATGCACAATACTATCGCAAAAACTTCTTTCTTAATTGTAGAGTGATTAACTCTAGCCTCTTTCCAAATCCCGGAAGTAAAGCTTAATAAGCTTTCTTTGTGGGGAATCTTTTGTTTCAGTATTCCACCATATCCTTGGTTAGATTTTAAAGGCATTTGTATGGGGAACAATTAACTTTGAAGTTCTTTAGCCTTTAGTTTTATTTTCTTAACTACTTATGTATGAATGTGTGTCAATTTTGGAAGATTCTTTCAAAGTCTTTCAAACAAAGGATCAGCATCATAAGCTAATTCTTTATAAAAATAAAAAATATAATGTAGGTTTCCTAGAAATCTTTGCAATTGATTTTTGTCTCTAATTTCATTAAAAAATTTAAGAGCAAATTCAATTGTTTGATCTATTGGAATTACACTACCATTTTCAATGAGGTGGCCAAGAAATGTATTCTTGGCTTGGAATAACCTAATCTTTCTAGTAGAGGCTACATGGCCTGCCTTTTGCATTACAAATAATAAAATATTTATATACTTAAGAAGGAGAAGGCTTATCATCTAGGGGTTGCTGTTCTAATGAGAGAATATGTTGTAATTGATTTATGTAATCTCAACTTATGTGACTAAGTCCTTATAACTAATGGAGAAAACTTGTTAGCTAGAAATGAACAAACAATTACATTCTTTTAGAATTGAACCATTCAATACCTACAAGAAGAGAAAATCAAGATTAATCACTTCTTTGTTTGCTGGAATTCCATGGATTTTTAGGGCCAAGGTCATAATGTTGTTGTTGTTGTGATTAATATAACCATTGGTGTATACATCAATGTTGCAATTAATATAGTTATTTCTTTTAATTACCTTATTTCTCCTTTTTATTCATTTATTTTAGCTTTAAGCTCTTGTATAGAGGGTTCTTTAGAAGTAGAATTAGAAATATATCCCTTTACTTTATGAATCACTATTTTAAGGTTATAACCTTCTTTTGGAAATATTATGAGATCCAAAATCATAGTATCTTCTTTTGTGATGACTAATAAGCCTTTTTTTTTTTTTTTTTTAGTAAGACCTTATAATAGCCACATTCTCCCTGACTTGAAATCAAAAGAGTGATCTTCTAGAATGTCTAACTCTATATCTTTTTGAATTGAATCATTGTCAAATAAGAAAATAGTCAAAATGACCTTTTACGGCCTTCATCAATAAAAAGTTCTTAATTTTGTGTAAATGAGTCCTTGCAATGAAGGAAGGAGACTTGTTAGCTAGAAATGAAGAGCAAGTCTTAATAGTCAAGAATTGCAACATTAAATAGCTATAAGAAAAGCTAATCAACATCAAACTAACCATTACTTTAAGGAATTCAATAGGTTTATAGTACCAAAGTTGAACAAAGGAGCTTGTTGAAAAGAATATAATGTTTACTATTGACACAAAAATTAATTTCTTGAACATTTTGTGTGAATGAATCTTTGCAACAAAAGATAAGTCTTGTTATCAAGAAATGAAAAGATAGTCTCATTATTTGGGAATTAAACCATTTATAGTCTCATTGTTCAAGAAATAAACCATTTAATACTTATAAAGAAAGCTAATCACAATTAATAACTCATTTGCTTCATGTAATTTAATGGATTTAGAATATTAAAGAGGTACATATGTGCTTGTTCCGATGAATAGAATCTTTTGTGTAGATGCAAAAGTGAATTTTACCATCATTTTGAGTAAATGAGTCTTTACAATGATGGAAGGAGCATTGATAGCTAGAAATGAGGAGAAGGTCTCATTATTCAGATTTCAAACCTTCAATATGTATATGAAAAGCTAGTTGACATCAATGAAAGCTTTGTTTGATGGAATTTAATGGATTTAGGGAACCAAAGATGTGCAAATGAGCTTATTGCAAAGAATATAATATTTCCTATCAACACAAAAATTAATTACGACATCATTTTGTGTGAATGAGTACTTGCAATGAAAAGAGAAGTCTTGTTATCAAAATATGAAGAGGCAGTGTCATTGTTTGAGACTTAAATCATTTAATATTTATAAGGAAAGCTAACAAAATCAATGACTCATTTACCTGATTGAATTCAATAGGTTCAGAGTACCAAAGATATGCAAACGTGCATGTTCTATGGAATATAATGTTTTGTCATGATGCAAAAGTTTATTTCATCATCATTTCACGTAAATGAGTCCTTGTAACAAAGGAAGGAGTTTTGTTGCCTAGAGATGGATAGACAATCTCATTATTTGGGAATTAAAACATTAATACTTATAAAGAGAGGTAACCTAGACCAATAAGACCTATTTTTAGTGGAATTCAATGGATATAGAGTACAAAATTTGTATAGATGAGCTTGTTGAAAAGAATATGATGTTTATTGTCAACATAAAAGCTAATTATAAGATCATTTTGGACAAATGAGTCTTTGAAATAAAAGAGAAGTCATGTTATCAAAAAATAAAGGGACAATCTCTTTATTTGAGAATTAAACCATTCAATACATTTTAAGAAAGGTAATGAGAATCAATGACTTATTTGCTTGTTGGAATTTAATGGATTCAGAGTACCAAAAGTTTAAAGACAAGCTAACTCCAATGAATAGAATGTTTTGTGTAGACACAAAAGTTAATTTCACCATCATTTTGTTTAAATGAGTCCTTACAACATAGGAAGGTGCCTTATTAGTTAGAAATGAAGAGATGATGATGAGATACATAGAGGATCAAATGCATGGAGAGCTTTTAAGGATCCATTGAGGTTTCAAGAAGGGCTAATAACATGTTCAAGAGCTAAAATGATAAAAAAGGCACTTGATGGACTAATTAAAAAAATTTGGCCAAAGAAACTATTTTAAGCTTGAAGGGCTACAAAACATATCTTAATGCAGGCTAAGGTTTTATTTAATGTATAAGTATGCTAAATAAATTTGTGTCAAGTGACTGTAAGGATTTCTACAACAGCTTCAAAAACAAATAGGAGTAGAATTGTTGTTAGCCTATTTAGGATGTTTGGCATTTTCTTTAGGGTTAGAGTTGTAAATTTAGCATGTAAATAGGCTTGATTTCATTGTTAAAAAAAAGCAAAACATTAGTGAAGCTAAAAGTGAGAATTCTCTCCTTTAGTTCTTTCAAGAACTAAGAACTTGTTAAGAATTAACTCTTCTTATGGCATTTAACTTGACTTATCACTCCTAAATCCCTTTTCTTTTTGGAGTGTGGTGTTCATATCTTTCTTTATTCCTTAGGTTCATTTATGTTAAACACTGAGTTTAGGTATTGTTTAATATAGAAGAAAAGAAAAGAAAATAAAGAGAAAAGAAAAATATTCTATTTCATTCCTTCCTATTTTAAAAGTAAATCCTATTTAATTAGGTGAAAAAGAAATAAAGGCTTTATTTCCTTATTTATTTCCACTTCCTACAAGGATTTAGATCCAATTAATTCTTTTCTTTTGTATTTTGCAATTTAATCTTATTGAGTTCTTCTAATCCATAACCTTACATGGATTGCACTTTCCTAAATTTCTTTGATCCTAATTTGTTGGAATTAGTTCATTATAAAGTGACTTTGATTGAGCTTGTTTATTTTAATAAAGGAGTGAGAGAGAAAATCTAAATTTAAATAGTGTGCAAACATGACAATGAGTGTCATATTATGAGAGAATGGAGGGAAACACATAAGGGAGTGTGTGCAAGTTTATTCCTAACATATATTTTTTTTATAAAGGTGATGGTTCAAGGTTGAGTCCTTTTAAGGAGAGGAAAAATGATGAGATCCATAGAGGATAATGCATAAAGGGCTTCTAAAGATCCATTGAGTATTCAAGAAGGCCAATAACATGATCAAAAGCTAAAAAAGTGAAAGAGGCACTTAATGGGCTGATTGAAGAAATTTGGGCCAAAGAAGCTAATTCAAGTATGAATGGAAATAAAACATATCTGGATGTAGGCCAAAGCTTTATTTATTATTTAAGTATGCTAAATGGGTTTATGTTAAGTGATTGTAAGGATTTCTACAACAACACCAAAAAAAAAAATATGAGTTAGTTTGTTGATAGCTTATTTAGGAAGTTTATAATTATCTCTAGGGTTAGGATTGTTAATTTACAACAACTACTAAAATAATTAGGAGTAGATTTGTTGTTAGCTTATTAAAAAAGCTTGTCAATATCTATAGGGTTAGAGTTGTTAATTTAGCTTATAAATGAGCTTGATTTCATTGTTAAAAATAAGTAGAATAATAGTGAAACTAAAAATGATAATTTTCTCCTTCAATTCTTTCAAAAACTAAAGAACTTATCAAGAACTAACTCTTCATGTGGTGTTTAACCTGACTTATCACTATAAAATCCCTACTTTTTTGGATTACAGTGTCCATATCCTTCTTTACACCTTAGGTTTGTGTTCCTCAAACATTAGGTCTAGGTCTTACATAATTGAAATCTAATTTTGCTTTTGTAGGTTCTTATTTGAATTCCTTGTCTACATTGGGTTCCAAATCCACATCTTTTGGGGTTCACATTAGATTATCTCATTATTTAGGAATTAAAATAGTCAAAACATATAATAAAGGTAATCTAGACCAATCACTCCATATTTTGATGAAATTTGAATGGATTTAGAGTACCAAAGATGTACAAATGAGCTTGTTGCAATGAATATAATGTTTGATATTGAAACAAAAGTTAATTGTGAGATCATTATGTGTGAATGAGTCATTGCAATGGAAAGAGAAGACTAGTTATCAAAAAATAAAGAGATAGTCTCATTGTTTGGCAATCAAATAGTTCAATACCTATAAGGAAAGCTAATCAAGATCAAATAGTCATTGCTCTTTATTAGCTTTTCTTAAAGGTATTAAATGGTTTAATTTCCCAAACAAGGTGACCATCTCTTCATTTTTTGATAACATGACTTCTCTTTTATTGCAAGGATTCATTCACACAAAATGAAGTTTTAATTAACATTTGTGCCAACAATAAACACTATTCTTTGCAACAAGCTTGTTTATACATATTTGGTCCTCTAAATCCATTGTATTCCTTCAAATAAAGCTTTGACTAATCTTGATTAGCATTTTTCTACTTATTGATTGTTTTAATTCTTCAATAATAAGGCCTTCTCTTCATTTCTATCTAATAAACTCCTTACTTTGTTGTAAGGACTCATTTACACAAAATCAAGGTAAAATTAACTTTTGCATTTACACAAAAAATTATATTTATTGGAACAAACATGATTGTACACCATCGGTACTCTAAATCCATTGAATTCCATCAAGTGAGTCATTGATCTTGATTAGCTTTCCTTATAGGTATTGGATGGTTTAAATTAATAACAATGAGACTGCCTCTTCATTTTTCAATAAAAAGGCTTTTATTTTTGTTACAAAGACTCATTCACACAAAATGATCATGAAATTAACTTTTATGTCAATAGTAAACATTTTATTAATTGCAAGAAGATCATTTCTACATCTTTAGTATTTTAAATCCATGGAATTTCAACAAAAAAAAAAAAGGTTTGATTGTCTAGATTAGCTTTTCTTATAGTAATGAGTGTTTTAATTCTTGAATAGTGAGTTTGTCTCTTCATTTCTAGCTAACAAGACTCCTTCCTTCATTGCAAAGGCTCATTCACACAAAATGATCTCATAATTAACTTTTGTGTCAACATCAAATATATATTCATTGCAACAAGCTCGTTTGTACATTTTTGGTACTCTAAATCCATTGAATTCCAACAAAAAAGGTGTGATTGGTCTATATTACCTTTTCTCATACATATTGAGTGTTTGAATTGTTGAATAACAAGATTGTCTCCTTATTTCTAGCTAACAAGGCTTTATTAATTTAATTGGAGTACTTAATGGGCTAGGGTTATAATAAAATCAACTCATAAGTAAAAGTTTGTTATAAAATATGAGTCTACAATAAAATAGGCAGATTCTTAAATATGAGTCTACATACGCATCCCTGACCAACTTACTGATAAAAATCAATTACAGAGATTTCTTGGAAGTCTCAATTATGTTTCTGATTTTTATCCCAAACTTCATCTTGTTATCAAACCTCACCATAAAAAGCTATCAAAGAAACACTCTTCTGAGCCATGGAATGAGGATCTCACTTGTTTGGTCCAGAAAGTCAAAGCTTAGGTTCAAACTTTACCTTGTCTACATCTGGTTGACCCTGATTTACCCAAAATAGTAGAAACAGATGCGTCTAGCATAGGTTATGGGGGAATTCTCAAACAGGTAAAAGATCAGAGAGAGCAAATGGTCAAATACACCTCCAAACATTGGAATGATTGCCAAAGGAAGTATTCCACTATCAAACAGGAGATTTTAGCAATTGTTTTATGTATTTTAAAATTTCAAAATGATTTACTAAACCAAAAATTTTTACTTCAAATTGATTGTCAAGCAGCAAAATATGTTTTGAAAAAGATGTTCAAAATCTTGCTTCCAAACAAATTTTTGCCAGATGGCAAGCAATTTTAAGTATTTATGATTTTGATATTGAATATATTAAAGGTTTTTCTAATAGTCTTCCTGATTTCATTACAAGAGAATTTTTACAGGGAAATGTCCAGGAAAAAAAGAACCAAAAAACCAAAACATGGGCTGAAGCCTGCCAACAGTCCAATTCGGACTATGACTCCCAACCTATGGCCCAACCTTGATGCTTTTCTTAATCTGCAGGTAAGTGAATGACTTTCATCTCTACCTATTTCTCCTTAAAGAGTAAAGCATGTACTTCTTCTCACATTGCAATGACCCTTTCAACTCAAGTTGTATTAAAATAAAGGCTATTTTTTTTTGTATCCTTCAAATTTTGTAAACTTGCTTGGACATGGTGGTGGCTAAGAGGTGCCAATGTAATGTGCTCACTGTTTTTGGTGAAACAATAAGTATTTTTGTACCCATTATGGTGAGTGTTTCTACCAAATTGCCATGGGTATCCAAAATGAAGGTGGCATAAATCCATGGGAATAGCATAACACAAAACCACATCATTGTAATGTTTGCAAACAAAAAATGAGATAAGTGCTTATCTAGCTACCTTTACCCCATTTCCCTCATTGAGCCATTAGAGCTTATATCAAATGTGGTGCTTTGATGTAGACAAATATAGTTTCTCAACGAGAGTTGTGGGAGCAGTATTGGCACAACTTCACACTGCAACTAGTTACCTAACTTAAAAATGTAGCAATGTCAAATACAATAACAATAACAATAAACTACTTATCTCTCTTCCTTTCTATCCACAATTCCTCTCAATTAGTTAATTCAAGTCATTTAACTAACATAACAAATTCATGTATTTGCCTATCAACCATTCCTCATTACTATTACAAACTAGGAAGCAAAGTAGGGTGCCCCTTATTAAAGGAAAAAAAAAAGTAAAACTGATATATATATATATATATATATATATATATATATTTGTTAAGACATTCCCAAAAATTAGGAATCATGCAATGACATAGAATTAAAATTTTGCAATTTTACCTCTTAGTTTTTTTTTTTATTTATTTTTGTTTCTTTTTCAATCACCCTATTTACTTAAACTAAAGTTAAGAACTAGCTTAAAAAGAATACTTTCAAGATAAACGACACACTACTCAATCATGCTTCTTTACAAAATGCACTTAAATTATCAAGAAACATTGTTTCAATTAAGTATTAAGATGATAATCACACTTATCACTATTTTACAAACATTGCTAACATCCTAAGCTATGTAATATATTATAACAATAATCTAACTTCATACATATGCATCAAAAAACATTCTAAAGCATAACCAACATATGATCATTATTTCACAAAAACTAAAAAACCTTAAAAGCTAAAATAAAAATTCTACCTAACCTCTCTCCCACACTTAAAACTTACATTGTTCTCAATGTAAAAGCCAAATGTAATAGAAGTCATTTGAAACATTAAAAAAAAAAACACAAAGAATAATGAAATCAAATTTGAATTATGCTTGGATTGCCTTCCAAGTAGCATCCTTGTTTATATTATTAGCCCAACAATATCCTTCCTTAGTTAGCATAGATGCAATATAGCAACTCTGTCATCTCAACATTCTGCACCTTAAAACCTTGGTAAAAAGGTCTAAGCCTATGATCATTCACCTTGAAAACCTTGTTCATCTATAAACTCCTTATCTCAGCCACACCATAACCAAGAACATTAGTTATAATAAAAGGACAAACCCATCAAGATCACAACTTACCTGGAAATAGCTTTAGCCTTGAATAGTAAGGAGGACTTCCTATCTAACAACAAAGTTCTTCCTTAAAATCCATCAATAATGAAATACCTTCGCCTTCTCTTGATCTTATGTTGCAATCATGGTTTAATTATAACCTAAAAAGCCATAAAGAAAGGAATAATGATTATGATTACCTAATCTTTCTACCATCTAATTAATAAAGGGAAGAGGGAAATGATCATAGTGAGTGGCAAAGTTGAATTTCCTGTAATCAATACACACTCTTCACCCCATTTGCATACATGTAGGTACCAACTCATTTTTATCATTTGGATCCACTGTAAAACTAGATTTCTTTGAGACCACTTGCACTGTACTCACCCATTTGTTATCCAAGATTGGATATATGTAAATAACATGAAGGAACTTCAGAATTTCCTTTTTCCCTACCTCCATTGTTGGGGTGTTCAACTGATGTTGAGCTTCCTTGGTTGGTTTGGCTCCTTCTTGCAATAATATGTGGTGCATGCACATGGCTGGACTTATCCATCCCCTTAATGTTTGCATTTTTCCAACCATTACCATCTTATGCTCCCTTAGCACACAAATCAATTTATCTTCCTAAACAAATGCCACATTCCTTATAATAATCATTGGGAGGATGTCATTCTATCCTAAATACACATACTTCAAAGGAGTTGATAATGGCTTCAATTCTAAAATTGGAGCCAACAAAAGAGAAGGTGGAACTTTTTTGTGAGCAACTGGTTACTAAATGGAAGAAACTGCATACCTATTTAGAATCACTGATAATGAATGCAATCTAGCTATAGTCTTCTTCAACTCCTCATCCAGCTCAACTTCTCCTTCTATTTATAGTTCAAAATGTTTGACGATTGTCACCTCCAAACACTTCTTGCCCTAAAGAATCAATAACATTTATGGCGTAAACTGAATGGACATCCCTAGGGTACCTCATAGACTTATAAATACTAAATCGAATTTGATCACCCTCAAACTCCATAGTCATGGTACACTCATGCACTTCAATCCTCATCTTGGTTTTCTTTAAGAATGACCTCTTTAATAAAATAGGTGCAAGGCTAGGGGAAGCATTATCATCCAATCTACTATGTAGAAATTAGTTGGAAACACAAACTTGTTCACTTATACTAACACATTCCTAACTATCTCCTTGGAGTAAGAATTCGTATGGTTAGCTAATTATATAGTGACACCAATATTTTAGAAGTCTCAAATTTAAAGAAGCATAAATGGATTGTGGCATCACATTAATAGAACATCCTAAATCTAACCTAGCTCTTTCAAATCAAACATTACCTATTTTGCATAGGATGGTGAACATACTTAGATCTTTGCACTTAGAAGGAAACTCCCTTTAGAGAATTATGGATACCCTTTCACCAACTCTGATCTTTTCATTATCTCTCAGTCTCTATTTATTAGTGCACAATTCTTTAAGAACTTCACATACCTTGGTACTTGCTTGACTACCTTTAGTAGTGATATGTTTACCTAAACCTTATTAAATATCTCAAGAATTTCTCTCTCATACTCCTCCTTAAATTTTATGCACTGGGTGGGAAAAGGAAGCGAATTAGCTTTAACCTAAATGGAAGAGTTATGATTCATCTTAGCTAGAGAAATCTTTGCCTCCTTCTTTATGCCCTCTTTAGTGGCCACAATAGGTATCTTATTACATGTTTCCTATAGCTATTTTTCATTCCTTAATGATATGGCACTTGCATTCTCCTTTGAATTTAGTAAGGGTTGAGAAACCTAAGGATCCAATCTATCTACTATAATAGTTAGTTACTCACCTAATTCTCCAAATTGTGTATGCTTGCCCTTATCTCCTATTGGAATTGTTAAGTGTGAGATAAGAAGGTTTTGAGCATATCTTCCAATGACGTGCCTATACTAGACAAAATTGCTTGTTCAAGTTGAGATGTCAATTGAGTTTGTTGGAACCTTGCCTATTTAGATACATATTGTAACCAACTACTTATTAAATCTTTGCTGAAGGATAGATGCATTTACCTCATGCACTTTTCTATTGTGAATGAGGGGTTGATCCCATAGGGAATGCTATCAACTCAATGCTAGATAATTAAGCTTAAATATATTATCGTGAATTAAGGGGTAAAATAGAATTCTAACATTATAACAATTGAAGTAAACTACTTGATTAAACAAGATAACTTATAAAATAATATATAAACAAAATTCTAGTTGTAGCTTCATTCATAACTATGACGTTAGATATTTTCAATTATCCATATTGTTGTCGCAATTTTATTGGAACTACTAACTCTAGATAACAACAAGCATTGTTACTAGAGTTCTCCCTTAGATATTCACTAGGTAGAACAGGCTCTCCACTTAGACCTTAACCACTATACCCCTAAAACAAGCTCTTTATAGTGACATACAAGTAGCAGTAAGAATTAGGAAAATAAATTAATTCAAGCAATAATCACACAATTTCAGATTATTTAACCTACATTGAGTTATTTAAAACAATAAGAAAAAAATTTTTCCATAATCCCTTATTGTTAATTGTTACTTAGTGATTTGGGATAGCATAAATATGGATCACAATCCCTAACTCTAGCCACTGACCATTGTTTAACCAATTTGGCAAGCCTAATTGAATGAATTAAAATAATAATCATTCAATAATTTAATCAAAATAACTCAAAAAATCCAATTAAAAATAAAAAACATAAAGCAAAATAATTTATTCCATGAAAATACCAAATAATTTGAAATTCCCTAAAATTGTTGAATAGTTCTAGTGACACATGCTGAAGGGAAACAAAATTCTTACCAAAGCTATGCTTACTACCCTCCTTATGTGTCCATCTCCTTCTCTCTCTATTTCAGTAGCTATATATATATATATATCCTAGAAAACATACATAGCACACAAGGACACTCCAAAAAAATCTCCAATTTTCAAGGTTACAATGAATTCATTTCCTTAATTGTAACAAAATTTTTGTAATGAGTTCCAAGATAAGGTCTATCTTCTTCAACAAAGTTGTAATGCTCTTCATTATCTTTCCAATGCATCTAGTCTTGCCCAAAACAAAGTTCCAAAGCCCAATTTATGTGCTTAAAATTGAGATTGACTTAGTCCAACCCGTGATAGATTCTGCAAGAACAAATGTCGAAATGATGAAATGTTGGAATTTTGCCTACTAAAGCACAAATTCTCAAAACCTCTCCAAAAGATATCTAAGCCACAAAACATATTCTAATAAGCTTAAATAGATATAAAACCTTGTAGAACTAACTATAAAATGAAATAAATAAATAAATTCCCACTCATCACAACCACCATTCCTATAAAGTCTTTTCTTGAAATGCATCAATAAAGGGAGAGCTCCACAACAATCCAAGTCTATCAAAATGCTTTTAGTGCCATTGATATGGACATATTGTTGCAGAGTGTCCAAATTGAAGGGTGATGACTTTGCAATATATTTATGAAGTTGAGGCATCTATTGAGGTGAAAGAGAAAAAAATCTACCCATGATGATTGTGAGGAAGTAATCATAGACCAAACTGATGAAGGAGTCTTATTGGTTGTTTGAAAGCTTTTTAACTCTTAATGAAGGCCTATGTAAGAAAGAAGAGAGAACATCTTCCAACAAGGTGCATAATCAATGGTGAGGTGCTTTGGAAGTTATGCCAATGTCACTTCCATAACTCTTGAGAAGAAACTAAATTTGTCTACTTCAAAGCACCATGTTCCATATAAGCTCCAATGACTTAACAAAGGAAATTAGGTAAAGGTAACTAAACAAGCACTGATCTCACTTTTCGTTGTCAAACAATATAGTGATGAACTTTTGTGAGGTGTTATTCCCATGCATGCATGCCATCTTTTTCTTTATCACCCATGGGCACAAAAATACTTATTTTCTCACTAAAGATAATAGGCATATTACATTGGCAACTCTTAGTCTCCATTAGGTTCAAGCAAGTTCACAAAAGGTGGAGGATACAAAAAGAAGCATTTTTATTTGAATACAAGTCTAATTGAAAAGGTCATTGCAAAAATAAGAGACATCCATTCATTAATTGTATAAGTTGTTTTTAATAGATTTCTTGATGCTTTTTTAGATAAATTGCATCTTGATTTACATCCATTGAGGAGAATTAATCACCAAATTGATCTCATGCTTAATGCTCTACTACCAAATCTTCCAGCAAGTCATTGCCATTGTGAGGAGGTAAAAAAGATTCATAAGCATGTGGATAAGCTTGTTCCATGAGTCCTTTATTAAAATGTGTGTGGGTAGTACAATAATCAATAAAATCACAATGAAGTATCTTTTGCCCATTTCCATGAATTGATGTTTCTCTAGATCAACTTCAAGGCACCAAGTTTTTCTTTAAAGTTGATTTAAATAGTTGATACCATCAAATTTGAATGAAAGAAGTGGGATAAGTAGAAAACAACATTTAAAACTAAAAGAGCCTTATATAATTAGCTTGTAATGTCATTTAAGCTCTCAAATGCACAAAGTACCTTTATGCATCTCATGAATATGGTAGGGAGGTCCCTAGGAAATATTTTTTTGGTCTACTTTGAAGAGCCAAGAAGATCATCAAGTCCACATAAAATTCCTAATTTGATTTCTGATTCAAATAAAGGCATTAAAGAAGATGAGAAAGTTAAGGCCATCCAAGAATGGCCAATTCCCATTTTGATTCTAGATATGAGAAGCTTTCATAGCATTTCCTTCATTTATTGAAGAATTATTTTGATAGATAGATGCTACTCAAAAGGGCTTTGATGAGATCAAGTGTAGATTATGCCCTACACCAACTTTTTGCACCCAATGACTTTTCCAAGACATTTGAAGTTGAATGTGATGCATATAGAGTGGGAATAGGTAATTCTTATGAAAAAAAACAAACCTAACATACTTTATTGAGAAGCTAACTTATTCTTTAAAGAACTATTAAGCTTATGACAAAGAGTTTTTTTGCCCTTATTAGAACTTGAAAGCATTGACAACATTATCTACTTCCTAGATAGTTTTCATTCATTCATACTTTAAGTCCTTGAAATATTTGAAGTGCTAGCACATACTTAACAAATGGCATGCAATATGGGTGGAGTTCCTAAAGTTTTAACCTTATGTTATAAAATGAAAAGCTAGATGGTCCAATGTGATAGAAGATGCTCTCTTAGGATGGTATGCTCTTATTTCAATGCTTAAAGCTATGTTATTGGGATTTGAATTTATTAAAGATCTCTAAGTCAAATCCAAAGGAGAATACAAGTGCCATATCATTGAGGAGTGGAAAACAACTAAAGGAACCATCTAAGAAAACACCTATTATGGCCTTTAAGGAAAACATCAAGGAGGCAGAGATTTCTCTAACAAAGGTAAATCCAAACTCTCCCATTTAGTTTAAAGCTAGTCCCCTTCCTTTTCCCACAAGGTGCATAAAATCTAAGAGAAGGAGGATAGGAGAGAAAAATCCTTGGGACATTCCACAGGATAAAGGTAAACATATGACTACTATAGGCAATCAAGTACTAAGGTATGCAAAGTTCTTAAAAGAATTGTGCACCAATAAGTGAAGATTGAGAGAGAATGAAAAGATCAAAGTGGAGGAGAACATATCTATAGTTCTTAAAAGGAAGCATCACACTAAGTACAAATATCTAAGTATGTTCACCATCTTGTGAAAAATAGGCAATACCAAATTTGAAACAACTATGTTAGATTTAGGAGCCTCTATTAATGTAATGTTATGATCTATTTGCATTTCTTTAAATCTAAGGCCTTTAAAAATATTAGTGTTATGATATAATTAGCTAATTGTACTAATCCTTACCTTAAGGGGGCAGATAAGGATGTGTTAATGCAAGTGAATGAGCATGTGTTTCTAGCTGACTTCTACATAATAAATATAGATGATGATGCTTTACCTAACCCTACACCTATTTTATTGGGGAAGCCATTCTTGAAGGTAACTAGGATAAGGATTGATGTGTATGAGGGTACCTTGACAAGGGAGTTTGATGGTGAACAAATTTAGTTCAATAATTATAAGGCTATGAGGTACCCTAGTGATGTCCATTTAGTGTTTTGATTCTTCAGTGTAGGTAATGTTTGAGGTAGTAAGGAAGAGTTAGAGGCAACAATCATCAAACATCTTGAGCTACAAATAAAAGGAGAATTTGAGCTAGATGAGGTATTGAAGAAAATTATGGTTGAATTGTATTCATTATCAATGAGTCCAAATAGGTAAGTTGTCTCGTCCATTTAGTTACCAGTTGTTCACAAGAAAATTTTTACCTTCTATTTTGCAGGCTCTTATGTTAGAACTAAAACTATTTCTAGCTCATCTAAGGTATGCATATTTGGAATAGAAGACACCTTACTAATTTTTATTACAAGGAATCTGACACATGTGTAGGAAGAGAAATTGATTCGAGTGCTAGGTGGGCATAAGACGATGATTCATTGAAAAATTATAAATATAAAGGGGATAAGTCCTACATATTGTTGGAAGAAGGAGCCAAATCAACTAAAGAAGCTTAACATGATTTGAATACCCTTATGATGGAGGTAAAGAAGAAGGAGATTTTAAACCTCCTTGATGTTGGCATCATATATCCAATCTTAAATAGCAAGTGGGTGAGTTTGGTGTAAGTGGTCCTAAAGAAATATGGTGTCACAATGGTCCTAAATAATAATAACAATGACTTTGGTACCAACACATGTACAAACAGGGTGGAGAGTGTGCATTAATTATAAGAAGTTGAACTCTACCACTAGTTGGTCATACTTATTATTGCTTTCTTGATGGTTTTGCATCTTATAATCAGATCATGATTGCACCAAAAGATTATGAGAAGATGAAGGCATTTCATGATGAAAGGATTTCAAGGAAGAACTTTGTTGTTAGATAGAAAGTCCTCTACTAACACCAAATAAGTTACAAACTTGGTGGGTTAGACATTTTCTTATTACTAATGTTTTTGGTCATGGTTCAGTTAAGACAAGGAGTTTATAGGTGAGCAAGGATTTGAAGGAGGATAGTCATAGGCTTAGGTTTTCAAGGTGAATGGTCATTAGCTCAAACCTTTTTATGAAGGTACCTAGGTGTAGAATGTTGAGGTGATGGAGTTGGCAAATCCCATCTACGTTGACTAAGGAATCACATTGACAAGCTAATGACATTAAATAAAGGCACTACTTGGGAGGCAGCTCAATTCAAACTTGATTTTTTTACTCTTTTTTCATTTATGTTTCAAATATCTTTTCATTACATTTGGCCTTACATTGAGGACAATTTAGGTTTTAAGTGGGAGGAGAAGTGTAGGTAGGATTTTGTTATTGTTTTTTACTTTTTTATATATAGTTTTTGTGAAAAAAGGATCATATATTGGTTATGCTTTAGAATGCTTTGTAATGTAAAAGTATGAAATTGGATTATTTTATAATATACTGTTTAGCTTAGGATGTTAGCAATGTTTGGTACAATAATGGTAAGTGTGCTTGGCTTTGTAATACTCAATTGAAATAATGTTTTTTGGGAACTTATGTCTATTTTGTAATAAAGCATGATTGACCAATGTGTGGTTTGTCTTGAAATTGTTCTTCTTAAGCTAGCCCTAAACTTGGGTTTAAGTAAATAGGGTGTTTTCATTAAAAAAAAAAAACAAAAAAAAGGGAGGGCAAAAATGCAAATTTTACTCTATGATTGAACCTACCTCGTATTTAAGGGTACTTCACCAAAAGTATTGACACTTACATCAAACAATGACTTAAACACGAGTATGCAATGCACCTTAAGGTATGTTTCCTTATTTTTAGGAATATCTTAAGCAAAAATATTAGTTTTTCTTTTATGTTTTAATGAGGGATATCATAGTTAGCTACCTATTTTAAGTGGTAAAGAGGAATTGTTGATAGGAGAACTATACATAAATTGGTTATGTTAGTTGTGAGACTTGCAGTAACTAATTGAGAGCAATTGTGAATAAAGAGGAAGTGAGATGAGTTTGTTATTGTCATTTTATTTGACATTGCTACATTTTTAAGTTAGGTATGTATATTAGTTGACTATTGAATGTAATTAGCATTTGCACTATAATAGTTAAGCTTCAGAAATCCAAATCAAGTGATTCAAAAGCCTAAATTGAACTTCACATTTAGTCCTACAATTGTTATGAAGACATCCAAGCCAAAATAGTTGTCTAATGATTGAAAAATAGTTGATTAGTTGTTGCAAAATCTGTCATATGTTTGACTAAGTCTCAGTTTTTAACTCTCAACTTAAGCTTTAAACCTTTCTTTTGCTTAAAACTAGATCCATTGGAAATCTTAAGAATAGGAATACCACTTTGATGAAGACTGTAGAATGTAATTTAATTTAGATTATATCTATTTGGGAATCATCTCAGACAACATTACAAAAATTTTATCACAATTAAGGATACAAATTTATTGTAACCTCAGAAATTTAAGTCATTTTGTTATATTTTTATTCTATTCTATTGGATTTTTTTAAGTTATTCAAATTAAATTATTAAATAATTATTGTTTGAATTCATTTGATTAGGTCTCCTAAGTTGATTAAATAATGATTAATTGCTAGTGTTTAAGATTCAGACCCATATCTATTATACTCCCAATGAATGAGTAGCAATTATTAGCAAGGAATTATGGACAATTTTTTATCTTATTGTTATGAGTAACTCAACACAAGTTAAAGAATTTTGGCTTGTGTGATTATTGCTTTAATTTACTTATTTTCCTAAATCTTAAGGCTATCTATATATAACTTTAGAGTGCTTCTTCTAGGAGCATAGTGGTTCAAGTCTAAGTGGAGAATTTGTTTCCCTTAGTGAATATCAAAGAGAGCATTCAAGTAATAAATGTTGTTGTCATCTAGGGTTAATAGTTCTAACAAAATTGAATCAACATTGTGGATAATCAAAAGCATCAAATATCATATTTGCAAATAACCTAAAATCTTAGAACTAAAATGTTGTTTAGTATATAACTTGTCATTAACAAATTGATGGCCAAACCAAAGTGGTGAATTGCATAGTGAAAACATTATCTTAAGGGTCAGTCAACAAAACTTTAAAGGATTGGAATAATCAATTTGCTCACACAAAATTTACTTATAACAAGAGTCCTCACCACACCACCAACCACTCTTAATTTGAGGTAATGTATGGTACCAATAGAAGCACTCCCATTGATCTTATATCTCTCTTGAAACCAATTGAGAATCATTCATTGCTTGAAACTCAAGGCCATCACCCTATTATTTGATAATAAAGCTTTTTATTTTTTTTACATGTAGTCATTCACATAAAATGATTGTGCAATTAACATCCTTGTTTGCATAGAACATTAAATTCATTGTGCATGCACATCAATAAACCTTAGGTAGTTAGAACCTAATATATTCTATCAAATAAAGGAATCATTCATTTTGATTAACTTTTCTTGCATGGATATAATGATTCATTGCTTAAAACATGATATTAGCACTTCATTTATAGCTATCAAAGCTTTTCCTCTTGTTGGATGGAGTCATTCACATGAACAAATTGAGAAATTAACTTGAATGTCCTACCAATCATTGATTCCATTGTGATATGCACATAATTCAGTTTTAAGTAGTATGAATACATTAAAGTCCATCCAATAAAGAAGCTTTTACTCTTGATTAGCCTTCTTTAGTTCATTGCTTGAAACTTGTCTCTTGATTACTTCACAATAGGACTTCTCCTTTGCAGAATTTAAATCTTTTGAAGTCAATTAAATAATTGAGCTAATAAAATTGATTAGTTTCATTAATCATTAATAAATCTTTCATCATTTGAAACTTGGGACCCTTGCCTGATTCCTCTATAATACTACTTCACCTTTCATTACTAGGAATGATTTTAACAAAATTGTCATGCAATTTACATCTATGTCAATAAAAAACATTAATTTCACTATGGCATGCAAGTTAATACACCTCAAGTAATATGAATCTATTAAATTCCATAAAACAAAGGGATTAATCATATTCATTAGCTTTTCTTGCTCAAATAAAATGGTTCATTGCTAGAAAGATGAGATTGAGACTTCATTTTTATGTAATAAGGCTTCTTCTTTTATTTCAACAAGTCATTGATCTTAATTAGCTTTTCATACATAGATTGAATGATTAATTGCTTAAAGATGAGAAAACACTTCATTTCTCACTGATAAGGCTTCTCCTTTCATTCTAAGTTGACATTCATACAAAAAGAATAATGAAATTAACTTAAATGTCTACTCCAATGGCTGATTTCATTGTGAGAGGTCCTAGGTAATTTGTCTCCATTGAAGTTCATCTAATAAAGAAGCTATTAGTCTTGATTAGTTGTCTTTCTTATGAGAGAGAACCATTTATTACTTGAAACATGTGATCATCTCTTAATTACTTGATAGTAGGACTTCTCCTCTAGGTAGTTTGAATCCATTGAAGTCCATGAAATAAAGTTGCTATTACTCTTGGTTAGTTTTCCTTACTAGGAGAGAATCATTCATTACTTGACACTTAAGGCCATCAATTGATTTCTTGGTGATAAGGCTTCCTATTTTCTTGCAAGGATATATTTACATAAAAAGATTATGCAATTCACATCTATGCCTATATAGAACATTAAATTCATTGTGACATTCAAGTTAATACAACTTAGTAGTCTGAATCCATTAAATTCCCTAAAACAAAGTAGTCATTCATTTTCATTATTTTTTCTTAAATGGATAGAATGGTTCATTTCTTAATAAAAGAGACCATCACTTCACTTCCATCTAATAAGGCTTCTCTTTTCATTCCATGGATGATTCACATAGAGGAATTGTGAAAGTAATTTTAACGTTTAAACCAATCACTAATTTCATTACGAGAGGCATGTCATTCAATATTTGGTAGTTTGAATTGATCAAATCCTATTTCTTCTGATTAGCTTTCTTTACTAGCAGATGTTCATTCATTGTTAAAAACTTGATTATGTTAACTGATTCCTTGTTAATAAGGCATCTTCTTTCATTGCAAGGAATCCTTCACAAAAAATGAGCATGCAATTAACATCCGTGTCTACAATAAACATTAATTTCATTGTGACATGCACGTTAATACATCTTTGGTAGCTTGAATCCATTAAGTTCCATCAAACAAAAGCATTCTCATCTTGAATAGCTTTTCTTACTTGGATAGAATGCTTCATTGACTGAAGGATGAGATTGTCACATCATTTCTATGTAATAGGGCTTCTCCTTTCGTTTCATGGAGTCATTCACATAAAGAAACCATGAAATTAACTTAAATGTCCACACCTATCACTGATTCCATTGCAAAATCCATGTGATTCTATCTTAGGAAGTCTAAATCCAGTAAAATCCTTCCAATAAAGAAATACACATAAAGATCATTTAACCACATGGGAAAATTGTAGAAATTTTTGTAGAATGATCAAGGTGCCCATTTTCAATAATGGTTAATGTAGTGTTAGTGTCAAAGTAAAAAAAAAAAAATAAGAAGAGAAGAGAAGAAATTTCTGGAGAAAAGCTTAAAACTTTGTTGTCGTAGCTTAGTTCCTTACATAGGAACATTTTACATTATTTTGGCTGCTCGTTCACTGCTTACAAAGCAACTCTTGTACTTGTTTCAATGTCTATCTATATTGTACTCTAACTTTTTCCTAAACTTAAGGAATACAACAAAACTTGGTTACTAACTACCAAGTACAAAAACTAGTTACTTTGTCTTCAATTAAGTTGCAGTTCTGCAACTTCTTCACTATTGCTTCTACGTCTACTTCTCAACTCCTTCAAAATTTTCATTTCCAACTTCTCGTGTCTCTAACAAAATTATCAAGTGCATAAACACTCCTTGAGATTTTTATTGGAGACTCCAAGCATAACTTCCAACTTTTGAAAATTGGACTTTAGTAAAGACTTTGTTAAAATATTGACTAGTTGATCTTTTGATATGCAATACTTTAATTTTAATTTAATTCCCTGATTTCATTTAGCTTCTGTGATTACATGATACTTAACATCTGTATGCTTTTTCCTACCATATTGTATTGGATTATTTTCAACTCCAATTACAATTTTTTGTCTCACAAAATTGTTAACGTTGCTGTTTTCGCAAAGCAAAGGACCTCGAGAATTTTTCTCTGCCAGATTGCTTGGTTAGCTGCTACAGCTGCTGCTGCTACTGCCACATACTTTGCCTCAATAATAGATTGGGCTACCACCTCTTGCTTCTTGGAATGGCAAGAAAACATTCCTAAACCAAGTGAGAAAGCATAACCTAAGGTACATTTCATATCTTCCAAGCTACTTGCGCAATCATTGGCTACAAAACCTGGCAATTTGCCCTCTTCAACTAGTTTAACATATTCCAATCCGATTTTTCCCTTTTAAGTACCTGGGGACTCTCTCAGCTACATCATATTAAACATTAGATGGCTTTTACATGAAGCCTTAATAACACACTAGCTACAAACATCAGGTATTCTCTTCTGGCAGTTAAGTATAACAAACTTCCAATTAAACTTCTATATCTGGATGCACCTGCTAGCTTTGCATCATCTTCCTTTCCTAGTTTTACATTCACAACTAGTGGTGTTGCTACTAGTTTGAAATGTTACATTCTACACCTTTTCAAAATCTTTTAGGCATACTTCTCATGACATAGGAAGATGGCGTCATTAGATTGATGAACTTCAAGCCCAAGCAAGTACCCAATGTGTCCTAAGTTTGACATGTCAAACTGACTTTGCATTTCAACTTTGAACTTCACTAATTCCTCTTCATTTCTTCTTGTCACAGATAAATTATCATCCTAAAAGGGCACTATTAGTATTCCTCAATCAAAATTTTTTGTGACATACATTATGGTATCATTATCACTCATCCTGAAGTGTTAACTACAGAAGAAAGGGTATATTCTATTGTACTGGGCCCTAAGAGCTTGTTTTAGGCCATACAAGAATGAGTTTATAAGAGCCTACTTACAAAATTTCTATTCACTACATTTACACTCAAAGTCTTCAGGTTGAGCAACACAAATCTCCTCATTTAGAATGCTATTTAGTAATGTAGATATGATGTCCAAATGAGAGATTTTCCATCTCATTTGAGCTATAATTACCATCAAAATTCTTAAAGTGTCCATTTTGTTAGTGTAGTCAATTCTAGTCTGATAGCAATAGCCCTTGACTAAAAATCTTACCATATACTTGTTCACACTTCCATCAGGATTCAGTTTTACCCTAATTACCCATTTCACTCCTATCACCTACTTGTTTTCAAGTTTCTCGACTAAGACCCAAGTTTTATTTTTGTTAATCATGCCAATCTCCTGCTTTTTTTGTTACATTCCACTTATCACCCTTAGGAGTTTCTTCGTAGGTGGTTGGTTCTGTTATAAGTCTGTTAAATATGTGGCTGCATACTGTTGAAATATATTTTTGAATATAAGGAGTTTCTTGAGGATAGGAAGATCAAGTTGATGGCTCCAAAACTTAGGAAGTATGCTTCTTTACAGTGGGAGAACTTAAAGAAACAAAGAGATTGAGAGGGGAGAAGAAAAATTAGAACATGGGAGAAAATGAAGAAGGAGTTGAAAAGAAGATTTCTACCTAAGGATTATCAAATGGAGTTGTACATGAAAATTCATTCTCTTAAGCAACAACCAGAAATGAGTGTGGAGGAATATACAATGGAGTTTGAATAACTCATGATGAAGGGTGAAGTGGTTGAATCAGAAGAGCAAATTGTTGCCCAGTACTTGAGAGGCTTGAAAAGGGAAATTGGTGATGTTGTCAATTGGAACCATATTGGTCCTTCAACATTGTTCAAATGCTTGCTTTGACTATTGAAAAGCAAAGGAAGGAGGTTGAAAAGGCTGCTCCAAAAATCAGCCACTAAAATTTTTCCTTCAAACCAAGGAAGTGGTCACCCTCTTTAACCAAGTCTTCTAGTGACAAAAGTGCTTCCAAAGGTGACAGACAAGCTAATTCTTCTAATAACAAGTAAAATAAAGATACTTTAAATGCCAAGGCTATGGGTATATTGCTTCTGAATGCCCAAATTACAGAGTTGGAACCTTAGAAGAGAAAGATGTTAAAGAGAATGAAGAAGAGCTGGGAGACACTGCTCATGATGAAGTTATCTATGCCATCAAAGGTGAAATGCTTGGGATTCAAAGAAGTTTGAACATCACTTCTAAGCAAGACAAAAATGAATGATTGAGAGAAAGCATCTTTCATACTAGGTGCACTTCTCATGGAAAATTGTGTGACCTCATTCTTGATAGTGGAAGCACTTCTAATGTGGTAGCAACAAAGATGGTGGAGAAGCTAAGCTTGAAAACAAAAGAGCATCCTTGACTTACAAAATGCAATGGATTCACAAAGGAACTAAGATGAAGTATGGCATGGTGTTGCTCCCATGGATGTTAATCACTAGCTATTAGGCAGATCAAGGTTATATGATAGGAAAGTAGTTACTAATGGCTACAAAAACAATCACTCATTTGTGAAGGACGGTGTTAGAATTGTTCTAGTTCAAATGAAACCAAATCATGTTCTTGAGTATACAAATGGGGAGGGGAATACTTTACTTTCTGGCAATTTGATTGAAAAGTGGTTTTTAGAAGATAAAGAGATTTATGCTATTATGCTTATGGAAGAATCCATTTCTAAATTAAGGGATCATAACCCACTAGTTCAACCTCTATTATAAAATTTTGCAGATTTGTGTCAGAAGAAACAACCCCCACCCTATCTCTATTGATAGATATTCGGCACCAAACTGACCTAATTTTAGGCTCTTTCCTCCCAAACAAAATAGCTTATCGCATGAATCCTAAAAAACATGAAGAGTTGTAGTGGCAAGTTGAAGATTTAATAATGAAGGGATTTGTGAGAGAAAGCATGAGTCCATGTGTTATTCTAGCCCTCTTAGTACCCGAGAAGGATAGATCTTGGTGTATGTGCACAGATAGTAGAGCCATCAATAGAATTACTATCAAGCACAGGTTTCCTATTCCTAGACTTGATGATTTACTTGATCAATTACATGGTTATGTTGTTTTCTCTAAAATTGATCTTACAAGAGGTAATCATCAAACTTGAATGAGAGTTAAAGACGAGTGGAAGATAGCTTTTAAAACTAGAAATGGTCTCTATAAGTGGCTGGTCATGCCATTTGGGCTTTCTAATGCACCCAACACTTTCACGTGACTTATTAATCATGTCTTTAGACCATTCATGGGTAAATTTGTTGTTGTGTACCTTGATGACATTCTTGTTTACAGCAAATCTGATTCTCAACACTTTGAGCATTTGAAATAAGTGTTTCAGGTGTTAAGAGAGTAGAAGTTATACATTAATGCAAAGAAATGCCTATTCTACATGAATAAAATTATGTTTCTTAGTTATGTTGTATCTTCAGTAGGAATTGAAGTTGATCCAAACAAGGTTAAGGCACTTGCTAGTTGGCCCACTCCTAAATCCATTCATGATGTAAGAAGCTTTCATGGACTTGTATCTTTTTATTAGAGATTTATCAAAGAATTTAACACTCTTGTTGCTCCTATCATTGAGTGCATGAAGGGCAATTTATTCTAGTGGATAGAAACTACCAAAAAGAGCTTTAGGCTAATAAAGAAGATGATGGTTAATGCTCCAGTATTGGTACTGTATTAAATCAAGAAAGCAAGCCAATTGCATTCTTTAGTGACAAGTTGAATGATGTAAAATAGAGATACTTAACATATGGAAAGAAGTTCTAAGTTGTTTTTCATGCTCTGGAGGACGCTTTGGAGGAAATTGGGTACTAAATTACAATTTAGCACCACTTGTCATCCCCCAAACTGATGGTTAAACTAAGGTTGTCAATAGAACCTTGGGAGATCTTTTAAGGAGTTTGAAAAAAGAAATAGAGAATGGGATTTGCTTTTGCCTAATGCTAAATTTGCTTATAACAAGTCCTCAAGCTAGGCCACTAGATGCAGTCCATTTGAAATTGTGTATGAATCTAACCTTAGTAGCCCTCTGGATCTCATTCCTCTCCTAACAAAACATCAATTTAGTGGTGATGCTAAGAACCGGGCAAAATTCATAAAAAAAATTACATGAGCAAATTAGGGAGAGGATAACAAAGTAGAATGAGAAGTACCAAACTCAAGTGAAAGAAGGACATTTAATGTGGATTCATCATAGAAAAGGGCATTTCCCACCTAAAAAATTTGCCAAGTTAAAACATAAAGCTGAAGGCCCATTCAAAGTACTAAAGTGTATTGGAGATAATGTATATAAAATTGAGTTGCTGGCTAAATATGAAGTTTCTAACATTTTCAATGTTCTAATCTTATTCCATTTCATGAAGGTTATGAAGACTTAGGGGCAAGTCATTTTCAACCGAGGAAGCCTGATGTAGGAGCATCTCCTAAGGAAAACCAAGAATTAATCCAAGACATGGGCCAAGACAAAAATTGCTCATTATGCTATCGAAAGAATGAATTGTACGTCAAACTTGTTCCAACTATTGGACCTTCAGCCAAAGCCCAATGATTGACATGAGTAACCATTTAAAAGTTCTAAATGCCTAGAATTAGATGAATTTAGAACATCAAGAGTCAAGTTCCTTTATTAGCCACCAGGACAGTCAAATGTCAGCATATTGAAGCATTTTCCTATGCTTGAAGGGATGTTCCAAAGTCTTTATTTATAGTTTTCTCTAGTAGTGGAAAAGGCAAACTTTTGTGAATAATTAAACTCTTACCCTAAGGAATTTGAAGAGTTTTCTTTTATGTTTTGTATCTCTATAATGGATTGCATTGAGTGGTGACTGAATCCTAGTTGTTTTGTATCTCTTGAGTGGATATCTTAAGAGTGGTGAGTGTTATCAGTCCTGTATCTCTAAGTTGGTGGAGTTTCTCCTATGTCCTTGGAGTGAAGGTTACTATTGGATCCTTTTCCCGTATCAATGTGCATGCATAAGATTTTGTTAAAAGGAAAGACAACCAAGCAGAGAGGTGCAAAGGAGACAGAACTCCAATATGAAAGTTATGCAGGTAAAAGGGTCAAAATGGCTTCATATAGGTATCATTTATCTAATCTTTGATAGCAAGTGGGTAAGTCTAGTCCATGTGGTGTCTGGTATTATAGTTGTCAAGAATTATAAGGATGAGTAACATGATGGATGACAATAGGATGGAGAATGTGCATTGATTACAAAAAACTGAGTGTCACTACAAGAAAAGATTAATTTCCTCACCCATTTATTGGTCAAATGCTTGAATAGTTAGCTTATCATTCTCATTATTATTTTCTAGATGGCTTTTCATGCTGCAATAAAATTTCAATTGCACCTAAAGATTAAGAAACAACATTCACTTGCCCATTTGGAACCCTTTCTTACCAAAGGATGCCATTCAACTAATGCATTGCTCTTACGACCTTTCAGAGATGTATGATGTCAATCATCTTAAACATGATAGAAAAGATTATTGAGGTATTTATGGAGGATTTTTTTTTTGTTTTTGGAGATTCATTTGATGATTGCCTCAGCAATTTAACCTTAGTGCTAAAAAGATGTGAGATGAATTTGACATTAAGTTGAGAGAAGAGTCATTTTCAAGTTAGGTAGGGTATAGTTTTGGAACATATTGTATCTACTAGAGGTATAGAAGTAGACAAGGAAAAAGTTGATTTAATTGCTAAGTTACCAACCCTTATTTCTATCAAGGGAGTGTGTAGTTTTCTCAGTTATATAAGTTTTATAGGTGTTTCAACAAGGATTTTTCAAAAATATGCAAGCCTTTATGTAATCTATTGGCTAATGACATTAACTTTAATTTTGATAATGATTGTATTGATGCCTTTAAAAATTTGAAAGAAAAGTTAACATCTACTCCCATTCTTACTACACCTAATTGGTTTCTTCCTTCTAAAATAATGTGTGATGCATTTGATTGTGCTATCCTCATGCTATCCATTATGCAAGTCAAATATTAAAAGATGCTCAATTGAACTGTTCAACCATTGAAAAAGAACTTTTAGCAATGGTTTTTGCTTTAGAAAAATTTCGTTTGTACTTGCTTTGATCGAAGGTAATTATTCATTTTGATGATGTCACTCGTAGATATTTACTCACAATGAAAGAAACTAAATGTCGATTGCTTAGGTGGATTTTATTATTGCAAGAGTTTGATTTGACAATTAGGGACAAAAAAGGAGAATGTGGTGGCAAATCACTAGTCTTGACTTGGGGAGGAACCTAGTCATGAAAACAAAATTCCAGATTTGTAGTTGAATGAAAAATTTCTTGATGAATGAATTTTCTTAGTCAATGTGGACAAGCCTTGGTATGTAGATATTGTAAACTATTTAGTTGGTGGCATTTAAACTCTCAAAGGAAGAAGAAATTTCTATTCTTGGTGAAGCATTATTTTTGGGTTGAGCCATACTTGTTCAAGCATTGTCCATTCCAAATTATAAGGCGATGTGTTCCTGAATCTGAGTAGAGGAGCATTTTGCAACACAACCATGAGCTTAGTTATGGGGGGCATTTTGGTGGAAAAGAATGCTAGCTAAGGTATTGTCATCAAGTTTCTTTTGGTTGACTTTGTTTGAGGATGTCATTTCTTTTTGTGCCACATGTCGTAGGTGCCAAAGAGTGAGCAATATAAGCATGCAACATGAGATGTCACTCACCAGTAACCTAGTAGTAAAATTGTTTAATGTATGGGGGATTGATTTTATAAAGTCATTTCCTACTTCTTTTGGGTATAATCATGTACTTGTTGCTATTGATTATGTGTCTAAGTGGATTGAGGCAATGGCTACCAGGACTAATGATAGGCACAGTTGTGCTTAGTTTTTTGAAAGACATGATTTTTACTGGATTTGGTACTCCTCAAGTCATCATTAATGATGGAGGTACGCACCTTTGTAACAAAGCATTTGCAACATTATTGAAGAAGTACAACATTACTCATCAAGTAGCTACACCATATCATCCACAAACCTTAGAACATGTAAAAATGAGCAACAGCCAACTAAAGGCAATCCTAGAGCAGACTATGAATAATTCTAGGAAGGACTGGGCAATGAAGTTAAATGACGCTCTTTGGGCATATAAAACTGCATATGAAACTCCAATTGGAACGAGACATTACAAGCTTGTCTTTAGTAAGGCATGTCACTTAACTGTAGAATTGGAGCATCAAGCTTATTAGGCAATCAAACATCTCAATTTTAATATGACTAAGGCTGGAGATACAAGAAAGTTGTAGTTGAATGAATTGAAGGAGCTTCTGAGTGAGGCTTAAGAAAATGCTAAGATTTACAAGGACCGGACCAAGCTCTATCATGACAAATCAATACAACGAAAAGAGTTTCACCAAGGTTTAAAAGTTCTACTATATGACTCACATTTGCAACTTTTTCTAGGAATATTGAAGTCTAGGTGGTTAGGACCATTTTTGGTGAGGCAAGTATTTCCCCAAGGTGTTATGGATATAGAGAATGTCAAAACAAAAATCTATTTTAAGGTCAATAGGTGCCACTTGAAACCATACTTTGAGAGCTTCCCCGTAGTGACAGTGATGCATTTTGATGATTTAATTAAGCCTTAGTTGTTGCACTTCATCTTTCCTAGACATTAAATAAAGTGTTTGTTGGGAGGCAACCCAACTAGGTATGGTTGTTTTTCTTTTATTAAGTTACTGATTCTATCATGCATTTCCAAATGTTCATGCATTTTAAACTTTAAGGACAAAGTTTCATGTGATGTTTTGCTTATAGTTATCCCTTGAAGCTTGGCCTAAGTAGAGTTGATATAAACAAGTAATTCAAAAGCAAAATTAAAATTACTCCAATGTTTTGAGTTGCTTAGTAACTAGAAGTTTGACATGACACCCATGTTGACTTTCATGTCAAATAATCGCTTGAGATATTAGTATGTAAAGCACTATAAGTTAATTACTTATTGATTGGTCAGGTGGTTTCATCACAAATGATAATATTCACTTCAAAAGGGAAGTGAGCAAGGAAATTTTTTTGTTAAAAAGAAGAGATACAATATATATGTATATATACTTAATTGCTACTTTTGCTTGTAGTAGTTGAAAGGGAGATTGCAAGTAAAAGTGTCACATGTTTGATTATGTTGATTGTAAATGTGCATAAATTGATTAAGAGGTATGCATGGATAGGGGAGCAATCTATCATACATGACCAATTTGCTTTTGTGGAATTTTGAGTTTAGAACCAACATGTTAAAGGTGTTATTTTATTAGCTATTGTTTTCCTTTGAAGACATAAATTGCATTCATGTAAGATTTTATGGGTAGATCTTCTGAAAACACTCACGAGGCACAACTCATCCACTAGGGGTTCAATGGCTTGTTGCATGTGCTAATTGCAATCATAATTCCTATCATAATTCTTTTCAAATTAATTTTTCTGCCATGTATGGTTCTTGTTTTGTTTTGCTATGATGTTTATAAACTAAATTCATAACTAGGAATTTGAAGTAACCTACACAATCTAACTTTTTCTAAACTTAAGGAATACAACTAAACTTTACAAAATTCCTTTGACTAACTTGCTTACTAACTACCAAGTAGAAAATTCCTTTGAATGGTCTAGAAATTTTTCTTTGTTGCTTCTCCTTTTACTTCTTAACTCACCCTTCTTCTTCAAACTTTTTTTCCTAGCTTCTAAGTCTGTAACAAAATTCTCATGTGCATCAACATGTGGTTTTCGTAAGAAAACCTTTTTTTTTTCTTAAAAAAAAATAACTATCATGGAAGCTTGCCCATTAATTGATCTCTTCCTTATGCCTTTCATCACCTATTTAGATTTACAAAGTTGACAGCCTACATAAACTCCATTTTAAGATAGCTTTTAGTTTTGTGGTTTTAGGAGAAAAATGCCTCTTTATTTTAACAAGATGACCTCACACAATGTACAAATTTATCATTATTATTGAGAAATACATATTTGCATATGTTTCATTCAAATAAGAAAAATAAAAGGAGACTTAAATTATGAACTTTTCTCTTTAAAAAAAAAAGAAAATGAATTTTAGAGTAGTTGTTTTATTTTTTAAATAACAAAAAGGAGAAAAAAAAGGATCTAATGTATGAGTATTTTTTTTCTTTTAGATAAAAAAAAGTAAAATTGAATTTTTTTACTAAAAAAAACAAAAAGAAGAATTTAAGATTAATTTTTACTTTATCACACACAAACTTGAAGCTATGAACCATGATGCTAATGCAATGACCTATTATTGATAATTCCATGTATGTCTTTAGGCTCTTTATCAACACTAGAAGTGGTAGCAATTTTTACATTTTTGAATTTTATTATAGTGTAACGAGTTTTGTGTCTTTGTATTAATAAAACATCATTTTTAATGCCTTTATAAAGATTAAATGAGTTTTTATATGATTGCTAGCACCATTAATCTTGATATATTGAGTTGTGAAAGCCACTTTGATTGATTGGTTAAGGCAACTTGCTATAATTGTGATGATTGATCATAATAGATGATTTTAAATCTTGTGTTTGTGTCTAATATGACATGAGAGCCAAAAAAAAAGAAAAGTGATTTTGGCTTAAGGAAAATTGGTAAAGTGATTGATTTCATACATGCAACTTATTGTTGTGAATGTTATTATTATCCCATGGTTGCAAATTCTAAAGGCAAAACTAGTTATTGATTGTATCATTTTTGTGAAAGTCACAAGATACATTGATTAATATGTAATGATATAATGTTGTACATTCATCATTTATGGTGAAACAAAGGCTTGACTAACATGTAATGATATAATGTTACATATTCATCCTTTAAAGTGGAACAAAGGCTTAACTAACATATAATGATATAATGTTATATGTTCATCCTTTGAGGTGGAGTAAAGACTTGAAAGTTTGTCATGCAAATAATTATTATTTGATTCATTATGGAAACTATATTTATAACCTTAAATATGGCTAGTATGAAGACAAATTGGCCAATAATTTTTTTTTATGGACATTTCAATATTAGTGAAACTAATATTTTAAGTATTGATGTATGTGATAGCCAAATCTCTATTTTCATGGCAAGGGTAAGTTATGTTATTGAAAGGGTAAGCATATTTGTCTAACTCATGATTGATAAAGGAATTATTGGATAATGAAGTAACCACATGATTTTATAAGGTTAGAGATGAATAAAACAAAATCTTTTATCTAAACTTCTAAGAACAAAGCTAGTGAAAAAATACATTGAGGGAAATAGAACCAATGCCTATAAAGAATGGTCAAATGTAATGGGAACCTAACCTATGTGATAGTAGATCCCTTATTGATTTCATGTGTACTATCAAAATTATAAAGTTCCATCATATGGTGTAGATTGTGCAAAATATCCAATGTTTAAGGTTGAGTTATATTTTTAATAAATTATATAACCCTTATGGATAATGTGTTACTAAAATGTAAACATGATAAATTCAACTATAGAAGAGTGGAATGTCACCACTCCTATAAGGTCCTAAGTAAGATCTCTAGAACCTTCATAAAACTAGGTGAATTAAGGCCTAACAACATTAAACTATGTTGAATAACATGATATTAGAGAATATAATATGGTGACAAGTTCACTATTATTCATGTAGAAGTTATGACTCATAAAAATTTTTATTTCACTATGCTTCTGAATATCAAAACTTGTGATGCTAGTCTTTGGTTGATAGCCCAAAATTCGTCAAAGATAATATGTTATATTTTTGTTGATTAATTCAGCAAAATTGGTCTTTGAAAATAGTGGTTGATTGCTGTAAATTAGTGTATTTTTAAAAGCTAATTACCACAATTTAACACTTGGTCAAACTAATTATTTTATAATCATTGAACTAGTTGTTTTACACCAATTAGATTATCTATTATTTGACCATGAAACTAGCTATTATGTGTATTAAAATAGTTAGCTGTTACTATTGTGATTCTAACTTATAAGCTATCATTCTTCCTTATGAGTAATACAACTAGGCATATTTCATAAAGGTCTTCTTTCATCACCCAAAATTTACTAAGAGAGATCTTTGTGAATTCTCTCATACAATGTATTTGAAAAAGGTGTATGATGCTAGGTTAATTAGAGAAGGAGCTGCTTTGGTGCTCTTACAATTTGAAGTGCACATTAATGGGAAGGTTTGTTGTATCCTTGAAGAATAACCATAATAACTTGATGCACTGTGATAATTAACTGTACATTGCAATAAATAAATTTTTAGTTAATCTATGATATTTGATCTTTGGGATTAATGATCTCCATAAATATACTAAGATCTCTTTGATCATTGTAATTTATTTGAAAGTTATCTTTAGGCATTGAGATACTTATATAATATTTAAACATCTCTAGATAAGTGGACTTTTTTGTTATTTATGTATACCAGTTGATATTTGATGAGTTTGAATTTATTCATTTATTCCTTTTACATTTAGTTGTTTTTACTAAGTTTTGTGCCTATTTAAATTAATTAGAATATGTTTTGTAATTTAGGTATATTTTTTAGAGTTACTGAGAATTTGTACTTTTAGTAGGCAAATTTCCAACATTTCATCATTTTAACCTTTCTCACTTATTTTAGGTTTTTCGTTGACATAAAAGTTTAGATTTAAAAAGTGGTCTATAGTGAAGTTGTAGTAGACATTTCATATTTTCTAGATTGGGGTTGT
Organism: Rhizophora mangle; assembly: GCA_037832345.1. Lineage (NCBI taxonomy): Eukaryota > Viridiplantae > Streptophyta > Magnoliopsida > Malpighiales > Rhizophoraceae > Rhizophora > Rhizophora mangle. The sequence goes on along the minus strand of JBAPLJ010000078.1, from coordinate 76,646 downwards.
AAGTCTTGATCTAAGTTCCTTTAGGCCTTGAGACTTTGCTTCAAAGACTAGGTAGAAAACTAGAGTCCAAATCATAATTGGAATAGGATTCCTATCCAAGCATTGAATATTTAAATGGCCATAACTTGAGCTTCAAACATCCAAATGAGGTGATTCAAAGGCCTTAATTGGAGTTCAAATTTCAAAATACAATTATTATGAAGATACTCAAGCCCAAAATAGTTTCTTAATGGTCCAAAAATAATTTAAAAGTCATTACAGACTTTGTTGCAAGCTAGATTGAGTTAGTCTTGGTTTTTAGCTCATAACTTGGGTTTTAGACCTTTGTTTTGGGCTGGACTAGATGTATTAGAAAGCTAAAGAAGAGGACTACAACTTTGATGATGAAATAATACCTTAATTCAAACTATATCTATTTAAGAATTAGCTTGGAACTCATTACAAGAATTTTATCACAATTAAAGAAATGAGTTTTTTATAACCTGGAGAATTTAAGAGATTTTTTTAGAGTATCCAAGGTTTTTGGTGTTTGCTATGTACTTTTTTCTAGGTTATAAAAAGGAAATTTTAGTTGTTGGAAAGTAACGAAGGGGAGACAAACACACAAGGAGGGCAGCAAATATATATTTAGTAAGAATTAACATTTTTATTTTCAAGTATGTGTAGCTAGAAGTTTTCAACAATTTTAGGGAATTTCAAAATGTTTAGTATTTTGATAAAATAGATTATTTGTCTTGTTTGAGTTATTTTGATTAAATTGATGAATGATTATTGTTTTAATTCATTCAATTAAGACTACTAAATTGATTAAATAAGGATCGATTGTTAGAGTTAGGGATTATGACCCAACTACCAAATAAATGGGCTATGACAGCGATTCTTACACAGAAGTTATAGACTACTACCTAAGACCCCTGAGGAAACACTTATAACCATTACATAAATAGATTTTGATAATGTGTGTCAATAGTTGATTTTAGGCAATGGTTCAAAACAACTACATTATCTTAGGAAAAGGCAGTTGTTATAAATGTTTAAATAATTGTCTTGAACCACTACCTATATTTTCTCAAAAAGGGAATAAGGTAGTAGTTTAAAACTATTGCCTAATCATTTTTAAAAAAAAAAAAAGGATTAGGCAATAGTAACCATTGTCTATTTTTTTTTCTAAAATAGAATCTTTTTTGTATAAAAAATAAAGGGATATGGTAATGATCTGAAACTGTTATCTATTTTTTTTTTTTTTAAATAAAGGGATGCAATAGCATTCTTAAATTACAACTTGTTCCTTTTGAATATAAAGAGATAAGGCAATACTCTTGAACCATTACCTTTTTTTCTTTTTCTAACAAAGGAATAAGGTAGTGGTCTGAAGCCATTGTTTATTCAAAAAATAAAGGGATAAGGCAACTGTCTAAAACTGTAGCCTTATCCATTTGTTTTTTAAAAAATTAAAGGATATGTTAATGGCCTTGATCCATAACCTATTCCTTTTGAAAATTAAATAAGAGCAAATTGGATATGTCATTATCTTGGAGGCAAAGGAAACACATTATGTAGTTCAACTCACCTTTAAATTATTCAAATGTGGAGAGGATTGGAAACTATCAAGTTTAAAGTGAGATTTTCAACTTTTTTTTATCTATCTCAAACTCAAATTCAACTTACCCATCATTCATTAGTTAAGGACTTTAGATTCTACAAGTAAAGTATAATCTCTATCACAATAAGTTGATCTCTCCATGACCACTTTTGTCTTGTCTTTTTTCTTTTTTGTGATTGGAATTTCATTCAAGTTTATGGACATCTTGTTTTGGATCTCATATTTTGAAGAATTTTTCAATTTTCTTATATTTTCTTTTTTATGTGTTACAATTTTGTTTTCTACTTATAATAAATAAACCCTAGATGTTGAGTTCTTGAATTGGGCTTTTTTAAGCTATATTTGGACTAGAATATGAGGGATATTCTACAAAAAAATAAAATTGCTACATGTTCTACTAAAAAACTACTGTGTAAAGATTATAAAAAACCATTGTAAGAATCTTTTATAACTATTACCTAAATCATCTTTAGGCAATGGTTTCAAATATGTTGCTATAAGTGAAGAAAATTACTATGATGGATCTATTGCAGTGCTCTCAAATTTAATGGACACAAAACCATTATATTACTATATTAGACTTTATGCAGTAGTTTTGAATGGTTGTCGTATGGTTGTGCTTATATTTTTCCTATTCCTAATGACTGAGTAGCAATTAATAGTGGAGAATTATGGACAAGTTTGCTTCTTATTGTTATGAATAACTCATCACAAGTTAAACAATTGAAACTTATGTGATGGTTACTTGAATTAACTTATTTTCCTAATTCTTAAAATTTTTAGCATATAACTCTAGTGAGCTTATTGTTAGGGTATAGTAGTTAGGGTTTAAATGGAGAGCTTGTTCTATTTAATGAAAATCTAAGGCAAAATTTGAGTAATAGTGCATGTTATTATGTAGGATTAATAATTTCAATAAAATTGAGTTAACATTATGAATAATTGAAAGTTTTGAATATTATAATTGTGAATGAACTTAAACCTAAAATTTTATTAATTGACATTTCAATATGTTTTTTTGTTTAATCAAATAATTTACTTTAATTATTATAAAATTAGAATTTTACGTTACCTCTTATTTATATCAATATTTTCAAGTTTAATAATATGGCATTGAATTGATAATACTACCTATGAAATCAAATCTTATTCATACTATCTATAGTTGCATGATTGAGAATAAGGTACCTAATGTTTCTTATAGTCTTGAGGATGGCTACCAATATTAATGAAAATTTGAGTGTCCTAAAATTGAAAGTCTCCCAATTTTTACTAATTTAGAGTTAACATAAACCTTTGTTGATCTTGTAGGCAATCAACATCTCTAAGACTTTATGGTTCTTAGAAGCAAACTATTTTTGCCTTGCAATCTCAGTGCACTATCTCCCTTAAAAGCATTACATTCCCTACATATATCATCTACCTATAAATTATTATTATGAATCATAGTGACATAAACATATTTTGGAAAAAAATAATGAATTCAAGCTATTGTAAATTTTAAAAGTGATATTTTATTTTATTGAATAACATATTAGTGGGACACAAGTTGCGACAAGAGAGCATTCGTCAAATGAGAATAAACTTCTAATGAAAAAATATAACCTGAATTAATATAAATGTCAATCTATTATGTTTTCATTGAGAATATATTTAGTATTGATTGTTGAGATATTTGTAATTATTCTTCTAGATCATTGATTGCAACTATCAATCCTTTTGAATGAACATGAAATTTAGCTTGGTACCATTATGTGTTGGATAGCTTATATATATATCTATCACAATTACTACATCTTTGGTTAAAATGATATTTTATGATTTCCTTTGATTGGGAGTTATCTTTTTTATTAATACATAATGAACAATATCAATGAAAAAATAAGCTAAAGACTCTCCCTTTTTATATACATACACAAGTTATGATATATGTTAATAAATCCTACACTAAAACCTTTCTTTTTGTTTATTTATTCTTTATCTTTTGGCATAAGGGTCACCTATTGCCTTACCAAAAAATGGGACAACTTGAAAATGCTTGGCATTGGATGCCAAAAGTTGATAGTTAATGTGACTGTTATTGTGCGACTGGTACTTTATGGTGAAAAGGGAGTTGTGAGTACAACTAGTACTTTGTGGTGAAGAGGGAGTTGTGAGTATTATGTTATATTATTATTACACATAAATAATGTTTACATGTGAAATTTAAGGACAATTTATTCATTATGACGAGAATTTAAATCTATGGCTTGATAATATAAACAAATTTTTAAAATTATTAGGCCACACAATGTGTGGTATATTTTTGGAGTTTCTTTTAATTATTGTGTTCACATTAATAATTAGAACTCTACCATTTTTTGCATGGCTACAATTAATTATAAGTTTTATGGTGAAAACCCACATGCTAAAGATGGCGTGTGTGATTGATCTCCTGATTAATCACAAAAATAGTTGTAACGATTGATATTTTTTTTTTCCCATTTGCAAGCCCATCAATCATGCCTATGCATGTTTGATTTAAAAACCCAAAGATGAATTTCTATATTCTTAAACATTAAATATCTCATTGGGGACATAGCACAATTGCTTCTTCATTGTTCATAATTTTTATTAGCTTCACAAGTCAATTTTGTGATATATAATGTAGTTGAAATTATTATATTTACAATGCTACCATTGAAATTCTTGAGCATTTTAGGTCCTCGTTATTCAAAAATCTTGTCATTTTGTTGTAGGAACTAGCTCAAAATTGTGAAAAATATGTAAGACTATGAAACATAATTTATAAGAAAATTTCACAAATTGTTGTGCAGTAAAATAATGAAAATTTTTAAACCATAGAGTTTTGATTTCATGCAAGCATAAAAATTAAAAAATTGTTAAAGAAAAAAATAAAGATACTAATTTTCAAAGCTAATAAAAGGTGGCCAAGACAAGCAGATCATCTCTAGCCACTCATTCCTTTTAAACTGGAATTATATTATGATTCAAAAGTAAGTCAATTTAATGAGATATTCCCAAGTTGGCTATGTCTACATTTATCCTTTTTTTATTTTTTTTCTTCAGTCACTTTCACTTAACAAATATGGTAAAGTTAACAATTTATATGATAAATACATGTTTGCGATCACATTATTAATTATAATTATGTATTAAAAAATTAAAAATTTACAACTAATATTTATAATAATTTTGTGCATATTGTGTCAAATTAATTTTGTTCATTTAATAATCATGATTTGTAGTAAATGCAAATAATAAACTAACAATTAATTATGGTTGAATCCATGCTTTTTGATAAAGTAAAAATGTAAGAAGACTAATAACAATGAATGGGTTATACTTAGTGGTATATGATGTTATGAAAATTAAGGAAGAAAAATGTTTAAAAAATTTCTAATTTAATTATCATTGAAATAAAGTAACTTCTTTATTTTAAATACTTATTTAAATTGAGTTTTTTTATTTAAATATGACTTTTTTTAATTTTTTTAAATTCTAAATAACTTATTACTTAAAATGTATAAATTATATAAAAAGACTAAAATTTGAACAATAATATAATTTATTTCAGTTACTTAATTCAAATGCTTGATGTGTGAACTTAGTTCACATATTTTATATCATAATTTGAGTTTTTTTTCCTAATTTTTAGGATAATTCATCTTAATATTGTGGGATTTAATTGTATTTATCTCATTTTTATTGTTTTGTTAATTTATATATTTAAGTGGCAAATTAGGCTTCAAATAAGTTTAGGGAGATAAAGGATCAAAAAGCAACAAAAACAAGAGACAAAAGTGCAGACTATTGGTATTCTTTCTTTCTTCCCTTCTTTATCATTAGTTACTAATTTATTTTAAGATGTTTTATGAATATTTAATTGTTTATTCATGTGTTACAATGAATATAAGTGAATATCTTAATCATTCTAGGGCGAGAATGTAGTCCCTAAATGCTATTAACAAACTAATATTCTAATTCTTTTACTTGTTCTTTGTTAATTAAATTTAATACTTTAAATTTTTATTTATGTTAATGATTGGTCAATATTTGCATGTTTAAGGTAATAAATGATGGAGTGAAAGTGGGAGTGTAATACTAGTTCATAAAAACATTAGACCTAGGTTGTGTAGCTATAAATAAATACAAACCTTTGTGATCATTGTTAAAAATTTCATAAAACTTAATGAACTTCTAATAGTTTTTATAATCATAAAAGTAAATATAGAATTAATATGAGTATAGTTGTTAAGTTTTAAAAGAAATCATCATATACCTTAAAGAATTTGATTATTATTGTTAACAAGCTTTAATTCTAACAACTAGATGTTAAGTTTGTTAAAGATATTTAGTTCATAAAATTTAAGTGATATAACCCTTGTTTATTGATTTTTAGTTTAAATCTAAAATTGGCTTTTAATTTTGTAGTTAGAGAACATTTTCTTCATTCAATTTATTTAGATAACATAAAAAATTTGCATAATTTGGCACTTGAGTTTCTTCTTCATGGGATCAATACTTGGACTCATATCCATTTTACTACTCGAATGTCCCATACACTTATGGTGGATGTTTAGGCAATAAAGTTTTTAGCACCATTATTGGGGAGAAGAGTTTTCAATATTAAAATAATGAACTTTTTTTTATTAATTTTGATTGTATTTTTGCTTTTGTATTGTTATTTATACTCTTATTATATTTTAATTTCATTTATTGAGTATTTTTGTTTTGATAATTTTAGTATGTGATTATGAATTTCTTCTTAATTAGTTTTTTTATTCAATTTTTGTAACTCTTCCTCTTTAGATTCATTTGCTTTTATTTAGGTTGTTATTGATTTTCTGTTTTCATGTGTTTTTATTCCTAATAAGGGTTGGACTAGGTTTAGTTGATATTTTGATCTTTTAGTTTTAAGCTTGCAAAGTGTTATTGTAATTAAGATAGGCACTAGTAGAAATAAAAATTAATTGTTGAATTAGGGGTTGTGCTTATATCCATTCTGAAGGAATGACATTCTGATTAGGGCTAATAGCTATGGTGAAAAAACATCATTTACTAGGGTTTTCAATCATTTTTGTGTTCCTTTTTAGGGTTTCTTTTTAGAGCCATTTTTGTTAAATTTTGATTCATATTTACTACTTCAAGTGATTCTTTGTTTAATATTATTGAAATATTTATTTTTGACATTACAGGGTTGTTTAATGTATGTCACATACATATGGGTAGATTATCTTATTTGATCCTAAGATACATTGAACTTTGCGTACACTAAAGAAAAAGTGACAATTGGAGTAAGATCAAGCAACAATGAAAGAAAAATTGATCAAATAATATACTTTAATTATTATAAAATTAAAATTTTATATAATTTTTTATTTATATTAATATATTCTAGTTTAATTATCTAATATTAAATTGACAATATTATTTGTGAGATTGACTTGCATGATTGAGAATAAAATATCTAGAATATTTTGTAGTGTTGGGAATAGCTACTAAGAAATTGTGAGTTACCTAAAATTAGAAGTCTCCAAATTTTACAAATTTAGACTTTGTATAACCCTTTGTTGATCTTGTAGGCAATCAACATCTTTAAGACTTTAAGGTTCTTAGAAACAAACTATTTTTGCCCTACAATCTCAGTGCATTACCTCCTTTACAAGTATTGTATTCCTTGACATATGTCATCTACCTATAAATTACTACTATGAATCTTAGTAACATTAACATATTTTGGCAACAACTAATGAATTTAAGCTATTAGAAATTTTAAAGGTGATATTTTATTCCATTGAATAATATATTAAAGGTACATAAGTTGAGACAATAAAGCATTCGTCAAATGAGAATAAACTTGTTATAACAAAAATATAACCTAAAGCAATTAAAATGTTAATTTAATGTGTTTTCATTGAAAATATATTTATTATTAATTGTTGAGATATTTGTAATTATTCTTTTAAATCTCTAGTCTATCAATCCATTTGAATGAACATGAAATTTAAGTTGGTCTCATTATCTATAGGATAACTTATATATCTATCCATTACAATAACTAGATTATTTGTTAAACTATATGATCCTTTTAAATAATTCTTTATGATCTTTATTTGACTATGACTAATCCTTTTTATTCATGTAAAAATAAAATGGAGACTCTCCCTTTATAAATATATACACAAATTAATCCTACACTAAAAACCTTTTTTTTTTCTTCCTATCTTTTTCACATAAGTGTCTCCCATTGCCCTTACCAAAAATGGGATGACTCAAAAATGCTTGGTGTCTCTAGGTGCAATGAATATATAATGTAGAAAAAGGTGGGCAATAATGCATTTTGAGTGGTATTGGATGTCAAAAGTTGGTAGTTAATGTGACTACAATTGTGCAATTGGTACTTTATAGTGAAATGGGAGATATGAGTACTATATTCTATTATTATTATACATAAAAAATATTTATGCATTAAATTTTAAAATAATTTATTTGTTTTGAAGAAAATTTAAATTTAAAATTTTATAATATAAATAAATTTTTTAAATTATTAGACCACATAATTAGTGGTAAATGTAAGGAGTTTCTTCTGATTATTGGATTCACATTAATAATTAGAGCTTTTCATTTTTTGCACAAGTGCAGTTAATTATAGGTTTTCTGGCAAAACCCATAATCTCTTGATCTCCTAATTAATCTTAAAAAAACTTGGAACGATTTATATTTTTTTCCCATTTGAACATCCATCAGTAACGCTTATACATGTTTGAAATTTAAAACCCAATGAAAAATTTCTATATCCTCAAACCTTAATATATTTCATTGGGGACACAACACAATCACTATTTCATTGTTCGTAATTTTTATTAGTTTAATAAGTCAATTTGGTGATATATATTGTAGTTGAAATTATTATGTTTACAATGCTACAATTGAAATTTTTTAGCATTTCAAGTCCTATTTATTCACAAAGCTTTTTTTTTTTTTGGACAACTCGAAAGTGATATCTAATTATGAAACATAATCTATAAAAAATTTTACAAATTGTTTTATGAAAAAAAAAAGATGAAAATTTAAAATCATGGAGTTCTAATGTCGTACAAACTTTTAAAATAATTAAGGAAAAAAAATTTAGGAATATTCTTATTTTCAAATAATTTATCAATGAAATTTTAATCAATATAATTAAAGAAAATTAATCTACAAATTAGTTAGTAAGGCCATGAATGTATGCTAATATTTTTGATAGAATGTATAATTGAGAGAGCTTCAAGAAACTAGGCTGATCAAAAGGTAACCTATCCTACATTAACTTATTTATAGGCTCAAGAACCAAATTGTTTCTCATTAGGATATATATGCATAACATAAAAATGGATAGTAAACATGCTATTAGGAGATAATTTATGATTCTTATGAAATAGATATGTTTGTGTACTTTTTCCATAGGTTTTAAGAAAGAATCATATCTTTTTCTATTAATAAATTATCATATCATAACTTACTTAGAATAGACATTTGTCTTAGCAATCTAATTCCCATATTTTTGAATTGTAAATGTTTCTATAGATAGAGATTAATCATCAAGTCACAAACCTAACATATTATTTTGTTTCATGATTTACATTCAAGTTACTTGTCATGTTCAAACATGGCCTTTTTGGTTTAGGATGAGCAATATCTTATAAAGTGAGATTAAGCATGTTTTGATTTTCAAGATCATTGAAATGTGTGTTCCTTGTGAAAGTTGGGTGAGTTGTGCGACTACACATAAAATTTAAGCATACTACTTCTCTTAGGAATTTCTCCTTTGTGCTAAGCCTGAATATGGTTCAAATAAATAGAGATGTTATGAATAAAAGTGCTCAAATAATTTGATATTCCTATGTACTCCATTGTTTTGAGTGGCTTAGTAATTGAGAAGCTTCATCACAAATTGTTTTCTTTCATATCAAATGAAGACTTGAATTATGAGTATGTAAAAAAGCACTTTGAGTAATTTTAGTAGTGACAAAAAATGATTATGGGAGTAGTTATTACATGATTTGATTATGTTAGCTGCATGATAAACATGATTGAGCTTAGAAATGTGTATGGATATGTGAGATGAAGAATGTGAGTATGCTTAGTTTTTCTTTGTTCATTATTGTGTTGTCCTAAGATGAAGATCTAATGATTAGCATGGTAGGTACCTTGGGTGTGATGAGTGATTCTAAATTGCTTGTGATTCTTCACTTTGCATATCTTTTACTTGCTTAAGGACAAGCAATTATGCAAGCTTCAGGGTATTTGATGTATGAAATTATTTCACACAATTTGAGTGTTGTTCCTAATTTATAGGTTAATTAGTTTTAATATTTTGGGGTTTAATTGCATTTATCTAGTATTTGTCATTTTGTTAATTTGTAGGTTTAAGTAACAATTTGGGTTTTAAATAGGTTTTAAAAGAAAAAGGATTTGAATTAGAAAACATCTTATGTTCCAGCAAGAATTCTTATTCTATTAGCTTAAACATTATTCTATTTTTGGGCTATAATTGGAGTTAAAGACCTTAGATTAGGGTGTTTTTGAGCTTTTTGGATAGCAAAGGCATTAGGCTATAACTTCATAAGAGGCCCAATTCAAAATTCTATCATTTTGCTAGCCAAAAATTTGTTGGAATTTAGTGGTGAAGAATTAAAGCAACAAAGTCTAAAATAAAGAAGAGAAGGCATGGATCAATCATAAAACTGTTAGACAATTGGTTTGCTACTGGAAGGTTAGATCAACACCAGTCCATGGCCAGTTAGTGAACCAATTTGATATTGGATGTGCAACTTTATGAAACTAATTGCACCAGTTCATTACAATTTTTTGAACACAACACAATTTTTTTGTGGATGTTTTAAGGGTATTTTGATCATTTTGAGAGAGATCTATGAATATTATGATGACAATTGTCTTAGGTGGAGAGAACAAAATAAAAGTAGAAAATTGGAAAGCATCGAAATAAGAAATGAAAGTGCAAGACTCAAAGATTATTGGCCTTCTTACTTTCTTCTCTTCTTTCACATTATTTACTAATTTATTTTAGGATCTTTCTTATTAACATTTAGTTATTTATTCATGTGTTTTGATAAATATGAGTGGCTAAATCTTTTATTATAGGGTAAAGATGTAGTCACTAAATTCTATTAGCATGCTAATATTCTAGTTGTTTTGATTATTTTTTGTTAATTCAATCTAATGCTTTTGATTTTCATCCATGTTAATATCTAACCATTATTTGCATGTTTAACGCATTAAATGATGAAGTAAAAGTGGAAGTTTAATACTAGTTTGTAAAAGTATTAAATCTAAGTTGTATAGTTTAGAAATAAATACATAACACCTTCTTGATCATTGTTAAGAATTTTACAAATCATAATGAACTCGTGTTAATTTCAATAATTACAAAAATAAGTATATGATTATTATGAGTATAGTGATAAGTTTTGAAAGAGATGACCATATGCCTTAGGGAATTCGATCGTTATTGTTAACAAGTTTAAATTCTAGAAATCATGTGCTAAGTTTTGTTAATGATATTTAGTTGATGAAATCCAAGTCCTAAAACCCTCATTTATAGATTTTTAGTTTATATTTAAAATTGCATTTTAATTTCATAATTAAATAATCCTTTCTTCATTTGATTTATTAAGATAATATAAGAAATTTGCATAATTTGATACTTGAATTTTCTCTTCGTGAGATTGATATTTAGACTCATATTCACTTTACTATTTAAATGTTTCATACACTTGTAGTGGATTTTAAGACAACCATTTTATTTTTTTCAATTCAATAATGAAATTTATTTTATTTATTTTGAAATTTTAAATAACATTTTACATAAATTATGAAAATTACATAAAAAATTTAAAATTTGAATAATATTATAATTCATTTAACTAATTACTCAAATATGACATTTTTTTACTCAAATTTGTCTTATTTTTACTTTTTTTTAATTCAAATAATTTGTTATATTACGTAAATTAAATTAAAAAAAAAAAAAACTCAATTTTAAATAAAAATATTATTTATTTTAATAATTATTTAAATTGTGAGTTTTTATTTAAATAAAATTTTATTCATTTATTTATAAATTATAAGTAACTTTTACTTAAATTATGTAAAAAATAAATTTAAATTTAAATAATATTATAATTTATTTAAATATTTACTCAAATATGACCTATTTATAACTACCATAGACATTTTTTTATTAAAATTTAACCTATTTTTATTTTTCTTAAATTTTAAAAAACTTTTTTACTTAAATTATATAAATTTAAAAAAAAACAAATTAAAATGATACCAAATTTCATTTAAACAATTATTGTAAAAAATCATTAATTAATTATTTAAATTAATTTTTTATTAAAATTTAATTCATTTTATTTTAAGTAATTTTATTTTTTATGTATTAAGTGATTGTAAAGAAAAATTACAATTAACAAGCACCTTAAAGTTGATGTTATAAATAATTGTACTACATAATACTTTATAGCCCTTTTTTTCCACCAAATAGATAATTAATGATCTTCTAGGCATGCCAAAGTTAGCATAGTAAAACTTTAGTTAATTTTAGTGTAGAAATTGCTTTCCTTGGAAATGCAGACTTATCAAACACCAAGAACAGTAGGCACATCATTCAACTATGAAGTTACTATTCATGATGGGTGCTTGTCAAAATTACTTAGTCCTAAGTAGTGTATAAGCAACTTTGTTGTTAGATAAGGAGGTAAATTATAATGCAGCTAGTGCATAATTGTCTTTGCTTCATTTGCCCAAGTCCTTAATTGGTGGAGACTAGAGAGCACCTCTAATGATAAATTAATCAAGACTCTATACTTAATTTAATTATATATATATAAATTTTTGTACGTATTTAATAATTTTGATAATAAAATAATTTTATTTTTTACTTTAAACATTAATGTATTATAATTAAAAGTAAAAAAAAATATATTAGATGATATTTATGTACAAATTAAGATATTAGTAAGAGATAAAAAATTTATTTGCAACCTATTTCTAAATTTTAATTTTAATAAATTTATTATAAATTAAAATATTATTGATACATTGTAATAGGTCAACTTTAAAATTTAAAGTGTCTATGGTGGTTATAGATGAATAAATGACTTAAAGTTTGTAACTCTTGATAGATAATAATCATTTTATTGATTTAAAGTTAGAAAAAGACTAAAAGTCAAGCCTAATAATGCCAATTCATCCTAGTCTTAAAATTACGTTAAACAATGCAATGTAGTCGAAATATAAGATCATTTTCTCAAACCCCAAAAAAAAAAATTGTGTTTGATTTGCAATGCCCCCACCCTAACAAATAAAAAATGGGTTTTTCTTTTCTTTTATTGCAAGGATAGTAAATAATTTCTTAATTAAATACTTGTACAATAAAAAAAAAAGGTTTTATTTTGAAGAAGAAAAATATATTTTAGGTGATATGGAAAAAAGGATCCAATAATAACCTTTACACAAAAGATACAAGAGAAACTCCACCACCTTAAAGATATAAGGTTGATAGCATTCACCACTCTTAAGGGATCCACTTAAGAGATAAAAAAAATGGTAGAGTTAAGTCACCACTCAATGGAATCCACTATAGAGATACAAAATATAGAAGAAAACTCTTCAAATTCCATAGGGTAAAAGTTTAATTATTCACCAAAAGTTTATTTTTTCAAATACTAGAGAAAACTATAAATAAAAGGCTTTGGAACATCTCTCCAAGCATAGGAAAATGCTTCAATATCTTGACTTTTGACTATCTTGACAACTAGTAAAGGAACTTGACTCTTGATGTTCTAAATTCATCCAAATCTAGATATCTAGAGCTTTTAAATGGCTACTCATGATTGTCAATAGGCTTAGTTGAAGGTCCAATAGTTGGAACAACTTTGACATGCAATCCATTCTTCTAATAGCATGATGAGCATTTTTTGTGCTTGAGCCAAGTCTTGGATTAATTTTTGGTTATTATTAGGAGATGCTCCTATGTCATTAGGTATAAATAATATTAATTTGAATGAAATAGGAAATTTTTTATTTCTTTCTTTGGACTTAAAAGGAATGCAAACATCCCTTGTTATTCTAACTCTATTGTTCATTTATGTCTGTTTTTCTCATGTACTAAGGATTCAAGCTCTGTTCTCCTAAACAAGCAAGTATTTCTACTCTAGATAAGATTAGAAATGCATAGGGATTCACATTCTGCCTAAATAGACTGGTAATGGTTTGCATGCTTTTTCTTTAATAAAGAAAACATCTCTAGGTTGTGCTTGTAGTTTCTTTCTCTATTAATCTTCAAGAAATTCAAGAAAAGCATTCTTTGTTTCTCTACCACTACCGGAGAGAATGATGAATGTGCTGTTGCAATTTGGGTAGGAGCTTTTGAGGAATGACTGGGAGACAGTGTATAGACTTGCCAAGCTGGCAATGCAACTCGACCCCTTCTACGGTGGCAAGAGTTTTCTTGACAGGTATGTTGCTTCCTAGCGTGTCCACCATGCGGCCACCAAGAGTAAGAAAGAAACCAGACTCACTAATTGGTATGAGGTTTTGGGCATTCCTCATGACTCACTCGTGAAGGCTGTCAATCATCATTTTGTCAAGATGGGGAAACTCATTGATCCCGATTATCATTGCTCTGCCACTACCAAGGGTGCCTACATTCTCATCAGTAGAGTTGTGGAGGTTTTGGATGACTCCAAGATTAGGGCTTCCCATGACAGTTACTAGAAGTGACTTGTTTTACCCAAGCTTTTGGGTGTGAAAAGCCATGCAGTTTTCCAGTCTAATACCAAAAGCTGCCGTGGTGCTTCTTGTTTGGTTTCACCGTGCCAAACATGGTTGAAGATGTGGAGGGTCTATGTACATATATATCGTAATCTCTTTAATTCCTTTTGTGCACAATTGTAATTTTTCTGCACTACATTGTTGAATAGAATTGAAGATCATTTTCCCTTTTTTTGTCTTCTTGGTCATCAATGTAATTTTTCTGTGTTAGGTAGGATAACTCAATTATTGGATTTGCATTTTTTTTTTAATGAATATTACGTTCAAGCATTTTGCATATTTTCTTGAAATTAATTGTGAATTCCAAACTATTCATGTTTTCTCTTGGGATTGAATTGGCACGTATCAATTTTTCTTTCATAAGCGTGGCAGTGGCTCATAAATGTTTTTGTACTTCTAAGGCAGGCACATCTCTAAGTTCTGCCAAACAAAATTAGCAGTGTTCACTTTTGTTAACCTTCTATCAAACGCAGGAGAAAATTACCCTTGTTTTGGTACAAAACGTCTCGGTCTATTGAGTTTAATCTAATCCGATACAAACATTAATTGACTAGGTTATTGGATCATTGGTTTAATTAGTGAGTCAATAGCTGGTTCGATCAAATTAATGTCTATAGTCAAAATTTTTTATTAAATATAACAATATAAGAAAAAAAAATTATGAACACCAAAAAGAAACAAAAGAAAGACCATCACATAATTCTAAAGTGTTACAAATTCTCCAATTTTTGTTATACCAGTACAAGGAATAAGATAACTAAATTACTAACAAAATATAATCTAAATTGTCTTTCATTACAAAGTTTAAATTTCAAGTTCAAAAAATCTTAGATTTAGAAATAGTCTATTAGATTTAGCTTTCATGATGAGGAGAGATCATTCATTGCATGAAAAATGTGATAGTCTCTTGATTACTTAAAAATAGGACCTCCCATTTTGAAGTTTGAATCACTTAAAGTCCATCCAATAAAGGACTTATAACTCTTAAGTAGTCCTTTATAACTTTATAAAGGACTTATAAAGGACTTGAAGCTTCTCCTTTCATTGTAACATTGATGCAAAATGTTCATGCAATTAACCTCTATGCCTTTAATAAACCTTAGGTAGCCTAAATCTATTGATTTTCATAAAACAAAGTAGTCATTCATCATAATTGTCTTTTCTTATATGCACAGAGTGGTTCATTGCCTAAAACATAAGACTATCACATCATTATTAGCTAGTGAGGCTTCTCACATCATTGCATAGAGTCCTTTACCCAAATGATTCATTAAATTAAGCCAATTTTTTACACTAATCATTGATTGGATTGCAAGATGCATGTTATTATGTCTTAGGTAGTCCAAATCCATGGAAGTTCATCCAATAAAGAAGTTATAACTATTGATTAACTTTATTATGTATGCATGGTCATACAAGTAGTACAATGAAGTATTCATCAAAGATTGATCCCAAAGAGAATTATAATAAACTTTATAAGTACTAAATTTGTAGTTAATCAATTTTATTTGAAATATGAAGTGTTCACAATGTTATTAAACCCTATGTATATAAGAAGCAAATTTAGAATTGTGATTGATAATGAAAAAATGGCTTAGGGTATGTAATTTCACCTAACAATCAGTTTGATAAACTTTATCATCTTAAAATATATCACAAAGTTCAATGCCAACTGAATGTACTAAAATATTTAACACCTCTTCTAATAAGTTGATGAAGATGCTCCATCAAATCAAAACACTATATTCTTATGCTAATTCAATTAAAGTAGCTCATTAAGATTGAACATTTTTTCAAGTTGCATATCTTGCAAAGCTATAGCCCTAATCATTTTAATGATATGTCACTTTATTAATTTTTCCTAATTCAAATTAGCTCTTCCAAGAGTCATCTAAATCTTGCAATTCATTCAATTGTTAATCAAATAACTAAAAAGATTATGAACATAATAAAGTAAACAATCAACAATGTGATGCAATAAATCAAGAATCCAAAGTCATATCAAACTTTGAGCTAAAGATCCATTACCACCCCTAGAAAAGAATACAGTCCATGCTTGAATGTTGAAATTAAGTGAACATGAATAAATATGAAGAAAGATTGAAGATAGAGCAAAGAGCATGATGGTATGCTACCCAAAAACATTAAAATTGAATGATCTCCTAGATTTTGATCCAAATCTTGCTTTATGTTCTCCTTCTTCAAGTTTTCAAGTCTCAGCTCTCACTTTAACCACTGTTTTTTTTTTTTTTTTTTTATTTTTTTTTTTTTTTAGATTAGTTGGTGGATACCCTGCAACTCCACTATGCTTTTCCTTTTATCCTTTTCATGAATCATATCTCTACTATTCAAATTCATATGTGGATAACCAAATGTTATGTGAAATCCAAAAGAAGATTTCCCCCAAGTTTCGACAAGACTAGATCATCTTTCTTTCCTTACATGTCATTTGTCCTGGACTTACAACTTATAGCTAAATGTGTTCTAAGATATCAAAGGAATTAGGCTTAGTTTCAAATAAGAATTGTACCTCTTTCACTTATCTTCAATTTCCCATAAGAATCACATCGATTTGAATTATAGGTAGGAAGTTATGCCCAAAATATGCAACATGCAAAATATGGATATCTTCCTTCTTTTGGGTGCTTGGTGCCTTAATTTGCAATAACTTCTTATTGCATGCATCAATACATGGATTGTCCTTTTGAATGCCATGTCCATAGTTATTTATGGTTTTTATGAGATCTTTGAATCCAATTTCTTGAATTCCCACCATTGAGCTCTAATTAGCCATACAAGACAATTTTGCAAGATTTGGTGCATAACCATGCTAATTGAGATAATTTTATCACAAAAATACTAATTTAGAGATGTGAAATTGTGTAAAAAATAGCTTATCAAAAATTGTCTCTTGATTACTTGAAAATAAGTCTTCTTCTCTGGTACTTCCATCTCATTGAAGTCTATTATTTAAAGGAGCTATTACACTTTATATTGATTTTTAATTAGGAAATAATCATTCATCCCACGAAACTTTTGATTGACATTAGATTTTTTTTGGCTATAAGGGTTTTCTTTTCATCACAAAAAATCATTCACATACAATGATCATACAAATAACATCCATATCAACACCAAACATTAATTTCACTACAACACTCTTATCAATGCACCTTGGGTAGTTTGAATCTATTGAATTTCATCAAAAAAATAAATTAATCATTTATCTAGATTAGCCTTTCATTCATGGATGAATGCCTCCTTGAAGTTCATCATGAAATTAACTTAATGTTTACACTAATGCTTGAATTCATTATGAGATATATGTTCCTATGACTTGTGCAATTGAAATCCATTGAAGTCCATTGAATAAAGAAGCTATTATTGTTGACTAGCTTTATTTACCATGATAGAATCTTTTATTGCTTGAAACATAAGATTGTCTTGTGATTTGTTGAAAATAGTACTTCTTCTCAAGGTAGTCTAAATCCATCAATTTTAAACAAATAAATGAGCTATTACTCTTGATTAGGTTTTCTACCAATTTAAAATCATTCATTGCTTGAAACATGAGATTGACACTAGATTCCTTCACAATATGGCTCTACTTTTCATTGTAATGAATTATTCACACAAAGATCACATAACTAATGTTTGTGTTTACACTAAACATTAATTTAATTATGACATGCACATCAATATAGCTTGGGTAGTTTGAATCCATTGAGTTTCATCAAATAAAGTAGTCTTTCATTTTATTTAGGCTTTCTTTCATTCATAGAATGGCTCATTACTTGAACGAGTAGATCACCACCTTATTTCTTGCCAATAAAATTTTTATTCCAAGGAGTCATTAACACAAAGGCAGCACGAAATTAACTTAAATATTTTCACTAATTATTGACTTCATTGCAAGATGCATGTTATCATTTCTTATGTAGTCCAAATCTATTAAAGTTCATCCAATCAAAAAGCTATTACTCTTAATTAGCATTCTTTACTACAAGATAATTATTCATTACTTGAAATAAGAAACTATCTCTTGATTACTTTACAATAGGACTTTTCTTAGTACTCCAAAATATTTGAAATCCATCAAATAACAAAGTTATTACTCTTGTTAGCTTCATTTACCACAAGAGAATCATGTTCATTTGTTGAAAATTGAGATTGTCACTTGATTCTTAGGCACATCTATTTTTGTTGTAAGGAATCGTATACACAAAATAAGCATGCCATTAAATTCCTATCTAAATCTATTGAATTCCATCAAACAAAGAAATTATTCATCTTCATTAGATTTCCTTAAATTGACATTCATTGCATGAAACATGAGACAAACACTTCATTTCTAGCAATTAAGGCTTCTCATTTTGTTTAAAGATGTCTTTCACACAAGGGAATAATTAATTTAGGTAGTCTAAATCAATTGAAACCTATACAATAAAGAAGCTATTACTGTTGATTAGATTCTTTCACTATCAAACAATCATTTATTAATTGAAACAATAGAACACTTCTTGATTACATTACAATACGACTCTTCTCCTCCAAGTAGCCAAATACGTTGAAGTCTAATGAATAAATGAGTTATTACTCTTGATTACCTTTCTTTACAAGAAGACAATTATTTATTGCTTGAAACTTGAGACCATCACTTGATTCATTGAAAATAAGGCATCTCCATAAATTACATGGAATAATTTAAACAAAATGAGCATCTAATTAGAGTCATACATCTTGATTAGCTTTTCTTGCATAGATAGAATGGTTCGTTTCTTGAAACACAACACTATCACTTTATTTATTGCTAATATGACTTCTTTCATTCTAAGGAGTCATTAACATAAATGAATCACGAAAGTGACTTAAATGTCTACACCAATCACTAATTCCATTGCAAGAATCACTTTGTTATATCTTAGGTAGTCCAAATCTATCAAAGTACCATCTAATAAAGAAGCTATTATGCTTGATTAGCTTTCATTACAATAAGCAAATAATTTGTTACTTGAAACTTTACACATGCCCTGTTGATTACTTGACAATAGACATTTGCTCTAGGCACTCCAAATCCATTGAAGTCTATCAAATAATGCAGCTATTACTCTTATTAACTTTCTTCATAAGGATAGAATTGCTCATTTGTAAAATCTAAAGACCGTCACCAAATTCCTAGATAATAAGGCTTCTCTTTTTATTACAATGAATTATGCACACAAAATAAGCATGCAATTAAAATTCATCTCTACACCAATCAATAATTCCATTACAACATGCACACCAATACACCTTAGGTAGTTTGAATCAATTGAATTCCATTAAAATAGAAGTCATTCATCATGGTTGCCTTTCTTACATGGATATTCATTAGATGAAACACAAGACCAAGACTTTATTACTAGCTAATAAGGATTTTGTTTTCCTTTTAAAGAGTCATTCAAACTTCACACAAAATAAATCATTAAATTGACTAAAAAGTATATGACAATCAATGATTCCCTTGTGAAATGCATATTATTCTATATCTTTAGTAGTTTGAATGTATTGAATTCCATCCAATAACAAAGCCCTAACTCTTGAGTAGCATTCTTTACTATGATAGATTTGTTCATTGTTTGAAACATGAGTTTATCTCATTAATACTTGAAACAAGGCTTCTCATTTTGTTAGTCTAAAACACAATTGAAGGCCATTAAATAAAGGAGCTATTACTAGACTATTTTTCTTTAGAAAAGAGAATCATTTGTTGCTTAAAACTTAAGGCCATCACCTAATTCCTTTGTAATAACACTTGCAAGGAATCATTCCCAAAGAATAATCATTTAATTAACATTTATGTCTATAAAGAAAATTAATTTCATTATGATATGCACTTTAATACCCTTGGGTAGTTCAATTTATTTCCATGAAGCAAACAAGTCATTAACTTGAATAGTTTTTCTTACATAGTTAGAATGGTTCATTCCTTGAAATATGAGACTAACACTTTATATCTAACTAATGAGGCTTCTCCTTTTGTTCCAAGAATTCATTCACACAAAGGAATTGTGAACTTAACTTAAATGTCTACATTAATCACTAATTTAATTGCAAGGTATGTGTTATTATGTCATGGATAAGTTGAGTCCATTAAAATTCATCCAATAAAGAAGCCATTATTCTTAAATGGGTTTCATTACTACAAGAGAATTGTTCATTACTTGAAAAATGAGACATCTCTTCATTACTATAAAAAAAAGATTTCTTTTCAAGGTAGTTTGAATCAATTAAAGTCCATCAAGTAAAGAAGTTATTTGTTTTGATTAGCTTTCTTTACTTGGATATATTTGTTCATTGCTAAAAACATGATATATTAACTAATTCCTTGGCAATAAGGCATTTTCTTTCATTGCAAGGAATTCTTCATAGAAAATGAGCATGCAATTAACTTCCATGTCTACCAAAAATATTTATTTCTCTGTGACATGCACATCAATACATCTTTGGTAGCTTGAATCTATTGATTTCCATCAAACAAGAGAGAGTTTTCATCTTAAATAGCTTTTCTAACTTGGATAGAATGGTTCATTGCTTGGAGGATGGGACTATCACTTCATTTCTATGTAATAAGGCTCCTCTTTTTCTTTTATGGAGTCATTCACGTAAAAGAATCATTAAATTAACCTAAATTTTCTACACCCATCACTAATTCCATTGCAAAATGCATGTGATTCTATCTTGGGAAGTCTGAATTCATTGAAATCCTTCCAATAAAGAAATACATGTAAAGATCATTTAACCACAAGAAAATATTGTAGAAATTTTTATAGAATGACCAAGGTGTCCATTTTCAATGATGATTAATGTAGTGTTAGTGTCAAAGAAGAAGAATAACAAGAGAAGAGAAGAAACTTTTGTAGAAAAGCTTAAAACTTCATTGTAGTAGCTTAGTTCCTATTATAGGGACATTTTACACTATTTTGGCCACTAGTTCACTGTTTAAAAAACAACTCTTGAACTTGCTTTAACAACTATCTATATTACAATCTAACTTTTCCTAAACTTAAGGAATACAAGTAAACTTGGTTAATAACTACCAAGTATAAAAATTAGTTACTTTGTCTTCAAGTAATTTGTTGGTTCTCAACTTCTTAGCTTCTACTGCTGTCTTTCAACTCCTTTTTCTACTTCAAAAGTTTCTTTTCTAACTTCTTGAGTCTCTAACAAAATTATCATGTGCATAAACACTCCTCCTTGAGATTTTTATTGGACACTCCAACCATGACTTCCAACTTTTGAAATTTGGACTTCGGTAGAGACTTTGTTAAAATATCTACTAGTTGATCTTCTGATCTACAACACTTTAATTTTAATTTTATTCCTTCATTTCTTTTAGCTTTGCTGATTGCATGATGCTTGACATTTGTATGCTTTGTCCTCCCATATTGTATTGGAATATTTGCAATTTCAATTATAGATTTATTGTCACACCTAATTGTTGTTGCTGCTGTTTGCTTAAAGCAAAGGGCCTTGAGAATTTTTTTCCCCCAGATTGCTTGGTTGGCTGCTGCAGCTACTGCTATTACTGCTACAGACTTTGCCTCTGTAATGGATTGGGCTACCTCCTCTTGTGCCTTGGAATTCCAAGAAAACATTCTTAAACCAAGTTAGAAAGCATAGGCTGAGGT
Organism: Rhizophora mangle; assembly: GCA_037832345.1. Taxonomy (NCBI): domain Eukaryota; kingdom Viridiplantae; phylum Streptophyta; class Magnoliopsida; order Malpighiales; family Rhizophoraceae; genus Rhizophora; species Rhizophora mangle. The sequence goes on along the minus strand of JBAPLJ010000078.1, from coordinate 54,530 downwards.
GCTTTTCATATCTTTCAAGCTACTTGCCTATTCAATGTCCACAAAACCTATCAATTTGCCCTCTTCAACTAGCTCGTAACATATTCCAATCTGACTTGTCCCTTTTGAGTACCTTGGGACTCTCTTAGCTATGTCATACAAACAATCAGATGGACTTTACATCAAACCTTAATAATAGACTAGCTGCAAACATCAAGTCTACTCTTATGGAAATTTGGTATAACAAACTTTCAATGAAACTTTTATATTTGAATGCATTTGCTAGCTCTGCATTATCTTTATTTCCCAGTTTTACATTGACAACCAGTGGTGTTGCCATTGGTTTGGAATGTTGCATTCTAAACCCTTTCAAAATATTTTAGGCATACTTTTTTATGGCATAGGAAGATGCCCTCATTAAATTGATTAACTTCAAGCCCAAGGAAGTACCCCATGTGTCCTAAGTCTGACATGTCAAACTAACATTGCATTTCAACTTTGAACTTCATTAATTCCAGTAGATTTCTTCCTATCATAAATAAATTATCAACATAATTTTTGTGACTACAATATGGCATCATTATCACTACTCTGAAGTGCTAACTACATAAAAAAAAGTATTCTATTGTACCAGGCTTTCAAAGCCTATTTTAGGCCATACTGGAAGGAGTTTATAAGAGCCTACTTATAAACTTTCTATTCACTATGTTTTCCCTCAAAGTCTTTAGGTGGAGCAACATAAATCTCCTCATTTAGAATGCTATTTAGTAATGCAAATTTGGAATCTAAATGAGAGATTTTCCATCTCATTTGATCTATAATTACTATCAAAATTCCAAAAGTGTCCATTTTGCTAGTGTAGTCAATTCTATGCTGATGGGAATAGCCTTTGACTACAAGTCTTACCTTATACTTGTTCACACCTCCATCAGGATTTAGTTTTACCCTAAATGCCCATTTCACTCTTATCACCTACGTGTTTTCAAGTTTCTCAACTAAGACCCAAGTTTGATTTTTCGTAATCATGCCAATCTCCTCCTTCATTGCTACATTCCACTCATCACCCTTAGGAGCTTCTTCATAAGTGATAGGTTTTTATTATAAATCTATTAAATCTATGCTATACATTAGCAAGAGGTCATATGTATTTAATGGGAGGATAATTATAGTTATCAGATTCAACCTCAAAATCTATATCTTAAGAATCAATAACTTTTTTGTTGCAAGTTCCTTCCAGTTTGTGACTCATTCCTATCCTAGTAAGGTCCCTGATCAATCTTCATGTCTCTACTAACAATGACTTTTCCACTTTTCTACTTTCTCACCTAGCTTGCTTCTTTTTACATCTAGCATATGTGTGTATCCCAGGAACCAAACACTCTCAAGAATTTAAGAGTTGGCTTAAAGTTACTCCAAGTTTCCATTAGAGAGCTTCCCCATTACTTTTGTTGGCATCTTGTTCTACAAATAAATAATTATGTTGATAGCTTTTTCCTAGAAGGATTTTGGTAACTTCTTCTCAAAGTGCATGCACCTTACCATCTTTAGTACTCATCTAAATTTTTGTCTTTACCACTTTATTTTGTTGTGGAATGTAACTAACTTTCAAACTAATGTTGGATCCCCCACTCCTCAAAATATTTGGTTAAACTCTCCAGAAACATACTTATTTCCAATGTTCAATCTTAGGTTCTTCAAAACTTTTTCACTTTGAGTTTCAATAAAAAACTTTAAACTTCTTGAATAACCCAAAAATCCTCTGACTTTTACTTCATTACGTACAGCAAGGTCATCCTTGAGTAGTCATTCATGAACAATTTTTGCTTTTGCAAGAATATGGCTCCATTAGTCCACAAACATAAAAATTGACCATTTTGAAGCTTCCCTTTATCTCTCTAAGCACATTACATGGGAAAAAAATAATTTTTGCTGCATGCCTAAATCATAACTTTGACACACATCAAAAAAGACTTTGATAGTAGGCAAATCATTTACAAATTCTTGTTTTTCTATGAAGGCTCTTCTGTCATAGTTTAGAATCATCAATCACTCTACCATTTTGTATTTTGACATTTCAATTGAATTCAAGTTCTCAATAAAACTCCTATTCTCCATAAAAACATTAGTGAATTATATGCCAATAGGATCATAAAGCAAACAATTTTTATCTTTGAACAACAAGTTAAAGCCCTTAGCATCATTTGCCCTCCATTGTCAATCTTTACCACATGTATGAATAGTGTCAGGTGACTTAAAAAATCAGCATGGCTAGTCACGTGGTAAGTACAACCCTACTATGTAGAAATCATGATCTCTAATTCTCTACTTTTATCACTATTAAAGCCATAATCAAATGTTCATGTTTCACCTCTTCTTTAGTGAAATTAGCTTTTTGAGATTGTTGGCCTTAACCTTGTTGTGCTTCTTTTTGCAATACTTTTAATATGAGTAAATTTGGTGCAAATCTTGCATTAAACCTTGCCTTTCCATTAATAGTCATCCCCTACATGATTAATTCTTTTGTAGATAGGACAAATTGAGAACTTTCCTCTTTTCCTATGATTGCTTTTGGACTCAAGCTACATTCCTTTATTGGAATATTTAAAGGTAGTTTTCTTGTGTCTTTTAAATCTAATAGCTTCAACTTCAATTGAGCTTGTAATGCAACTTCCACACCACCTTTAGTTCTCAAGCTTCTCCTTTGTTCCTAAGCTTTAAGTGCCTTATGAGAATTAAAATACACATCCTGAATTTTTTAAAGTTGGCTTATTGTAGATATCCAAAAAGAATTGGGCCATATACTAGTGTCCTTAATCCAACTTATAGGCTGGTCAAAGCTTTGCAATCCAACTTATAGGCTGGTCAAAGCTTTCCTAAATCTAATTAGGAGTTATTCTCTGAAAAAGCTAAGTTGGTTCCAAAGAGGAAGTGTCTATCCTTCTTTAGGTTATTTTTTTTCTTGTCTCTTAAAGCTATAAATAGACATGTTAGGGTTCCAATAACACATACATACACATACCTCTCTTTTCTTTCTTTCCTAAACAAACTTATGATAAGCAAGGTTAAGGTGTTGTTTTCAATTTTAAGGATTGAAATCATTAGAGGAAGCATTGTAAGGCTTATTGATATTTATTTCTAATCTAATTTTTTACTTTGAATTCTCATGTTATTATATTATTATTGTTTATAATTATATTTTTATATTGTTTGATTGTTAGGAGCATACTAGACAATTATACTTTATGATCTAATTCTAGTTTAGAATTTAGGTTTGTAATTCTAATGCTAACAAGCAAATAGAAATTATAACTATGGTCATCTTTGTCTAATTTCTGTTGACAACATGGTCTAAATTAAACAAATCAACTTGTGAATTTTTTGTTTAGGTTCAACAATCTTTCTTATCTTAATGTTATCAATAAATTATTATCAAAGAGCTTGTCCTAGGTAGTTTTATTGATGAGAGATTAATTGAAACCTTGTCTTGATTAACAATGGACTAAGGAAACATTTAGAATAATAGAGTTTGTCATTATTCTAAACCAAATATTCAATTAAAAAATTAATGATTTTTAGTGTTAATGATTAATTGTGAATCCAATGGTGTAAATATCCTTATTATCAAAGGTGTTGTCATCTATTAATTTTATTTACAATTAGTTTTTTTAAAAAATTTATTAGCTTAATTAAAACCAAATTCCTCCCTATTTACTCTTTTATTTGTGTGAATTCAATAGAATTAAAATCATTAATTTATGATAATGTTATAACTGTGACATCATTTTTGTTTTATTTTTTACAATTTATGCTTGTAAATTGGTCATTTGATTTGTTTATTGAGTGCTTTGTAGGTAAGTGAATATAAAAGTAACTTTTGATGATTATGACATGACTTGGAGGACAAAAAGTCAAAGGAGTCAAAGGAGATTAATTTACAAGATATCCTAAACAAGTTCCTATAACCAAACATTTGAATACCTTAGAAAAATATGGGAGTTGATGTTGGATTGATGTGACTCTTGAACTTACAAAATTTTTTGACATCAGTATACAACTTTTGAGTTGATAGCTTGGTTCAATCTAATCATTTTCAATATAGAAAAACTTCATTGCAAGTTGATTTTGCTAAAATTATGGGATTTAAAATGTGATTTTAATGAGATCATTAGGCATGATTTGTGGTGAAAGATTAGCAACCAATATTGTACAACTAATTTAGGGATTAAAGAAGACTTATCAAGGATATAAAGTGCTAAAATTAAGCAAAAAAATTAAGAAAGAACAACCTAAAATAGAAGCACCCAACTAGTGTTTAACATAGGTGAAAGTTTTTAATGTGAATTAGGTAAATTATAGTATACAATATATCATAATTCAATAAATTGAGTATTCAAATATATGTTAAAATTCTAATTTTATTAAAATATTAAAAAATATTAAGAATTGAAAATTAAGTTAATGTCAAATATCCCAAATAGTTGGAATTTACTATGAAAATTGGAGTTTAAATGAGATACCTAGATATTTGTAAAATCAAGTTAATACCACCACTTAAGAAAATGCCTCCACTTATGAATTTCATTGACTTTCTCTAAACTTCTAATATATATATATATATATATATATATATATATATATATATATATGTATGTATGTATGTATATGTATTACCAAAGTGGAAAAAAAAAAAAAAAAAACTTAGATGTTCTCTCATTGTCACATGACAATTTCTCCATAATTTATAAGGGAAATAAAAGAAAAAAAAAAAAAAATTCTAAAATTGTTTTTTTTTGTTTTCTTCAAAAAAGAAAAAAAAAAAATATTCAAAATTTAATTCTACTCATATTTTTCCTTTTTTTTTTTTTTTTTGAAAAAAAAAATAATATTTTTAATTCACTTTTATTTTTTTTTTCTTTTTACTTGTAAAGGGTAAAAAATTCATAACATTTAAGTTTTCTTAAATAAAGAAGAAGAACTACTTCCCATTTATGCACAAATTAGTTTTCACCTCTTTAAGGATAAAAAGTAATTTAATTCTCATTTAATAATCTCATGTAAAAAAAAAAAAAGTTATTCATAAATTCTTTTTTTTTAAAAAATTTAAGAGAAATCTATTTAAATTTCTCTTAATCTATCTTTCAATCACTATCTATTTGTTTATTGATATATCAACACTAGAATTTAACAAAACAAAGAGAGTTATAACATAATTTTTTTTTATGCTACCTTTAAATTTTTAACATTTTTTTCATAGATTCTTTCTTACTCTTTATCTTTGCTTTTTTCATTAAGGTTTAAAAATTTCTTTCATAAATGTCAAATTTAGTGAATTGATCAAACCAAACATTTAAACTAACTTTCTTCTATTATTAGAGAGTAGACAACGAAAGGAGAAAAAAAAGAGGGTTTTGATTATCTTGTTGGTTTAATTTCAATTTAATCAATATCCTTATCATGCGATGGTTAGTCACTTTTATAATCAACACTTTTTATGATGTCGTAATGTTTGGTACTTTTTGTTTGGTAGAATCACTCTTTAAATCATTTCTCCATCATATACACACTTCAAAATTTTTTTTTTTTCCAATGAAGAGCTTTGTCACATACAAATATGAACAAAAATCTTATAACCACTAGATGATTATCTTAAATTTTTTTTAGTTTGATTATTATGACATTTACATTGTGGGACATCTTTATTTATGGAAAATTTTTGTAGCCTACAATATTTGAAAAAAAAAATAATGATAATATATAAAATAATACACAAATTAGCTTTTAATCAAATAGATAGTTTAAACATGCGAAACAATTGACCAATAAAACAAATGGAATAAGGTCAAGGATTCTAATAAATCTAATTTAAATTATAAAATTAAAAAAAAATTTAATTTTCCTTATAAGTTTCTCACATTAAAGATGGGTTATCAATTTAAATATATAATAATATATATTGTTACATTATTTCTAATAGAAAAATAATTAAATTTGATCTTAAAATCCAACTAAACTTATATTAAGACTTACTAACAAAATATCACCAACTCACCCATTGCATAGATCTAACCCTTATGTGTGTATATGTGTGTATTTAGCTTGTCAAAGGTTACATAAGTGTGCAATTTCAGCTACATATACACTCCATGTGCTTATGTAACACAGATGTTAAGCATAGCTCATATGCTCTTATAACTAATACAAGTTCCATCAAATGTTGTGCAGTTTAGTGATAATAAGGTCATTCTTTGTCAAGCCAAAAATCCTAAGCTCAAATCTTCACTAAGGTGATTAGTGAAACTAAATGTATGCTCTCAAAGTTTGCTCCTTTGATAGTGCATAGTCCTTCCTAGCAAGATTGTGGGATATTATTTTACTTTTCTACTTTCTTTAGTTTATGGACAAAAGATTTGAAGGTTCATATTAATTAATAAATATAAATTTGGTTTGTAACATTAAATTAAAACATTAGTCAACATAGTGAAACCAAATTAAATTAAAGCAATGAAAGGTGCTGAAAACTTGTAGGACATGAATGATTAGAATTATATGTAACATTGGTTAGTTTCATTAGTTGGTGTAATGAAACCAAATCAAATTTGGGTTTCCCTTGCTAGGCTTTTGGTTCTTAATTATTACTTAATTTGAATCATTATTTTACAACAAATCAAGTTTTGTTTGGTTGTAGGAGTTGTTTATGACTTGTTATTTCTAGTCATTTTCTTCAAACTTAATATTATTGAAAAAAGAACCACTAGATATAGTTTAGTAGTCACCAAGTATAAAATTTAAGATGAGATGTACAATTTGAACCCTAAATCTAAAGTGGCAAATGGGTGGGTTGAGTTAGTTTTAAGTTTGGTTATTTGGGCTTTCAAGTCATTTGGATATATTTCTAAATCATTCCAATTTTGATTGTCAAGTCTTAGATCATTTGTGTTTTGAGTTCATCAAGTTTTTGGTGTTTTGAGTTCTAGCTTGTTTAGGATTCAGTCATTTTAGACATAGGTTATTTTGGTTTTAGGTTATTTTGTTTTTTAGGTCTAATTTAAGTTATAGGTCATTGATTATTTAGTCAATGTAGGTTAGACTAGGTTAAGTTTTGAGTGAGTTAAGTTGGATTATTCAAGTCAAGTTAATTTTTACCATGTTTATCTACGACCATTTTTTTTTTCCATTAATGGGCTAATATACAAATTTCTCACTTCTTACTAGTAGAGACTAGGGAATAATTTTTTGTAAGAATGAATTATTATTATTATTATAAAAGGAAAAATTTTTTAGGATAAATAATTTGTAATAATCTGTAAAGGAGAGGCAAAAAAAGGTGAATTTAAAAGATATATTGTGCTTCCAAAATGCCAAAATTAAATGGAGGTGTAATATAAAAGTAATTTTGTAAATTTATTTTGGTTGTAATAAGTAAATTAATTATAATATTGTTAATTTTAAATTTTATCTCATCTTTATCATTTAAAAAATTTAAAGTGAATGATTGATATTTGGTATATTTAAACTAGTGCATATGTTGATTTAAATATAAAAAAAATAATTTTAAAAAATAATCATTATTCATAAATAAAAAAAAAAAAATCATTAAAAAATAATTTTAAATTAAAAATTTCCACAAATTTAGGTATTGATAAAATAAATTAAAATTTTGAATCAAGTATTATTTAAATTAATTTGGGTTATTGTTGGTTTTAGGTTACTTAGGTTCAAGGTTCAAGTTATATTGGTTTTGAGTTATTCAGCTTTTCTGGTGATTTTAGATTTGAGTATTAGGTTGTTTTGGATACAAGTCATTGGGCTTTTCAATGAAAGTAAGTTAGATTTAATCAAATTTTTGGTAGGTTAAGTTAGGTTACTTAGGTCAGATCAAATTTTTAGTTGAATTTGCTTCTCTACTCTAGCTAAACCAAAAAGAAAAATTATAGGTAAATTTAAAAATGTAATATAAAAGGAAAAATAGGAAAAGTACCAAATATTTTAACAATGACATCAAACCAATTTATAACAATTAAATTGGAGGAAAAAAGGTATATCCTTTAATATTTTCTTTTTTTCCCTTGGCATTGCCAATGGTTAGGATTAATCTTAAAAATGTTGCATAATTATAATAATACTTGTCTTTCAAAAGTAATGATCATTCAAGAAATTTGCAACATATTTAATATTTAGTTACTTTTCAAGATAGATATCTACAAGTAACATTGCAAAGTGAGAACAACCACACTCTTCAAAGAGACAAAATGAAAGGTTTTCATTCTTTGTTTTCTATTTCTAAGATAATTGATAGATGGAAGAACTTGTTGCAAATTAGTGTATTTTTAAAGGTTAATTATCATAATTTAACACTTAGTCAAACTAACTATTTTATGATTATTATTGGACTATGTGTTTATAGTCATTGGAAATAATATAAAGGTCTTCTTTCATCACGCGTAATGTACTAAGAGAGATCTTTTTGATTTATTTTCAATATTTTATTTTAAAAAGGTTTATGGTGTTGGGTTAATCAAAAGACTTATTTTTGTAACCTGACTACTTAAAGTGCACATTAGTGGAAAAATTTTTCATATCTTGAGAGGATAATTGTTATAACTTGATATATTGTGATAATTTGTCTGCTAAGATTGAAACAATCCTTAGGATTGTTGGAAAATATTCAATAAAATATAATATAATGCTACAACAAAAGTAAATGAGCAAAAAGGGTAGATTATTTCTAAGTTATGTGTCCTAATAATCCCTTTTTAACTATCAATAAATCATATTGTCCTAATATTTTGGGAAATTATTATGAATCTAAATTGATAAAAACAACGGTATTTTCAAGGTTATTAATTGAGAAATTGTTGCCATCCTTGGCTATAATTTTTTTTATTATTATTGAAATTTCATATCTATTATTTAGTTGTGGTACATTAAGCTGTTGTTTTTGTTTCTTGTTATCACTTTAGGCCTACAAAATATTGCATCTAAATCTTAAGAAAAAAAAAAGGCAAGAGGTAGAATTTTGAATTTAGTCATGAGAGGGGAATGGTTTCTTTTGCGCTTTTAGATAATAAACTAATGGACTCCTAGTTATTTTTGCTATAATGACATTAGTTATGTTTTGGAGCTATGCCTGTGGTAGTATGATCATTTCTTTTGTTTTACTTGATGTCATCTTTACTTACTGTAGTTAATATTTAGCAAATCTATAGAGAATTAATGGATTGACTAAAGAATCTAGTTAAAAGTTCCTCAAGATTTTATTTTTGGTGAGAAACAACTTGGTTTAGCATTAAAAAACCATTATTCACTCTTATCACACTATTATAGGGTGTTAAAGTTTGTAAGACTAATTTGAAAATCATGATTCCGTGAGACTAGTTGTGTTAACCTTAATGCACTTTTACGTTTCATGTTCAATGCATGAAAAATGCCTTGAAAGAAAGTACAACATCTTGTGAAGTCATACTAGTTTAGCAAGCTTTTATTTGACTAGTACTAGCTAATTAGTGCCTTCTATTACTTTGGAACATGTGACAATTTGGTACACATTCTCTCACAAGCTTTAAGATGTAGTACAAATATTATAACACTATGCTCAAATGAAATGACAAGTACTTAGTTCTTGTTGATCAAATAATTTTGAGTGTTTTATCATAATCCATATATTATGTATGTTTTCCTAGTTATGGTTATGCATATCAAAAATTGATGCGCTAATCTTCAAATTTGGCATTTGTTATCAATCTTACAATTACAATTGATAGTGATAATGACTTATTGTGCTAGAGAAATTAATTTATCCTAACTTTTGTTCTCTAGTTTGTTTTGCCTGGATTAGGAGGCCAATTATATATTTGGGTGGTCTCTAAGGCATATAACTTGTTAGGTCAATTTCATTTTTACTAACCAACTATTTTGATTGGTCCACAAGAGAACTTGCTGAAATATTGACTTGTCCAAACCAGCTGCAATGTAAGTATGGAAGTATTGATTTGTTCGTTGTACAAAGTGCTGCCAATGAATTACAACCTATGTGTTAATGGATGTGTGGTGTGCCAATAGTTGAAAGTATCACTTGCTATCACATGGAATATATATATATATATATATATATATATATATATATAAACCATAAGTGAATATGACCCCACGTAAGCTACAAACTATTAAGGTAAATGCTTTATGACACTATATTGGAACATTTTTTAGGGTGTTTATCACCATATTAAGTGACATTGAATGGGTTTATCACATACAAACTTGATACTGTGAGCATGATATTAATGCAATGACATATTATCAATAATTCCATGTATGTCTCTAGGCTCTTTGTCAACACTAGAATTGGTTGCAATCTTCACAATTTTAAAATTTTTGATATAGTGTAACAAGTTTTGGGCTTTGTATCAACAAACATCATTTTCAATGCCTTTATAAAGATCAAATGAGTTTTCATATGATTTCTTACACCATTAATCTTGACATATTGAGTTGTGCAAGCCACTTTAATTGATTGGTTAAGGCAACCTACTATAATTATTATAGTTGATCATAATAGATGATTTTAAATCTTGTGTTTATGTCTAATATGACACGAGAGCCAAACAAAATGTGATTTTGGCTTAAGGAAAGTGGTCAAGTGATTGATTTCATACATGCGACTTATTGTTGTGAATATTATTATTATCCCATGATGCAAATTCTAAAGGCAAAACTAGTTATTGATCAAATCAATTTTGTGAAAGTCATAGGATACATTGATTAATATGTAATGATATAATGTTATATATTCATCCCTTGAGGTGGAAAAAAAAAGCTTGACTAACATGTAATGATATAATGTTGTATGTTCATCCTTTAAGGTGGAGCAAAAACTTGAAAGTTTGTCAAGAAAATAATTATTATTTGATTCATTATGGAAACCATGTTTATAACCTTAGATATAGCTAGTATAAAGAAAAATTGGCTAAGAAACTTTTTGATGAATATTTTAATATTGGTGAAATTTATATTATAAGTATCAATTATTGTAATAGTCAAATCTATATTTTTGTCACAAGAGTAAGCTTTATGATTGAAAGAATAAACATATTTGTCTAACTTATGATTGGTAAAGCAATATATGAATAATGAAGTAGTCGTATGATCTTATAAGGTCAGAGATGAATTTGATGGATGTTCTAACTAAACTATTAAGCACAGAGCTAGTGAAAAAATACATTGAGGGAAAGAAATGAAGCTAATGCCTATGAAAAATGGTCAAGAGGAATGGAAACCTAACCTATGTGATAAGAGATTCCTTGAATTAAGTTCATATGGGTAATAACAATTCACTTATTGACCTTGTGTGTACTATCAAAATTATAAAGTTCCATCATATGCTGTAGATTGTTCAAAAAATCCAGCATTTGAGGTTGAGTTATACTTTTAAGAGTGTAATGTCACCATTCCTATGAGGTACTAAGTAAGATCTCTAGAACTCTCATAAAATTAGGCAAATTAAGGCCTAACAACATTAAACTATGCTAAACAACATGATCTTAGAGAACATGAAACTGCTAGTTTTTGATTCTTAGCCCAAAAGGAATCAAAGATAATATGTTATATTCTTTTTGATTAATTTAGCAAAATTGGTCTTTGAAAATAGTAGTGGATTGTTATAAATTAGTGTATTTTTAAAAGCTAATTACCACAATTTAACACTTGGTCAAACTGACTATTTTATAATTGTTAGACTAGTTGTTTTAAGACCACTAAATTATATGTTACTCTATGATGTATATTAAAGTAGTTAATTGTTACTATCATAATTCTTACTTAGGAGTAATAAAACCAAGTATATTTCATAAAGGTCTTCTTTCATCACCTAAAATTTACTAGGAGAGATCTTTGTGAATTCTATTGTACAATCTATTTGAAAAAGTGCATGATGCTAGGTTAATTAGAAAAATAATAGCTTTATTGACCACACATTTTCAAATGCACATTATTAGGAAAGTCTATTGTATCCTTGAAGAATAACCACAATAACTTGATTCATTATGACAAAATAGTGCTACACATGTTTTTGATAATTTAGTTTTATTTAGCATTATATATTATTATTATGTATATTATTTGCCAATAGAAGTTACTCTTGCCTATGCCTCCTATATATATATACTAGTTTCGAAACTAAAATGGGGGTTGAAATGTTTCTTTCTTTCCTTTTTATTCTTATTCCTTTTTTTTTTTATTCAAATGAGCATAAATTTTCCAATTTTATTGTCTAACTTGTTCACCTTTGATGTTCAAAGCCAAATGAATGCACACCTTTAAATGCTTTGATAGTCCTGACTTTAAATGAACCAAGAAGGTAATTATTTACTTCAAAATGACTTTTTCATTAATTTCATTTCTTCTTTTTCAACTCCAAAGCTAAACTCCTTCATGATACAAGTTCCTTTGTACATAATGGCGATAAAGGAGTTGTGCAAGCCACCAAAAGAATTGATTTGACTAGGGAAATGTAATTTAAATTGAGTAAGTTCATCCAACACTATCATTATTGAAACCTGCTTGAGAACAAATCATAGAAATTCAATTGGGTTCTTGATTATACTCCTTGATTCAATATTGAATTAGTTCTTGTAAGCTAATTGATTGCTTTCCAAGTTTGATTTCATTACTCTCCTTTTTACTAGTGTTTAATGACTCTTTTTTTTTTTTTTATTCATGTTTTTTTTTTTTTTTTCTTTTTGGAAAATAGATTGCAAGTGAAATTAAAGTCACTAAAAATAACAACATTAAAGCATTTTTTTTTCCTTTAAAGTTCCTCAATTGAAGTCCTTCACTATATGTTTAGTTGCCAAGAAATTGGAAAAACAAAATTAAATTTAGCCTCCAACTATATATTTTTTTTGAGGGCCCTAAGATTATTGGGCATCTAAATGAGTTTGGAATAAACTAAAGTTCCAACCAAAAGGTTATTTCTTGCATGTTATGAATACCTATGTGTCGTAGAAGACATAAAAGGGTTTAAGTGCATATATTTGAGAAGATTAAGTGCATTAAGTTAGTAAGTTTATAAAAAAGTTCTCCCCTTATGTCAAACATTGTGTGGGTGGAAATGCATTCCCTTATCTTTCTTTATCTCTATCATTTATGTGTATGTGTGTGTGTGTGTGTGTGTGTGCATTCTTCAATCCTTGCTCATTTCCAAGATTCTTGGATTGCACATCTTTTAAATTCCATTTGTATGCCTTTCATCTCTTGCATCAGAGAAACTTTACTTTTTTCTCTCAAGTGAGTGCTAGTTATACTCATTGGTCTTCAAGAGATAATTTTCTAAGATCAATTAATTGTATGCTAATTGATTTTATTAATTGTGATTTGATTATTTATCTTATATTTATTCTCTAACCACTATTATGTGCCTTTTAATATGCTTTTTGAGGAAATTAGGTCACAATCAAAATTGATGGCACTTATGATAAGAACAATGAGGCAAATCATTATCTTAGGACAAAAAATTTGTCAAAGTTAATGATCTTTAAATCTTCTATGTAAATTTGACATTCATGATCTTCATGCTTTAATGAGCATATGTTGAAATTTACAGTCTTTGATCATTAAATCATACATTACAATAGACAAATCTTTAGTTAATCTATGATATTTGATCCTTGAGAATAATGATCTCTATAGATATGCTAAGGTTTCTTTATTCTTTGCAATATATTAGAAAATTATCTTTAGGTTATTTCAATACTTATATAATATTTAACAATCTCTAGAAAAATTAACACTTTTTGTTATCTATGTATACTAGTTGATATTTGATGAGTAGGAATTTATTTATTTATTTTTACATTTATTTTTTACTAAGTTTTATATTTATTTAATTAATTAGAATATATTTTGTGATTTAAGTATTTGGAGAGGTATTGAGAATTTTTACACTTTTAATAGGTAAAATTCTAGTATTGAATCATTTTAAACTTTGTCAATTGTTTTAGATTTTCATCAACTTACGAGTTTAGATTGAAAAAAAAAATGTCTTCAATAAAGTTGTAGTTGGGGTTCCAAGTCTTGATATGAGTTCATTTGGGACTTGAGACTTTGCATGAAATGCAAGGCAAAAATTTGGAGTCCAAATCATAATTGGAGTAGGATTCCTATCCATCCACTAAACTAAATATTTATATGGGTATAACTTGAGCTTTAGACATCCAAATTGGGTGATTCAAAGGTCTAAATTGAAGTTCACATTTAGGCCTACAAAACATTATAAAGTACCCAAGCCCAAAACAGCTGTTTATGGTCCAAAAATAGCTGAAAGTTGCTGCAGAATCTATTAGGGACTAGATGGAGTTAGTCTTCATTTTAAGCTCGAACTTGGGTTTTGGACCTTTGTTTTGGGCAAGAAATGCAAAGCTAAAGGGGCAAAAATTTGGAGTCCAAAATCATAATTGGAGTAGGATTCCTATCCAGGGACTAAATATTTAAATGGGTTATAACTTTTTGGAGTGTCCTAGCTTTTTTGTCATTGCAATTTATTGGGTGATTCAAAAATGACTAAATTGTTTAAGTTCACATTTAGGCCTACAAAACATTTTAAAGTACCCAAGCCCAAAAAGCCATGTGTTAGAAGTTTTCAACAAAAAGAATAGCTAAAATTTTGATGGAATAAAATTGCTGCAGAATCTATTTTTTTAGGGACTAGATTGAGTTAGTCTCAATTAAGTTGTTGAAGCTCATTGTTTTAACTTCATTCAATTAAGACTACACAATTTTAACCAATGATTTATTCTTGGGCATTAGGGACTAGACTCATATGTGTTACAAAGCTAAATTAATAGTAAAAATAGGGCTATAAATTTGATTGAAGAAGAACAACACAAATTAAAAATCAAACTATATTATCTTTTTAACAGGAAATTAGATTGAAAATATATACTGGAATTATGGCACAATTAATGAAAAAATCAAGATTTGGTATATATTTTTTTTCCAAAAGGAGTGTCCTAGGCTTTTTGTGTTTGCTATGTATTTATTTATTTGGAACAAGTTATAAAAAATGACCTTAATTGTTTATAAATTATTGATTGTTTGCTAACTATAGTACAAAAAACATATTTTTGTTAAGAAGATTTGAGTTTTATTAAGAATTTGAGTTCTCTTAAGCATGTGTATCTAGAAGTTTTCAACAATTTTAAAGAATTTCAAAATGTTTGGTATTTTGATGGAATAAAATATTTTGTTATGTTATTTTCTTTTTTATTGGAATTGTTTGAGTTATTCTAATTAAATTGTTGGATGATAATTGTTTTAATTCATTCAATTAAGACTACAAAATTGATTAACCAATGATTCATTCCTAGAATTAGGGATTGTGACTCATATGTATCCTATTCCTAATCACCATGTAGCAATTAATAGTAAAAAATTATGGACAAATTTACTTCTTATTGTTGTAAATAACTCAACACAAATTAAATAATCCAAGCTTGTGTGATTATTATTTGGATTAACCTATGTTCCCAATTCTTAAGATTGTTAATATATAACTCTAGTGAGCTTATTCTATATGAAAAATCAAGATCTAGTGATATAATTAGGTCTTCCAAAAGTGGGGCAAGTGTTAAAAGTGCATTCAATTGATTCAATATCAATAAATGTAGAAAAGCGAGTTAAGGGTTGGAACAAGTGTATAATAAGAATTCTTGGAATTCCTTGGAGATTCTTGATTGGTCTTGAGCTAACTATAGTACAAAGTCATATCTCTTTGGTTAATAAGATCCAAAAGGTTTATAGATCCTAATGAATGTAGATCGATAATAGGCATATAGAAATTATTATATGTCAAATATCATTAAAAATGTTGGTTTCAGAAAATGAAATGTCAAATGTTTTTTCACCTAGAGAACTCATTGAATTGTCTCAAGTGGAATGAACTAGGTGCACTTTAGAAGAAGGGATTTGTTACCAAGTAATATTATTAGGAATAACCAAAGCTTCTTTGAATACTCAATGTTTCATATTGGATGTGAATTTTCAAGAAACTACTCATGTTTTAGCAAAAGTAGCTCTCCATAATCATAAGGATTGGTTGAAAGGCCTAAAAGAAAACATTGTTCTAGGTGATATGATACCCATTGGGACCAGTTTCAAAGGATTCATGTACTCAAGGCAACATAAGAACATTCCTTTGAAAACCAAAATGAAGACTTTATTCTAGGAAGAAATGAGAGATATTTTGTTCCACCACAAAAAATCATTTGATTCTTACAATTCAAAAAATTTCTATGATACATCAAAAATAATCATTTATAGAATTTAATGATTCCCAAATGTAGATTTATTCTTTTAATTATCTAACTATTGGTGGTCCTACGATTTTTTTTTTTTTTACATGTGATTTGTTAATAATTAATAGTAGTAAAGAATAATCAAAATAATAAAGAAATAAAAATAATTAATAAGGAATAGAAAGAAACTAATCACTTGGATTATGCATCGATGTGCAATTTCCAAGAAAAGATAAGGTTCCATCAAAACAATTATTTATTTCAAGATACCTTGTCTCTCTCTCTCTCTCTTTGTTTTTTTTTTTTTTAATGAGAAAAAGAGAGAGGAAATATGTGGAGAAATAATAAGAAGATATTGGAATGTTAATTTGGAAGAGATGCTGGAAGCAAGAGTTTATTTTGGTCATGGTATTAGAAAATGGAATCCTAGAATGGGACCTTATATTTCTACAAAGAGTAAAGGTATTTGTATTACAACTCTTACTAGAACTACTTATTTTTTATCAAAAGCTTGTGATTTAGTTTTTGATGCAGCAAGTAGGACAAATCAATTATTAATTGTTGGTACCCAAAAAAAAAAAAAAAGAGCTGATTTCATAATGTGGGCTGCAATAAGATCTTAATGTCATTACATTAATAAAAAATGGCTTGATTTAATGAATTGGTCAACTATAGAAACAAGATTTCAAAAGTTCATGGACTTAAAAATGGAACAAAAGACAGGGAGATCTCACTTGCAAAAATATTTGGGTGGGATTATATATGTCATGGTTACCTAATATTGTAATAATTAATTAATTAACAAGAAGAATATATGACTAGTAGAGAATATATCCCTTTGGGAATTCCATGATTTGTTTAACTAATACAAATTGTTACCCTAATCAAGACAATCTTTTAAGCTTAGTGCAAGGCAATCCCTGCCTTGCTCAAGAGAATCTACTTAGTAAACATAAATATACACTCTAGAGGAATAGTAAAATAGCTTACAATATTGGCCAATTTTAAAATTAAAGAGGAAAATGATCTAAAAAATCTTTTTCCTTAAATTCATTTGATTGGACCCTTTATACCTACTTCCAATGAATATTTTCTTTATATTACCAATGTTGATTATTTCATTTATTCAATTCCAATCTTTGGACTCACAATTTACCAACCATAATTTACTTAGGAATTTTTTATTTTTTTTCATTTATTATAATGTGTGATTGAAAAAAAAAAAAAATTATATAGTAATGTCCATTAAATGTTAATCATTTTTTTATTCAACTTAATGATTATCCAAAACAAAATGATAAAAAGTAAAAAAATTAACAAATAATAAAAATTACATGAAATTAAATCAACTAAATATTTCTATTTATATATAATGATTCAAATTAATAAATTTCTTCATTGAAAATAATGTCATTGTAAAAAAATAAATAAAAAAGCAAGCCAAGCCAAGAGTTTACAAAAAAATGAATTTAGGAAAAAAGAAAAAAGTGATTCAAGAGAGTAAGATCAAAAACTAGGGTTATATATATATATAAGTCTACTTTTATGCATGTATCAAAAGAATAATTTGATTTTTTGAATATGATTGAATCTAAGATGTGAACAGTTGGTTTACATTATGGCAAAAAAGACATGTGTATGTAATATTAGGTATTAACTAGTTATATATGACTACTAATGGTAATGGGAATTTGGATAGGAATTCCAATAAAAGTAGAGTCCTTTCTTCTCATTTGTAATTGTAAAGTGAATTAAAAAAATTCATTCAAGAAAAATGAAAGAATTTGAATTCAAAGAATGTTTCTAAACGAAAAAAATAATAAAAACAAAACATTGTATGAATTAACAAAAACTTTAGTGATAATAATAAAATATAAATATCAAAATAATTTTAATGGTTCATTAATATTATTATTTTAATTTTAATTTGGAATTCTCAATTACTTTGCTTTGACAAATTGAAAATCTTATTCTGAATGGAATAAAATAATTAAATCATAATTTATTGGTTGATTGTATCATTAACCATTTCTTTAATTTAATGTGAGGAACTTATCATGAAACCATTGATTTTTGTTGCTTCCATTATTTCTAATGGGTTAGCCATTGGGCTTACTTTTGTTGGATCTAGGGTTGGTCAAGGTACTATCATGGGCCATGCTACAGAAGGCATCGCAAAACAACTTAAGATGGAGGGAAAAATGCAAGCTACTTTATTGCTTAGTTTGGCTTTTATGGAAGCTTGAATAATTTATTGCATAGTTGTAGCATTAACACTTTTATTTGTGAACTTTTTTGTTTAATCCTCAAAAAAAAATATATTTTTTAATTACCTTGGATGTACAACTTGCATTTTCAAATTATATTAAGATTTCACTTCTATAATTTATTTGTTTCTTTATTGTATTTTTTATTGGATTATTTTTATTATAGGAATTAATATACTAAGTTGCTTTCTTTCTTCTTCTAATTCAATCAAAATTTCTTTTTTTTAAGTTTTTTAAAGAAGTGTTACAATAAAAGCAAAGGATATATTTCATACTTTACACAAGAATCGATACTAAATTTCAATAAAAATATATTTCTTTTATTATAAATTTCTAATTAGAAAAATCAATTTATATCTTCTATAAATCTAATACATTTTTTTATTTTATTTAGTTTAATCTATTAGAAATTATAAGTATTAAAAAAATAAACAAATAGGTAAATGACTAAAAAAACAAGGAAAACAAAAAAAAATAAGAGTAGAAGAATAAAATAAAGAATAATATATAAAATAATGATTATAATAGTAGTAACAAATAAAAATAATAATTAGTCTATCTATAAGTGAAGAGGAAATCTTATAAAAGCTATAATTGATTCTTCCATTGCTTTGGGTCATTGGCTACCTATTGGGAGTTTCAGGAAAGGAAATCCTATATAAGTGTAGTACTTGGTGTATTGATTTTTTTTTCTTTTTGAAAGGGAGAGTATGTGAGTTATTTATTTCAAGAATAAGGTGGATTGATCTAGTACATTTTTGTCAATTTAACAAGAAACTAGCAATGAAAAAAAAATACATGATCTTATGAATTATTTCTGAATAAGTTAAATAAAAATCATCTTTTAAGAGTCATATCATTTTGTGGTTTAATGGTAAATTTGATTCTCTAGGAACTAATAAGGTAGGACCATTAACATGGTTAAAGCTAAAGCTAGATTGCTTGATGTCTAGCTGCAACAAGGTACCCTTTCTATTGCAATGTTAATACATAAAAATATGGGTTGAAAAGAATAGTTGGAAACTATTTTAGGATTGTTAGAATTGCTAGAATTAGAATTAGAGATTGTAATTAGTATTTTTTTTTCTAGTGAGTAGAAATTAATAGTAAAAAATTTATAAATATATTTATTTTTTATTATTATGAATAATTTAACACAAATTGAACAATTTAATTGTATGTGACTATTACTTGAATTAATATATTTTCTTAATTCTTAGGATTGTCAATATATAATTTTAGTGAATTTATTTTAAGGGTGTAGTAATTAAGATTTATGTAAAGAATTTGGTTTATTTAGTAAATATTTGATGAAGAATTCGAGTAATAGATATTATTTTTATTATTTGAAAAAAATAATTTTAACAAAATTAAAATAATATTATAGATAATTAAAAATTGTCAAATATTATAATTGCAAATGAACTTTAAATTGACATTTTATTAATTAATACTTTTATAAGTTATTTAATTTAATTAAATACTATGCTTTAATTATCATAAAATTAAAATTTTATATTATGTTTTATTTATATTAATAGATTTAAGTTTAATTATCTAATATTAAATTGACAATATTATTTTTGTGATATTGACTTGCATGATCGACAATAAAATATCTAGTATGTTTTGTAGCATTGGCAATAGCTACTAAGAAAATGTGAGTTTCTTAAAATTAGAAGTCTCCAAATTTTACAAATTTGGACTCTGCATAACCCTTTTGTTGATCTTTAGGTAATCAACATCTCTATGACTTTAAGGTTCTTAAATGTAAAGTATTTTTGCCCTATAATCTTAGTGTGCTACCTCTCTTACAAGAATTACATTCCCCAACATTTGTCATCTACCTATAAATTATTCCTATGAATCTTAGTGACATAAACATATTTTGGCAACAACTAATGAATTTAAGCTATTAGAAATTTTAAAGGTGATATTTTATTCCATTGACTAACATATTAATGGTACACAAGTGGAGATAATAAGGCATTCATCAAACAAAAATAAACTTGTTATAACAAAAACATGACACAAAGCAATTAAAATGTCAATTTGTTGTGTTTTTATTGAAAATATACTTATTATTAATTGTTAAAATACTTGTAATTATTCTTTTAAATCTCTAGTCTATCGATCTTTTTGAATGCACATGAAATTTAATTTGGTATCGTTATGTATAGGATAACTTATATATCTATCCATCACAATAACTAGATTCTTAGTTAAAAGCTATCCTCCTTTTAAATAATTCTTTATAATCTTTGTTTGACTACAACTTATCTCTTTTATTCATATATATATATATATATATAGTGATTAATATCAATAAAAAAATAAGATGAAGACTCTGCCTTTATAAATATATGCACAAGTTAATTCTACACTAAAAACCTTTTTTTTTTCTCCCTATCTTTTTGACATAAGTGTCTCTCATTGTCCTTATCAAAAATGGGACAACTCAAAAAATGCTTGGTGTCTCTAGGTGCAAAGAATACATATTGTAGAAAAAGGTAGGCAATAGTGAATTTTGAGTGGTATTAGATGCCAAAAGCTGGTGGTTAATGTGACTACAACTGTATGATAGGTACTTTGTAGTGAAAAGGGAGAAGTGAGCATTGTGTTCTATTATTATACTTAAATAATATTTATTTGTTAAATTTTAAGATAATTTATTTGTTTTGATGAAAATTTAAATTTAAAATTTAACAATATAAACAAATTCTTTAAATTATTAGACCACACAATCGGTGGTAAATTTAAGGAGTTTCTTTTGATTATTAAGTTCATATTAATAATTAGAATATTTTCATTTTTTTGTACGGGTGTAATTAATTATAGGTTTTATGGTGAAAACCCATGATCTATTGATCTCTTAATCTCCTGATTAATCACAAAATTACTTGGTATGAACAATATTTTTTTCCCATTCAAACACCCATCAGTCTCACTTATACATGTTTGAAATTCAAAATCCCAATGATGAATTTCTCTATCCTTAAACATTAATATATCTCATTGGAGACACAATACAATTGTTATTTCGTTGTTCATAATTTTTATTAGTTTCACAAGTCAATTTGGTGATATATGTTGTAGTTGAAATTATTATGTTTACAATGCTACAATTGAAATTCTTAAGCATTTCAAGTCCTCTCTATTCATAAATCTTGTTTTTTTTTTTTTTTTGGACAACACCAAAGTGATTTCTAATTATGAAACATAATTTTATAAAAATTTTTACAAACACTTTTATGAAAAAAATAATAAAAATTTAAAATTATGGAATTCTAATATCATACAAACTTTAAAAATAGTTAAGAAAAAAAAATTAAGTATATTAATTTTCAAATAATTTATCAATGAAATTATAACCAATATAATTAAA
This sequence comes from Rhizophora mangle, assembly GCA_037832345.1. Classification (NCBI taxonomy): domain Eukaryota; kingdom Viridiplantae; phylum Streptophyta; class Magnoliopsida; order Malpighiales; family Rhizophoraceae; genus Rhizophora; species Rhizophora mangle. The sequence continues at coordinate 32,613 of JBAPLJ010000078.1, read as the reverse complement.
GAAAATTGATATGCAAATTAGTTAGTAAGATTGTGGATGTATGCTAATATTTTTGATAGAATGTATAATTAAGAGAGATTCAAGAAACTAGGCTAATCTAAAGGTAAACCAATCCTACATTAACTTAGTTATAAGCTCAAGAACCAAATTGTTCCATATTTTTAAATAACTTGTTAGTTGAATTATATAAATTATGTAAAAAAAACTAAAATTTGAATAATAATATGATTTATTTAACAAGTTATTCAAATCAAAAGTTAGATGTGTGGAATTATTTTTCATATTTTATATCACAATTTAAGTATTTTTCTTAATTCTTATGTTAATTAACCTTAAACATTTTGGAGTTTAATTGTATTTACCTTGTCCTCATTATTCTATTAATTTGTATGTTTATGTGACTAAATTGGGCTTTAAATAGGTTTAAGAAAATAAAGAATCAGAAATCAGTGAAAATGAGAGACGAAAGTGCAAGACTTGAATATGGCCGGTATTCTTACTATTTTCTCTTTTTCACCTTTAGTTACTAATTTATTTTAAGATGTTTTATGAATGTTTAGTTGTTTATTTATATGTTTTGATAAATATAAGTGGCTAGATCTTTCATTCTTGGGTGAGAATGTAGTCACTATATTTTATTTAAAAATTAATATTTTGATTATTTTGATTGATTTTTGCTAATTAAATTTGATACTTTTATTTATATGTCCTTACCATGGTTTACCTAACTAGTTGCTACTACAAAAATTTTATAATAGTTTGACACATTCAATCAAAATTACTATAAATGCAATTGTAAAAAGTGACTTGATGGGCAAGTCATTAGAAGAGGCATATAAGGTAATGGAAGATATAACTTCCAAAAATTATTAGTGGAAAAATGGGAAAGGTATGCTCCAAAGAGATCTAGGTATATATGAAGTTGATGGAATAAATATGTTTAATGCCAAGGTTGATAACTTGGTAAAAATATTTGGTAAGTTGAGTAATGTTAATGTTATTTCTAATATTGATGCTATGAATTGTGATTGATAACCTAGGTTGGAGAAATCATCCTAATTTATCCTAGAGAGATCAAGGAAATCAAGGCAGCAGCTTAAGACCTTCCAATCCTTCTGACTTTTAACTATGACCCCAAGAAATGTTGCAACAACAAGAGAGCAAACAAATGTGGGAGTTAGCTATTGAAAAGCTAATCAATACCACTTTGAAGAGGTTTAAGTGGTTGGAATTTAAATTAAATTAGTTGGTTACTTTCAGCTACAATTTAGAAGTCCAAATGGGCCAAATAGTAAGTGTGACCCAACCTCATGGTTAAGGGAGCCTACCTAGAAAAACAAAGATCAATCAAAAAGACCAATGCAAGGTAGTCACCTTGAGAAGTGGAAAGTGACTTAGTTCAGTAAATGATGAGGCTGTAGTGGAGCATGGTGTTGATGCAAGCCATCAAGAGGTAAGTTAGAAAGAAGTCAAGCATACTAAGACACTAACCACACCACCACCAGTTGTCAAACCTTATGTTCCTCTCATTTCTTTTCTTTAGAGGCTTAAGCAAAATAAGATTGATAAATAGTTTGAGAAATTTTTTGAAGTATTTAGGTAACTATACATTATCATTCTTTTTGCAGATGTCTTAGCTTAAATTCTTTCTTATGCAAAGTTTCTTGAGGAGATTATGTCAAACAAGAGTAAATTAAAGAATCATAAGACCATTGTTTTCACTAATTGTAGTGCAACTTTCACCAAAACTTAAAGATTTAAGGAGTTTTTCAATCCCTTGCACAATTGGTGATGTTGATTTTTTTAGAGCTTTATGTGATTTAGGCGCTAGTGTTTCACTAATGCCTTTATCTATGTATAGGATGCTTGGATTAAAGGTGCTGAAACCTACTACCATTTCCTTGCAACTAGTTAGCCAATCAATAATGTACCTTATGCGTATTCAAGAAATTGTGTTAGTCAAGGTAAAGAAAATTTTCATTTTTATTGATTTCATTATGTTTAAAATGGAAGAAGATGAAGAAAATTTTCATTCTTTGTCATGGATGGAGTTTTTATAGATGTTAGAAATGTTAGGTTGACATTGAAGTCTAGTGATGAAGAGGTTAAATTCAATCTGTCTAAGTTTACTATATATCCTTCTTACATTGACCATGTTTTTCAAGTTGATTTTGTAAATGAGCTAACTTAAGAGGTTTTACGGATAAATATCCTAAAGAACCTCTTGAGAATTGTATAGTGAATGTAGGGACAACTAAGGATGATAATTTGGAGGCTACAATAGTTGCATTTGCCTTAAAGCAATTAGTTTGATGTCAATGTAGAGAAGTTTTCAATTTTAGGATCTAGGAAAAGGTAAGTCACTTCCTTTGCCTTTCAATGTGCAAGCCCTAGTTTTAAAGTTGAATCCATTGCCCCTGCATCTCAGGTTTGCTTTTTTGGTTTATAATAATACTTTACCAATGATTATGAGTGCTTTTTTATTTGATGTTCAACTTAAAAAATTGTTGCATGTGTTGAGATTAAGAAGAAAGGCCATAGGATGGATTATTTTAGACCTTAAAGAACTTAATCCTTCTTTGTGTATGAATAGAATATTAATGGAGGAAAACCATAAACTTGTTGAAAATTAAAGATGGTTAAATCCTAATATGAAAGAAGTGGTTAGGACTAAAACTCTTAAGTGATTAGATGTAGGGATTACATATCAAAATATGATAGTTCTTGGATTAGTCTAATGCAAGAAGTACCAAAAAAGGGTGGGATGATTGTTGTGCATAATGATTATAATGAATTAATTCCCACTAGGATAATGCTTGGGTGGAGAATATGTATAGATTGTAGAAAATTTAATGAAGCTACTTATAAGGATCATTTCCCTTTTCCTTTTCTTGATCAAATGTTAAAAAAAAATTTGCTAATTATGAATATTATTGTTTTTTAGAAGGGTATTTAGGATATAACCAAATACCTATAGCCCCAAAGGACTAAGAAAAAACCACTTTCACTTTTCCTTATGGTACTTTTGCATTTTGTAGTATTTTGGTTAATGTAATGTAATGATCTTTTTTTTTCTTTTTTTTTTTGACTTTGTTAAGAAGGTCATGGAAGTGTTCATGGATGATTTTTCTATGTTTGGATCTTCTTTCGATAGTTGTTTGGCTAACCTATCTAAAATTTTATAACATTGTAAGGAGACTGACATGCTCTTGAATTGGGAGAAATGTTATTTTATGGTGCAGGAAAGCATTGTGTTGGGTCATAAGATCTCAGTTATGGGTATAGAGTTAGACTAAGCAAACACAAAAACAATTGAAAAGTTGACACCACCCACCTATGTTAAAGGAGTTAGAAGTTTCTTTGGTCACATGGGGCTTTATTAGTGCCTAATTAAGGATTTTTCTAAAATTACCAAACCTCTTTGCAATTTGTCAAATAAGGATGTTGCTTTTGATTTTGACAATGATTGTTTGAATGCTTTTAACAAGTTGAAAAAGGAGTTGGTTTCATTAGCTTTCTAGCAACACTACATTGGAGTTTGTCCTTTAAGCTAATGTGTGATGCTAGTGACTTTACCTTAAACATTGCTAAAGAAGAGAAGGAAAATTGCATGTTATAATTATGTTAGTTGTATTTTAAATGATGCACAATTGAATTATGCAATATTGAGAATGAATTACTTGTTGTGGTATTTGCTTTTGACAAGTTTTAATCATATTTGGTAGGTTTCGAGGTGATCATTTATATTGACCATGCAGTAATTAAGTACTTAATGGCAAAAAAAGATGCAAAGCCATAAGTAATTTAGTGGGTGTTGCTACTCCAAGAATTTGAGATAAGAAGGGCATAAAAATGTGGTTACAAATCACTTGTCTAGATTGGGAGACAGTCATGAGTAATAGAGATACCCATTAATAAGAGCTTTCCAAATAAGTTGTTGTTAGTTGTATCACTTGTTTCATGCTATGTAGATTTGGTAAAATACTTGGTGGGTGACATATTTCCACCTGATTTGAGCTGTCAACAAAAGAAAAAGTTATTGGGCAATGTGAAGTACTAATTCTGGGAGGAGCCACTGTTGTATAAATTTTGTGCCAATGGGAAAATCAAGGGATGTGTGCCCTAGGAGGAGATTAGTGATATTTTTCATTATTGTCATTCCATGGAGTATAGTAGACATTATAGTACTTCCAAGACAGTTGCAAAGGTATAAAAGTCCAATTTCTATTGGCCAACCATGTACCAAGATGCTAGACAACTTGTGAGCATATGTGATTGATGTGAAAGAGTTAGAAATGTGTCTAAGAAGAATGAGATGTCATTGACTAATATCTTGGAGGTTGAATTGTTTAATGTGTGGACAATAAATTTCATGGGTCCATTCCCTTCATCCTTTAACAGTCAATATATTTTGGTGGCAGTAGACTACATTTCTAAATGGGTTAAGGCTATTGCAACTTTAACTAATGACTCTTGAGTGGTGATGAAATTTGTGAAAAAGAATATCTTTTTGAGATTTAATGTCCTAAGAGACATTCTTAGTAATCAAGGGTCCCACTTCTACAGTCATTGATTTGACACCTTGTTGAAAAAGTATAGGGGTTACTCATAAGACAACACTCACCTGATATCTTCAAACAAATAGGCATGTGAGCTACAAAATTAGGAGTCAAAATTAACCTCTGAGAAAATTGTTGCAAAGTTAAGGAAGGATTGGTGAAACAAGTTGGACAATGCATTTTAAGCATATAGGATAGCTTTTAAGACACCCTTAGGCACATCTCCATATAGATTTGTCCTTGACAATTCTTATCATCCACTAGTAGAGGTGGAGCATAAGGCCTATCGGGCACTAAAAGAATTAAGGATGGATTTTGAAGGCTACAAGAGGAAAAAGATTGTTATAGTTGAGTGAGTTTGAAAAGTTTAAGTTAAATGCTTATGAGAGTGCTTGGGTTTATAAGGAAAAGACCAAGAAGGGTCATGATAAGTATATTCAAAATAGAATTTTTGAGGTTGGCCAGCAAGTGCTACTCTTCAATTCATGTCTTAAGCTATTTTGAAGCAAGTTTTAGTCTAGGTGGATTGGTCCATTCATGGTGACAAAGATGTATCCATATAGAGCTATTGAGGTGCATGATGTGGCCACTAATCTATTCAAGGTGAATGGGCAACGTTAGAAGTCATATCATGTTAGTGAGATGGTGCCCAAAGGAGTCATATACTCCTTGCATGATGTTATTGCTATGAGTGATTTTGTGGTTGTCAAGCTAGTGACTATAAACAAGCACTTCTTAGGAGGTAACCCAAGCCTTGTTTCTTTTTCTTTCTCTTTGTTAATTTTTGTTTTTATTTTTCTTTTAAGTTTTCAATAAATGTGACTAATCTCAATTCTTTCATTTAAGTTATTTGGATTAAAGTATCTCAAGCTTCTTCTGCCAATTATTAATCTTTGAACACAAACCACAGAAGTTTCATTTAACTTTCTTCATTTTCTCTTTCACTTTGTAGACAATGTGTGAATCATGTTTTAGGGGGGGTAATTTCTAATTTTTATGTAATTCCATATTTGTTTATATGGTTGGTATGATATTCATTGATTTTTATGATATTTTACATATTTAACTAACCCTTGAACATCTTTTTGTGAAAGAATAAATGTATTATTAAGTGTTATGATTTGCATTCAAGTTACTTGTCATGTTCAGACTTGGCATTTTTGGTTTAGGATGAGCAATACCTTAAAAATTGAGATTATGTGTGCTTAAAGTTTTCAAGATTGTTGAAATGCATGTTCCCTATGAAAGTTGGGCAAGTTGTGTGACTATGCATAAAATTTAACTATACTACTTCTCTTAGGAATTTCTCCTTTGTGCTAAGCTTGAATATGCTTCAACTAAATAAGGTTGTTATGAATAAAAGTGATTGAATAATTTGAAATTCCTATATACTCCATTGTTTTGAGTGGGTTAGTAATTGGGAGGCTTCATCACAAAATGTTGTCTTTCATGTCAAATGATGACTTGAATTATGAGTATGCAAAAAGCACTTTGAATGATTATAGTAGTGAGAAAAAGTAATTGTAGGAGTAGTTATTGCATGATTTGATTATGTTAGTTGCATGATAAACATGATTGAGCTTGGAATTATGTATGGATATGTGAGATGAAGAATGTGAGTATGCTTACTTTTTCTTTTTTCACTATTATGTTGTCCTAAGATGAAGATGTGATGATTAGCATGATAGGTACCTTAGGTGTGATGAGTGATTCTAAATTACTTGTTATTCTTCACTTTGCATATCTTTTACTTGCTTCAGGACAAGCAATTATGCAAGCATCAAGGTATTTGATGTGTGAAATTATTTCACACATTTTGTCACAATTTGAGTGTTTTTCCTAATTTTTAAGTTAATTAGTCTTAATGTTTTGGCATTTAATTGCATTTATCTAGTATTTGTTATTTTGATATTTTTTAGGTTTAAGAGATGATCTAGGTTTTAAATGGGTTTTAAAAAGGAAAGGATTTGGATTAGAAAACATCTCATGTTCCAACAAGAATTTTTATTTTGTTAATGTAGACACTATTTAGTTTTTGGGCTATAATTGGAGTTAAAGACCTTAAATTTGGGTGTTCTTTAGCTTTTTGGAAAGCTAAGGCATAGGGCTACAACTCTTATAAAAGACTCAACTCGAAATTGTATCATTTTGGAAGCCAAAAATTGGTTGGAAGTTAGTGGTGAAGAATTAAAACAATGAAGTCTGAATACAAAAGAGAAGGTGTGGATTAGTCATAAAACCATTAGAGGATTGGTATGCTACTGAAAGGTCAAATTGATGCCAATCCATGGCAAGTTAGTGAACCAATTTGATATTGCATTGGTTCATTATGATTTTTTGAATGCTACATAATATTTTTTTTTAGGGACATTTTAAGGGTATTTTGGTCATTTTAAGGGAGATTTATAAATATTATGATGACAAATGACTTAAGGGAAGAGAACGAAATAGAAAGTAAAAAATTGGAAAGTGGCGAAAATGAGAAATGAAAGTGGCTACTAGCCTTCTTACTTTCTTCTTTTCTTTCTCAATATTTACTAATTTATTTTAGGATCTTTTTTATTAAGGTTTAGTTATTTATTCATGTGTTTTGAAAAATATGAGTGGCTAGATCTTTTATTATAGGACAAAGATGTAGTCACTAAATAGTATTAACATACTAATATTCTAGTTTTGATTATTTTTTGTTAATTTAATCTAATGCTTTTGATTTTCATTCATGCTAATAACTAACCATTATTTGTATGTTTAAGGCATTAAATGATGAAGCAAAAGTGGAAGTTTAATATTAGTTCTTAAAAGCATTAAACTTAAGGTGTATAGTTTAGAAATAAATGCATAACACTTTTGTAATCATTGTTAGGAATTTCACAAATCATAATGAACTCATGTTAATTTATATAATCACGAAGGTAGGTATATGATTAATATGAGTGAGTATAGATATTGAGTCTTGAAAGAGATCACCATATACCTTTGTGAATTCAATCATTATTATTGACAAGTTTTAATTTTAACAATCATGTGTTAAGTTTGTTAATGATATTTAGTTGATGAAATCCAAGTCCTAAAACCCTTGTTTGTTGAATTTTAATTTCATCATTAAATAATCCTTTCTTCATTTAGTTTATTAAAATAATATAAGAAATTTTCATAATTTGGTATTTGAATTTTCTCCTCGTGAGATTGATACTTAGACTCACGTTCACTTTATTACTTAAATGTTTCATATATTTGTAGTGGATTTTAAGGCAACCAATGTTTTTTTTCAAATTCAAACGAAAACTATGTAAACAAATTTGAAATTTTAATAATATTATATAATTTATTTAACTAGTTGTTCAAATATGATATTTTTTTTTTTTTTTCAAATTTTTTCATATTTTTTTGCTTTTTTTTTATAAAAATAAAAATAATTTGTCACTCAAATTATGTAAATTCAATAAAAAAAATAAACTCAAATTTGAATAGCAATATTATTTTTTTTTTAACAATTATTCAAATTGAGAGTTTTATTTAAATAAAATTTTATTTATTTATTTATCAATTATAAGTAACTTTTACTTAAATTAAATAAAAATAATTTAAATTTGAATAATATTATAATTTATTTAATCAGTTACTCAAATATGATTTTTTACTAAAATCTAACTATTTTTTTTTTTTTTTTTTAAATTTTATGAATTTTTTTACTTAATTTATATAAATTTTAAAAAAATAAATTAAAATGATACTAAATTTCATTTAAACAATTATTTTAAAAAAAATTATTAATTAATTATTTGAATTAATTTTTTATTTTTTATGTATTAAGTAACTATAAAATAAAATTGCAATTAATAAACACCTTAATGTTCCTACTGTAAATAATTATACTGCATAATACTTTGTAACTTTGTAGCCCTTTTTTCCACCAAATGGATAACTGATGATCTTTTTAGGCATGCTAAAGTTAACACAGTAAAACTTTAGTTAATTTTTAGCGAAGATATTGCAATCCTTGGAAATGTGGACATATAAAAAACCAAGAATAGTAGGCATATCATTCAACTAGGAAGTTATTGTTCATGATAGGTGCTTCTCAAAATTACCTAGTCCTAAGTAGTGCATATGCGACTTTGTTGTGTGACAAACAGGTAAAAGATAATGCAAGTAGTGCATAAACATCATTACTTCATTTGCCCAAGTACATAAAAGACAAATGTCTCATCATGCCATGATCGTAAAGGAAGGAACCATGTTAAAAATGGTGAAGACTATAGAGCACCTATAATGATAAATTAATCAAGAGCTCATACTTAATTTAATTGATTTTTTTCTTTTTATATACATAAATTTTTGTATGAATTTAATAAATTTGATAATAAAATAATATTTTTTTTTTTTTTAAAAAATTAATGTATTATAACTAAAACTAAAAAAAAAAAAAAAAAATAATAGATGATATTTATGTACAAATCCATATATTAGTAAGAAATAAAAATTTATTTTCAACTCATTTCTAAATTTTAGTTTTAATAAATTTATTATAAATTAAATTATTATTGATACATTTTAATAGGTCAATTCCAAAATTAAAGGTGTCTATGGTGGCCATAGATGAATAGGTGTCTTAAAATTTAACTTTTGATAGTTATTAATCATTTTGTTGATTTGAAGATAGGAAAAGACTAAAAATCAAGCCTAATGCTAGTTCAACTTGATCATAAAATTACATTAAATAATGCAATATGAAATACAAGATTGTTTTCTCAAACCAAAAAAAAAAAAAAAATCATGTCTAATTTGCAATGCCCTTATCCTAACAAATAAAAATGTTCTTTTTTGTCTTTTATTGTAAGGATAGTAAATAATTTCTTAATTAAATACTTATACAATAAAAAAAAGGTTTTATTTTAAAGAATGAAAAAAATTTTTTAGGTGATATGGAAAAAGGGATCCAATAGCAACCTTCACTCCAAAGATATAAGAGAAACTCCACCACCTTAGAGATATAGGGCAGCATTCACTACTCTTAAAGGATCCACTCAAGAGATGCAGAAATGCTAGGGTTAAGTCACCACTCAATGAAATCCACCATAAATATATAGAAAATAAAATAAAACTCATCAATTCCTTAGGGTAAGAGTTTAATTTTTCACCGAAAGTGTGCCTTTTCAAATACCAAAGAAAACTATAAATAAAAGGCTTTGAAACCTCCCTCCAAGCATAGCAAAATGCTTTAATATCTTGACTTTTGACTATCTTGGTGGCTAGTAAAGGAACTTGACTCTTGATGTTCTAAATTCATCCAAATCTAAACATCTAGAGCTTTTAAATGGCTACTCATGACTATCATTGGGCTTGGGCTGAAGGTCCAATAGTTTGAACAACTTTGACATGCAATCCATTCTTCTAATAGCTTAATGAGCATTTTTTGTGCCTGGCCAAAGTCTTGGATTAATTTTTAGTTGTTCATAGGAGATGCTCTTGCATCATTAGGTATAAAAAACGTTAATTTGATTGAAATAAGAAATTTCTTATTTCTTTCTTCTCTGTTATTCATTTATGTCTATTTTTCTCATGCACTAAGGTTTCAAGGTCTATTCTCTTGAACAAGCAAGTATTTTTACTCTAGATAAAATTAGAAATGCATAGGGATTTACACTCTACCTAAATAAAAGTTTTAAATCATCCAATGTTTCTTGTGCTTTCCTTTTTTTTGAAGAATAATCCTCACGATTTTGCTTCATTTGATATCAAACATTAGGTTGCACCTTCCAACAATAATCTAGTTCTCCTTTCATTCCTATTAAGTATTACTTGACTTAATTAATACCTTACTTAACTAGATTAATACCCACCCCCAAAAAGATCTTTGTGCAATGCAAACAAATCAATTTTTTTTCCTTCCACTACTTGCTCTTTTATCAATCTGCTTACAATGGCACTATGCTAAATTTGTTTTCTGTCTAATATTGCTTCTTATAGTTCTTGCAAGAGACAATTTTGGTAGGACCAAAGGGTAAGGTGTTATCATCTCCTATTGAAGACATTTGGTAACAAGAATACAAACATAAATAATAATAAACTTCATAAGACTAGCAAAGGGCCCTAGCCAAGCACTAAGAATAGTGCTTAACTTGATTAATACCTTGCCTTGAAAAGATCTTTGTGTTGTACAAACACATCAATTTTTTTCCTTCCATTACTTGCTCTTTTATCAACTTTCTTACAATGGCCCTTTGATAAATCAATTTTTTGTTTAACATTCTTCTTGTTGTTAGGTGAGATGTTATCATCTCCTATTGAAGACATTGGACAACAAGAATATAAACATAAACTCTAATAAATTTCATAAGACTAGCAAAAGACCTAAGAATAGTGGAGGAGAAAAAAAAATATCAAGTATTTCTGATTAATTACATTGGTGCCAAATGGGGAAATAAAAATGTGGTGAATTGTTCAAAGAAAACAAAAAAAAAAAAGGTTGTTAATTATCATGTTAATCAAGTATCCTACATTTCCCTATTAAGATTCTAGAAAAAACTAATTATGTTTTTCTATATAGTTCTTTGTAAGAGATGCTCTTTTAGAAGAACTAACATGTGATGGAGTGAAAGCCAGTAGTAGTAGGCAAGGTATTATCATCAAAGACATTAGACATTAAGAATACAAACAAAAATAATAATAAATTTCATAAGACTAGAAAAAGGCCCTATCCAAACATTAAGAATAGTGGAAGAACATAAACAAATTATAAAGAATTTTCTAAATTAATTTCATTGGTGCCATTTTAGGCAATAAAAATGTAGTGAATTGTTCAAAAAAAAAAATACAAGGTTGATAATCGTCATGTTAATCAAGTATCCTACATTCCCAATTAATATCCTAGAAAACGTTGAATGAGATTTTCCTTTATATTTGAATTTATCCTTATGCTCTATGTTTCTAAAAAAATTGCTATAAATTGCTTCTAAGGGCCAAAAAGAGTTAACTAGATCATTGGGGCTTGTCATGATATCCATAAGCACACCTATTGTAAGATAACCTCATGCATGTAGTCCATATGACCTCATTTAGTGGACAAAAGGAAAGATGTCAAACAAAAGAAGCCAACTTGTAGGTATTTTAGAATGAAAGGATGTTAGTCATTTTAATTAAACAACCTAAGTCAACAAGATATCTAGCTTCTAGATTGGCTCAGATGATGTTTTTTAATCCTTTGGATCCAAAGTTTGCAAAGTGATCAAAGGAGTAAAATTATCATATGTCCAAACTAATAGAGAGGGAATTAATAGTATTATACTCAAAATTTTGGGAGAACAAATATATTAAGGAACAAAACCAAAAAAAAAAATCCAACATGTAAATAATGACAAAACCTAGTGACAACCTACTTTGATGAAAAGTTTTTTTCAAAACAACTTGAAAGAAAAATAATAGAGATAAAGGAAACAAAGAAATAGATATTCAACCCTTTAGTGTTATGAAAAAAAAAAAAAAGAAAAACAAGACCAATATAATATTGTGCAAATACTCATATTACCTCCTTAGAACTTTTTGTATCTAATGTAAAAGCACATTTAATTCTCCACATATATAGTACTTTTTCAAGGACTTATTTGGCATTTTGGCAATACATGACTTTTTCTAACTTGAATTCTTATATGAGCTCTGAAAATTTTGTTAAGATGCATTGACAAAAGGAATGTGTTACACAATAAACAATTTTCATTTCTGCAAAATATTATTTGGGCAAAGAATAAAAAAAATAAACATCTTTAAAAAGATAATAGAAAAGTAAGAAAATAAAAAAAAAACATAAAAGAACATTAGACAAAGAAATGAAGTAAAGAAATCATGTGTTTAACTTGAAACAAATAACTAAGCTTTGCTTAGGCTTTTAGAGTTTAAAAAATTGGAAAGATTACATAAGACTACCTCTAATTGTACAACTCATAACTTATTAATGTTTTGAATGGACCAAGTGAAAAAAAAAAAAGTTTTTTTATTGACTAATTTTGCTATAGCACTTAAGGCTCACATTTTGTAAAATATTACAAAATTAAAGGAAAGCAAAAACTAGGAAAATAAATAAGGTTTGATATAGCTAATGTCATCTTCATTAATGTTTTGAATAGACTAGGGAAAGAAAAAAAATCAAGTTTTTATTGACTAATTTCTTGGTGAGATGTACATTATTATGTATTTGGTGGTTTGAACCAATCAAAAGTCCATCTAATAAAGAAGTTATTATACACAATTAGCTTTCTTTGTTATGAGAGAATTTTAATTACTTGAAACATGACACATCTATTATTTCTTTGAGAATATGACTACACTTTTAGTCATTTGAATAGATTAAAGTCCATTAATTAAAGAAGCTATCATTCTTGGGTAGTTTTCATTTCCATCAAAGAATGACTCATTGATAGAAACTTTAGATTGTCACTTGATTCCTTGGCAACAAAGCTTCTCATTTCATTGTAAGGAGTTCATTCACACATATTGGTCATGCAATTAACATCAATTTCTAATGCAAAAAATAATTTCATTGCAATATGGACATTAGTGCACCATGGGTACTTGATTTATTGAGTTCCAACAAACAAAAATGTTGTTCATCTTGATTAGCTTTTTTCATCAAGATAGAATTGTTCATTGCCCAAAGAATGAGATTAACACTTCATTTCTAACTAATAAGGTGATGAGTGAGAATTTATTATATCTATTCTTGTTTACATTAAGTTGTTTTTAATGAGCTAATTAGAATAAGTAAAGAGCTTGTGTTGTTTGGTGAATCTCTAAGGGAAAATTTAACTAATAAAGCTTACTTTATCTAGGACTAGAATTATGACAATGTTATGGCTGATTGAAATTATTAAATATCACAATTATGAATAAATCTAGAACTAGACTTTTAATATTTGATCTTTCTATAATTTATTTTGTTTGATTGATTTGTTTATTTTATTTATTGCAAAATTAGAATTTGACTTTTCAAATCAATTACATTAATATCTTTAATTTGAAGTTCATTAGTAGTGAATTGAATGCACTCCTTATGGAATCAACCCTTGCTTACACTTTATTATTGAATAACTGAGAGTAAGGAATTAAATTTTTGGTGCTTTAATGTTAACTACCAAAAGCTTCTCATTTTGTTCTTAGGAGCCATTCACATAAAAGAGTTGTGAAATTAACTTAAATGTCTATATTGATCACTAATTCCATTGTGAGATGTATGCAATTCTATCTTAGGTAGTCCAAATCCATTGAAGTCCATCAAGTAAAGAAATTATTACTTGTTTGCTTTTGTCACAATGAGGGAATTATTCATTGCTAGAAACATGAAATAACATCTCGATTACTTGACTATAGGACTTCTCGTATGAGTAGTCTAAATCCATTGAATTCTATCAAATAAAAGAGTCATTACTTTTAAATAGCATTCTTTTCTAGAAGACACATCATTCATTACTTTAAAGTAGGGACCATCACTTGATTCCTTTCAAATAAAGCTTCTCCTTTCGTAATAAGGAATCATTCACACAAAATAAGCATGCAATTAACATCCAATATAGAATAAACATTAATATCATTGTGACATACATGTCAATACACCTTAAGGAGTCTAAATCTCTTGAATTCTATCAAACAAAGGTATCGTTCATCCTAATTAACTTTTTAAGATGGATATAATGGTTAATTGCCTAAAACATAAGACTAGCATGTCATTTATAGCTAACACTATTCTTTTCATTCCACGGTGTCATTCACGCAATGGAATCATGAAATTAACTTAAATAGTTCACTAATCTTTGATTCCATTGTGTTCAACTATTTTATGTTATCTAAGAGCATTGAAGTCAATCCAATATGAGACCTTTTACTTTTGATTAGCCTTCTCTACTATTAAAGATTCATTGATTGCTTGAATCATGTCTTGATTACTTCACAATAATACTTCTCACTTGGGTAGTATGAACCCTTTGAAGTCCATTGAATAAAGGAGCTACTACACTTGATTAGCCTTTTAAACTAGGAGAAAATCGTTCATTGTTTGAAACTTAAGATTGTCACCTAATTCCTTAGCAATAAGGGTTCATATGTGATTTCAAGGAATGATTGACATAAGATAATCATGCAGCTAAAATCCATAACTACCTAACAAACTTTAATTTCATAGCAATGTGCACGTCAATACTCCTTGGGTAATCTCATTCAATTGAATTCCATGAAACAAAGTAGTCATTCATCTTGATTAGCTTTTGTCACATTGATGGAATGGTTCATTGCTAGAAAGATTAGATTGACACTTCATTTCTAGGTAATCAGGCTTCTTTTTTTGTTCCAAGGAGTTATTCACAAAAAGGAATCTCAAATGTAACTTAATTGTCTGCACTAATCACAAATTTCATTTTGAGATGCATATTATTATGTCATGGGTAATTTGATTATGTTGAAGTTAACCCAATAAAGATGTTATTACTCTTGACTAGCTTTCTTTCTATGGAGGGAATTATTTATTACTTAAAAATGTGATACCATTTTTTGATTACTTAACAATATGACTTCACCTCTAGGAAGCTCAAATCCATTAAAGTCCATCAAATAAAAAAGTGATTACTCTTGATTAGCTTTCTTTGCCAAGACAAAATCATTTATTTCTTGAAACTTGGGATAATCATCTAAATTCTTTGTGATAAGGCTTCTATTTTTGTTGTAAGGAATCATTCACATAGGATGATCATGCAATTAACATTCATGTCTATGTAGACCATTAAATTCATTTTAACATGCACATCAATCCTCCTTACATAGTCTAAATCCATTGAATTCCATCATTGAAAGGAGTTATTTATCTTAGTTAGCTTTTATTACCTAGATAGAATGATTTATTGTTTGAAAAATGGGATGAAACTTCAATTCTAGAAAATATTGCTTCTTTATTCATTCCAATGAGTCATTCACACAAAGGAATAGTGAAATTAACTTAAATGTCTACAATGATCTCTAGTTCCATTTTGAGATGCATGATATTCTATCTTAGGTAGTTTAAATCCATTAACATCCATCCAATAGAGAAGCTTGTACTTTTGATGAGCTTTCTTTACATTGAAAGAATTGTTCATTTCTTGGGACATATGATTCTTTCTTGATCACTTGACTATAGGACTTCTCCTTTGGGTTATCTAAACCCAATGAAATCCATCCTATGAATGAGAAATTACTTTGCATTTTCTTTCTTGTCCAAGAGAGAAATTTTTGTTGCTTGGAAGTTTAGATCATTACCATGAGAGAAATTACTAGTAGCCTTAAGAACTAGGAAAATAGGTTAATACAAGCAAGAATCACACAAGCATGAATCATTTAACATGCGTTGAGTTATTCATAACAATAAGATGAAAACTTTTCCCATAACACCCTATTATTTCTTGATGATTAGGAAGAGGATAAAAATGGATCAAAATTCTTGATTTTATCAATTGATATTTGTTTAATAAATTCAGTAGGCCTAACTAAATTAATGGAACAAAAAATCATTTTGATCATTAAATTAGATTAATTCAAACAATTTCATAAGAAAAGATACAACATATCAAAATATTCTATATCATTAAAGTATTAAAAGTTTTTAAATCCCATAAAATTGTTGAAGAGCATAACTACAAGTGCTTAAAAAAATGAATTCTTTATAGTGTGATTTTTTTTTCTCTCATCTCTCCCTTAGTACTCCCCAAAATGGTTATTTATATCATAAAAAAAATGTATATAGAAGTCACCAACAAATTTTGAAGAATTAGGGTTTCTTTAATCTTAAAAACTTTTCTCTATTGGATTTCAAGTTGATTCCAAACTAGATATAGTCAGAATTTGGGTCTAATATATTCATGAAAGTTGTAGTCCTCCTCTTTAACTTTCCAATGCTTCAATTTTTTCTCAAAACAAATTTCCAAAGCTCAAGTTATGAGCAAAAAACTAAGACTGACTCAGTTCAGCCCATGATAGATTTTATAGCAAACTCTCCACTAATTTGGAACCATTAAAAGGCCAATCTAGGTTTAGGTGTCTTATCACAATTATAGACCTAAATTGTTAATTCAACTTATGGTTTTAAATCACTTGATTTGGGTTCTAAAAATCAATTATGCCCATTTAAGTATGCAATGCTTCGACAAGAATTTTACTCCAATTAGGACTAGTCTTTATTTTTTCACTTTGTCTTTGAAGCAATGTCTCAAGGCTCAAATGAACTTAGATTTTGACTTTGAACCTCAATCTAAAAAATTGAGATGTCTACTACAACTTCATTAAAAACCACTTTTCCAATTGGACCTATAAGTTAGTGAAAAACCTAAAACAAGCAGCAAAGGTTCAAATGGTAAAATGCTAAAATATTTCTACTAAAAGCATATAATTCTCAAAACTTTCTTAAAACCTACCTAAGTCACATAACATACATTAATCATCTTAAATAGGTATGAAACTCATTAAAAACAATTAAATGTAAAAGAGAATAAACATAATAAATTCTCACTCATCAAATTCCCCCACACTTAGCCTTTACACATCCTCAAGCAAAATAAAGTCAACTCAAAAGAATGGTAAAACCATACACTAGTTATAGCTAAGAATTAATATACAAGCTCATTATGTTTAATTCTCAACCAACATACACATCTTTCTTTGAAATGTAGCAATGTCAAATAAAATAATAGCAAGCATATTCATATCTCTTCTTTCTATCCATGATTGCTCTCAATTAGTTAACATAAGTCTCACAACTAACATACCCAAATCATGTCTATTCCATCTCTCAACCAACCCTTTTTACTACTACAAACTAGGTAGCTAACTATGGTGTCCCTTAAAGTAAAAAAGTGAAATAGGGAATAGATATTTTTCTTTTAGACTTACCTAGAAATTAGGAAATGTACATCAAGGTTCTTTGTATATTCATGCTTAAGTCACCATTTGAAGTGAGTGTCAACACATTTTGTGCAACTTCAACAATGAAGTAGAATTAAACTTTGCATTTTTTTACATCATATTTTCTTAAACCTTTGTTTAGGACTATCCTAAGAAGAACAATTTCAAGACAAACTACACACTTCGCAACCATGCTTTATCATAAAACTCGTACAACTTCTCAAAAAGCATTGTTACAAGTGAGTATTAAAAAGCCAAGCACACTTACGAGTATTTTACAAGACATTGCTAATATCCAAAGTCAGGTATGATAAAAATAACCCAATTTTATACTTATACATAGCAAAACATTCTAAAACATAATCAATGTAAGACCACTATTTCACAAAAATTTTTTAGAAAAAAAAAAAAAGTCTTAGCTAAACCTCTCCCCTACACTTAAAACTTACATTTTCTTGAATATAATGTCAAATGTTAAGGAAAGTTATTTGAAAAATAAAGAAAAAGAAAGAGTATATAATTCAAATTTGATTTAGTCTTGGGTTGACTTCCAAGTATTACTTTTGTTTAATGCCTTTAGCCCAACAACATGCTTTGTTAGCCTAGATAGAATGGATCTTCCAATTTTATTGCCTTGACATTTTGTGCCTAAATACCTTCATAAGATAAAAAAAAAAAAAAAAGCCTATGTCCATTCACCTCAAACACCATGTTTGTCTTTAAGCTCCTTATCTCAACTGCACCATGGCCAAATACATTAGTAATAACAAAAAGATTGACCCATTGAGAGTGTAACTTACCTAGAAAAATAGTTTAGGCCATTAATGGTAGAGGACTTTCCATCCAATAACAAAGTTCTTCCTTAAAATCTATTGATCATGAAAAACCTTCATTTTCTCTTGGTGTTGTAGCTAAACTTGCTAGCATGTATTCTAACCCCTTGAAAGCCATCTTTCCCTCCAAAAGTTAGTTGTTAGTTGTGCAGTCAATGGAGACTTGAGGAAAAGGCTTTTTAAAAGCCTAAGTGACTTGAGGAAAAGGCTTTTTAAAAGCCATCAATTTGTGCTTTGTAAATGTGAAACTGGGAATTTCTTTTTTTCCCCAAAATTGTCTTTAATTTGGCACATCTTTCTTCCATGTTTCTCGTACTGGCAAAAATCATTGGAGGCTCAGATCTTCCTGTCTTTTTACCAAACAAGTGAATCTAACAATACTGAAAGCGCATCTTTTCAAACAATGACATACTAGCTTCCATCCTCGGGTGGAGGATACTAAGGAGGGACAACAAAAGATATATTTCTATATTGCAAGTATACAAATGTTGATTTAGTATGCTTGTTGATTCTTTGGTAGACAGCGGCAATATAGTTTTATCCCACATCGAAGAGAAATAATATCAGTAGGTGGTCGAATGGTATAAAATATGACCTA
The DNA here is from genome assembly GCA_037832345.1 of Rhizophora mangle. Classification (NCBI taxonomy): domain Eukaryota; kingdom Viridiplantae; phylum Streptophyta; class Magnoliopsida; order Malpighiales; family Rhizophoraceae; genus Rhizophora; species Rhizophora mangle. The sequence goes on along the minus strand of JBAPLJ010000078.1, from coordinate 13,708 downwards.
GGGTCATTGAGCAAATCATACCTTTCTCGGCCTTTTGGCTAAGATCAAGTGTAGTATCTGTTCTTATCAGTTTAATATCTGATACGTGGGTCAATGGCCCACACGATATTAAATTAATTTTTTGAAGGGGAGGGCCATTAAAGGTAGCTTGCTACCTAGGTTCTCACGCGTCGCCTTTGCGTTGCACTACAGCTTGGCGCTCCCTACTACGACGAGTTTTAAATTTGCGTCTAATGTGAATTTAATTTTATTTTAGAATGTGGTTTCAGTAAAAGTGTAGTTTTCCTAAAAATTAATGCGTTTTGTAAATTTGTCTCTAATGTGAAATTAATTTATTTAGAAAGTGTTAGGTTTCTAACTTAAGTAAAGTTGATTTTTATCAAAACACAAAAAATAAAAAAAAGTCTAAAACAGAAATCCTCTCGAAAAAAAAGGATATCAAAGTCCTCGAATCCTCAACCTCGAAATGATATCAAAGTGTTTCGAATCTAACTTAGAGAACAGTAACAAATATCAAAGAGCTTCGAATCTAACTTAGAGAACAGTAACAAGGACTGAGGGAAGGTTTTATGAACAAGCTAGAACGAGGCATGGCCTAAAAGGGACTCGGCCCTGGGCCACGATCCTTTGCAAAACCTGCCTCTTGACACTTGACTGGAGAGCTGCCGGAATTATATACTCTATTGCTTCAAGCAATTAGAGAGAAGCAGGGTTAGAACCTTCTCTGCTCGTTAGCAAGCAAGTCCCATTCGTAACCGAAACAAAAGGCAGAAGTCAACTAATTCTTTAGCAAATACACACTATACTCCCAGCAATCAGCATATTGGCCCGGCCAATGCTTCTATTTTACCGGTAATCTCGCAATTTATATTGAAAGTGATAAAATAAAAATTAAATGATTGAATAATTCAAAATTACCAAATTATTTGATTAAATATAGATATTATTAAGATAAAAATATTAAAAATAATTATGGGGTTAAAATTAAATAATTATATTAAAAAAAAAAAATTAAATAATTAATTAATTAAAAAATTAATAAAAAAAAAAATAAATTATTAAAAATATAATAAATATTAAAAAAAATTAAAATAATTAATTAATAATATTAAAAATAAATAATTATATAAAATAAATATAAAATTAAATTAAATAAAAATTAAAAATTAATATTAAAAAAAATTAATTTATTTTATTAAAAATAAATAAAATAAAAGTTAAATAAATTGTCGATCTGTAAAATTAAAAAAATATTTTTTTTTTTCTTGTTTTTGTCCAAAAAATTAATTTATTTTGTTAAAAAAAAATGATATTACAAACGAATAATTATTAATTTATAAAATTTTTTTTTTTATTTTTTTTTCTTTAATTTTTGTCCATATTTTTTAAGTTTGATGTTAAAAGAGTCGATATTATTTTGGAACTGAGCTTAACTAATATAATTTTTTGGTAGATCATAGTAGAATGATCTTAACCCTTTGCTTTTGATGGCATGAATAATTATCGGTCAGGCAAAGAGAAATTACAATTGGGTGGTTTGCTTTTAAAGCAAATTCCACGCCAAAGTTTGGAAAAGTACAGTTGGAGTTCTGTTTCTTCCGTCTTTATTTTCTCCTTAGAACGTTGAAGTAGTTCACTCTCTATTTTTTTTCCCGAAAATTTGAGCTTTTATCAAATTTTTTATTGGGTCGATTGAGATATAAAAATATAGCCGAAGGAACGAACCCCACATCGTCCAGGGGCAATACCATAGGGTGACTATCTGCTTATAAATTGACATCTTTATAATTTTTTAAAAGCATCTTTGAGCTTGGGGCAATGACGCAGCTCATGAGGTTCTAACCGAGGCGCGTCTATTGTTGGTTGAAAACTATTTCCAAACCCCCTCTTTGGCTGGGTTTTGCCCTAGGCCATCGAGAATTTCTGGAAGGGCTCCCTCTGGGGTAAAAGCCCACAAACTCATAATTAAGATGTTTTGACATTTTAAAAAAGTAAAAGCTTGTAATAAAAATGTTTTGCTTTAAGCACAAGCTTTCGTACTTGCCGCTCTTCGCGGGAAGTCTTAGGCTGATTTCTCATTTATCATTACATCAATATCAAAAATTTCGGACATGTTCAGATTCACTTGTGTTTGTATAGCGTACTTGGATATGTGAAATTTTTTTACTCATGATTGATCGCAAATTCAAATTCCAGAACATTTCTTTCTATAATTTGTTGATTTAGCATCTCTAATTGGGAAAATGATTGAGAAGGCTGGTACGCCTTCTCTTGAGCTCCTTAGAGGTGTCCTAGGATCCTTTCCATTTACTTCAGAGGTTTATTTTGTACGTCTTCTTCCATTCTTGTTGATAGTCTAATGTGAGATGACGGATTATCACACGGTTAATGGGACAAAATAAAAGTTTGTGTACACACTGCAGATTGTATTATATTTTTTTGTTTTTACACAAATGACGAGAATGCACAAAGGATGACGATGCAGAATGGTTAGTCATGAGCGAATGTTTCATTCTTCTTTTCAACTTTGTTTTGGATGATTTGTAGGCACAAACAATTGGCTTATTTGGGATGTGTGGGGTATTCCTCTGACTTCTGCTTTAAAATTGTATGAGAATGGACACCGTCAACTAGATGATCTAAAAAAATGGGGATTCCTTAACACTTGCTCAGAATTTAGGACTGAAATATTTTGCTAAAATCAAGACAAGGATTTTCTTGTATTGAGGTACAATTGTTGTTTTTATTTATAAGACTTCACGCTCCATCCAGGGAAGGATTTGGGCTGTCCCTTGCTCCAGATCATTTTGATGTTAGTTCTGAGCATGTAGGAGGGAGATACGGAGCAACTTCTACAGAAAGCTGGAGCAGAGATTTTTCTTGGGGCAAGTGCTACATAACTTCTGTCGGTAATGTAGTTATTATACTAATCTCAAAGGTCCTAAAAGGTTAGTTGAGTGGTTGGGCGGGCTCGGGTGTATGTGTTGACTCTTGGTGTTCTTAACTGTTCTTATTTGAATGTCATAATAACCATTTAAAGGTGGTTATTGCGAGCGGAGAATTTTATGGACATGGAAAAGCATCTTGTGGTGTTTTTGATGTTGTAATCACTCACCCTAATGGGCAAAGGTACAAATTCTACCCCCCACCCCAATTTCTCGCTCTCTTTGTTGTCAGATTATGCAAGATGCACCTTGATATACCTTTTTTTTTTTTTTTTTTTTTAGTCCAAAATTTCATTTGTAAGCTTCCAATTGTCAAAAATGGACATTCGCAAGCTTGGCTTGTAGATGGAATGGTTGGTCTACATGTCTTAAATTTAACATTCCAAGCAAAGGTGGTTATCAAGAAGTGTTGTTATGGTTTCTTTTGAGATTGGATTCTTGCCCTTTTGTCTTACGAACGAAAATGTACAATGCCAAAACCAAAGATCAATGCAACAATTAAAGACCAATGCACCACTTTTCATGCGTGAAGCCTGCTCTGTTCCATGGCGGGTTTTAGCTTTCATTATTAAACAATCCATCAATAATGCGATTGGTTATTAATGTAGTCTTCTGAATTATCAGTATTCGCTTTCTGTCGTAACATTTTGATTACAAATCGTTGCTACCTCTCCTGCCATTACTCTTATTGCCCCCCATTTTTCAAGTGGTTCCACAAGTTCATGAAGAGTCTGGTTATAGTGCTGAAAACATCTTTCTGATGGGATCTTTTTGTTGATGAGCTTCTTGTTGATGATCTGATCATCATGGATGACGATATAAAGATTGACAAATGCTAAAATGATGTTGACCCAGTTGAGGGAACGGTACTGTAGCGATCTATTAGGCCACAGGACACGAAGCTGTATACAATCAATACTCGGTGCATGGGCGATACACTGTCTTAACGTGTAAGAAGCATCCCATATCGCCTATTTGACTCACCGGCTGCCCAGAAGCAAGCCATATAAAAGAATAGCGTCTCCAAAACAAATGTTACTGGCTGTGCGTCGAGCGGATGATGTTTTAATTTTTCGTTGTTTAACTAATGACTAATGGCCAGGTTTCTGGTATATATAAAATTTATTTTTTGTATATTGGTTTTTATCTAGCAGAAAATTTTATGGTGAAAAATAGGTATAGAATAATTATATTAATTATATTATTTATTTAAAATTATATTTATTTATTTTATTATTAAAATTTTTATTTTAAAAAAAAAAAAAAATAAAAAAAAAATTAATTAAAATTTTAAATACTTTAATTAATTAAAATTTTTTGTATTTAAAAAATTAAAAAAATTTTTGAGTGAGGTTGAAAAATTATAATAATAATAATAAAATGTGATAGGAGTATTAACTTTGCTTAAATTATATTAGGTAAAACCCTATTTTCTCCATTCATCACAACGTAATAGTTTTCATAATACAGTTTCACACAATTTTTTTTTTTTTTTTTTTTTTTTTTTTATTTTTTATTTTAAATTTTTAAAGATGAATACAGTTCAACACCTTTATGTTCGTCAAAGGTTGGCTATTGAGTAAACCAACTCTATCTGCATCCCAGGCCTATGCAAAGAGAAATGGGTTCATGGAGTAGAGCTCTGCTCTCTTCAAGCATTGACCCCTACAAGCGCACCTCCACTTCTACTGCTCGTTCCACAGCTAAGTTCTTACCCACAATTTTTTCTCCGACGTTCACTTCACTTCATGTCAAGTCATCTCTTTCTACTCGGAGAAAAACTAAGACTGTACACTTGTTCAATCCCCGAGAGAACGCTCGTTTGCAGGGCAGCCGAGTACAAATTTCCTTAGGTACAAGCTTAGGTAATCAAGTGTCACATAATCTAATGCAAGCACATGTAATATTTGAATTTGTATTATGAAATTCAAATTTATGTACTAAGACCCTTATATATGGTTAATCTAATGAGAATGAAGTTAATTAGCTCCCATATTCTTACCTTAATCTCTTTCCTTTCCTTAATTCTTCAGTATTACTTCTATTCTAAGTTATTGAAAGAGCAACAAGCTAAGATTCTCAGCAACCTACATTCTAGTATCAAAGCAGGTGCACCCAAAAGACCTACAACTTGTGAAGGAAGAAGAGAGAATAAAGCATACCAGCAAATATCTTGTGAGGATCAAAATAACCATGAGAGTACTGCTATTGAACCAAAAAAAGAACTTAAAATTTGATGACTTCCGCTAGTTTTTCTCCTCTTTCACCTCATAAATTCATTGGAGAGAACTTTTTCTTAATGGACAGTGATTATAAACGCATACCTTAGAGCCTTGATTTAAGGTAAGTCACAAAAATAGGTACACAACCCCCCTCCATTACCAACCAACCCTTCTTTGGCTTGGACTAACCTACATAGTGAGTAAGTTGCAAAGTAATACAAGGTACTAACTTGCATTCACTATGCATTATTTAAAATTGTATTTAATAGGACAATGGCACATGAGACAACCAAGCAAGCCTAGGACAAATTGAAGGAAGAGTTTTTCAACCTTGAAAAGACCAAAAATATGCAATCCTTAACCTTAAAAGAGAGTTTGAACTTTTGAGGATGAAGGAAATAAAACCATCAAGGAACACAATGATAGGCTACTTAAGGTGGTTAATCAAGTTAGGATTTTAGGAGAAGACTTTCTAGATAAGAGCATGTTTAGAAAGTCATCATCTATGTTCTAGAAAGATATAAAGTAAAAATCTCTTCTTTGGAAGACTCTAAACACCTCACCACCGTTAGACTACTTGAGGTCATCAATGCTTTTCAGCTTAAGAACAAAGGGAGCTCTTGAGACAAGAAATGAAAGCAAAAGAAGTTTTTGCAAAGAAGCACCAACAATGTCTTCAACAAAGAGAAAATAGCAAGGAAGGCAAGACAAAAAGGTTGAGAAAAATATCAAGCCTAAAGGCAAAAAGCTATACTCCTCATGTGATTATTGCAAAAAGACTAATCATTGGTCTGAAAGTTGTTAGAAAATACCTAATTTGGTTTGCCAAGTATGCAACAATAAGGGACATTTAGAGAGAATATTCTGACATAGAGGCAAGCAATAGCAATAGCAATCCTCTCAAAAACAATAGTAGGCTCAAATAGCTAATAAGGAGCAAACACTAAAGGAGCAACTATTTGTTGCTGCTTTTAGTTCTAGCAACAAGAAGGATACCACTTGGCTTGTTGACAATGGTTGTATTAACTACATATCTCCACACATGCAAAATTTTTAGGACATTGACAGGTGCTTCCATCTAAAATTAAGATTGGAAATGGATAACTAAATTAATCTCAAGGAAGAGGTAAAGCAATTATTCATATATATGGACTTAAGTACTAAACTTATACAAGATGTACTTTATGTACTTATTGTGAGCCATAACCTAGTTTTGTGTAAATAAGTGCTTGCAACAAATCAAGGAGATTTGTTAGTTAGAAATGAAGAGTTAGTCTCATTATTTAGGAATTGAAACACTCAATACATATAAGCATGCTTGTGTCTACACAAAACCTTGTAACCATGCCTATTTGAACACCTTTGGTGTCCATAACAAACATTATATTCATTGCAACAAGTTCATTTGTACATCTTTGGTACAATAAATCCATTGAATTCTATCAAAAAATGGTGTGATTGGTCTAAATGACAATTTCTTATACATATTTTGTGCACATGAGTGTAAGAAGGAGCTTTGTTAGTTAACAATGAAAAGGAAATCTCATTATTTAGGAATTGGAATACTTAATACATCTAAGCATGTTTGTGCCTACTTAAAAACTTATAAACATTGGAACAAGCACATTTGTACACCTTTGGTACTATGTACCCCATTTGAATTGCATCACATAAAATGAGTCGTTGATCTTTATTAGCTTTCCTTTCAAGTATTGAATGGTTTAATTCCAAAACAATCAAATTGCCTTTTTAATTTTTTTAAACAAGACTTCTCTTATCATACAAAGGAAAAATTTACATAAAATGATGATGAAATTAACATTTGTGTCAATAGAAAATATTATATTCATTGAACCAAGCTCGTTTGTACATCTTTGGTGAGTTTAATCAAAAACTAGTGTGATTGGTGTAGATTATCATTTCTTATACATATTTTGTGTAAATGAGTGCTTTCATCAAATGAAGAAGCCATGTTAGTTTGAAATGAAGAAACAAGCTCATTATTCAGGAATTGAAATAGTTGATATGTATAAGCACATTTGTGTCTACACAAAATTTTATATTAATTGGAACAAACAAATTTGTGCAACTTTGATACTTTGTACCGATCGAATTCCATCAAGTAAAATGAGCTATTGGTCTTTATTATCTATTTCCTTATAGGTATTAAATTGTTTAATTCCTAAACAATGAGACTATCTCTTGAATTTTTCATGACAAGATTTCCACTTTTCATTAGAAGAATAATTTTGCAGAAAAGGATAGTTAAAAATTTTGTGTTTATATAATACATATTATTTTATAACAAGCTGAGTGCTTCCTCTTTGATACTGTAATGATTATTTTCATCAAAAAAAAAGTGTTAGTTCTAGAAATATTTCTTATACAATTATTTTTATTGCTTGAAATGAAAAACAAAAAACTTGCATATAAAAGATACACATTATTTAGAAATTCTACCCAAAAAATTTTATATTCATTGGAACAAGAATGTTTGCACACCTTTGGTACTCTGTACTTATTGAATTCCATCAAGTGAAATCAGTCATTGATCTTTATTATCTTTCCTTATAGGTATTGAATTGTTTAATTCCTAAACAATGAGACTGTCTCTTCAATTTTTCATGATAAGACTTTACTTTTTTCGTTGGAAGGACAAATTTACACAAAATGCTAGTGAAATTAACATTAGTGTCTACACAAGCAACAAGTTGGTACCCTCTTGGGACCTCTATATCCAATGAATTTCATAAAAAAAAAAAGGTTTCATTGATTTAGATTACCTTTTCAAATACATATTTAATGTTTCATTTCCAAAATGAGATTATCACTTTATTTCTAGCTAACAAGGACCCTTTTATCATTACAAGGACTCATTCACACAAAAAGATCTCTTAGTTAACTTTGGCGTCAACAAAATATATTATATTCATCACAATAGGCTCATTTATACATCTTTGGTACACTAAATCCATTGAATTCTATTAAAAAATGGTGTGGTTCATCTAGTTTACCATTTTTTATACATATTTTGTGTAAAATGAGTGCTTGTAATGAAAGAAGGAGCTTTGTTAGTGTGAAATGAAGAGACGATCTCATTATTTGGAAATGAAACACTTAATACCTAAAAGCATATTTGTGTTTTTAAACAAAACATTACAATCTTTGGAACAAGAACACTTGCAATACTTTGGTACTTCATACCCATTGAATTCCGTCAAGTAAAATGAGTGTTTTTTCTTTATTAGTTTTCCTTATAGGTATTAATTGCTTTGATTCCCAAACAATGAGAATGTCTCTTCAATTTTACATGATAAGTCCTAACTTTTTATTGGAAGGACAAATTTAGAGAAAATGATGGTGAAATTAACATTTCTATCAACACAAATATTATATTCATTGCAATGAGCTCATTTATACATCTTTGGAAATAAAAATCCATTGAATTCCATCAAAAAATGGTGTGATAGGCCTACATTACCATTTCTTTTACATAATTTGTGTAAATGAGTGCTTGCAACAAAAGAAGGAGTTTTGCTAGTTTGAAATGAAGAGATAATCTCATTATTTAGGAATTTAAACACTCAATATATATAAGCACATTTGTGTCTACACAAAACATTATATTCATTGGAACAAGCACAATTGCACACCTTTGGTATTATGTCCCCATTAAATTCCATCAAGTGAAATGATTCATTTATCTTTATTAGCTTTCCTTATAGGGATTGAATGGTTTAATTTCTAAATAATGAGATTGACTCTTTAATTTTTAATGATATGACATCACTTTTCATTGGAAGGAAAAATTTTGACAAAATGATGGTGAAATTAACATTTGTGTCCACATAAAACATTATATTCATTTCAACAAGCTTGATTGTACCTATTTGATACTCCAAATCTATTGAATTTCATAAAAAAAAAAAAAAAAAAGGTATGATTGGTTTAGATTACTTTTTCAAATGCATATTGAGAGTTTCTTTTTTCTAAATGAGAGCATCTCTTAATTTTTGGCCAACAAGGCTCCTTTGTTCATTGCAAGGACTAATTCACACAAATAGATCTTGTAATTAACTTTAGTGTCAATGACAAACATTATAAAACATTGCAATAGGCATGTTTGTACATCCTTGGTACACACTAAATCCATTGAATTCTATTAAAAAATGGTGTGATTAGTCTAGATTACCATTTCTTATACATATTTTGTGCAAGTGCTTATAATGAAAGAAGGAGCTTTTTTAGCTATAAATGAAGAGATAGTTTCATTATTTAGGAATTGAAACATTCAATTCATATAACCAAGTTTGTGTGCACTCAAAACATTATATTCATTGGAGCAAGCACATTTACACATCTTTGGTACTATATACCCATTGAATTCCATCAAGTAAAATGAGTAATTGATCTTTATTAGTTTTCCATATAGGTATTAAAAGCCCTAATAGTTGAACAATGAGACAATCTCTTCAATTTTTTGTGACAAGATGTTATATTTTACTGGAAGGACAAAGTTACACAAAAGGATGGTGAAATTACCATTTTTGTCCACACAAAACATTATATTCATTGCAACAAGGTTATTTGTACATCTTTAGTGCCCTAAATCCATTGAATTCCATAAAAAAAAAAAAAATGGTTGTCTACCCAAGAATACAATTTCTTTTGAATATTTTGTGAAAATAAGTGCTTGCAACAAAAGTAGGAGCTTTCTTTAATTTGTAAAGAAGAGTTAGTCTCATTATTCAAGAATTGAAACACTTAATACGTATAAGAACATTTATGTCTATACAAAACATTGTAATCATTGGAACAAGCATGTTTAAATAACTTTGGTACTTTATACCCATTGAATTCTATCAAGTAAATTGAATCATTGATCTTAATTAGCTTTCCCAATAGGTATTGAATGGTTTAATTCTTAAAGAATAAGACAGTCTCTTCAATTTTTCATGTTTAGGCTTTAATTTTCACTAGAAGGACAAATTTACATGATGGTATAATTAACATTTTTGTCTATAAAAAACATTATATTCATTGTAACAAGTTCATTTAAGCATTTTTGGTACCCTAAATCCTTTAAATTTCATCATAAAAAGCTGTGATTGGCCTATATTACCTTTTCAAATATGTATATTAAGAGTTTCATTTCTTGAACATCACTTTATTTTTAGCTAACAAGGCTCTTTCCTTTGTTGTAAGGACTCATTGACACAAAAATCTCTTAAAATTAACTTTAGGGTCAACAATAAACATCATATTCCTTGCAACAAGCTCATTTTTACATCCTTTGTTCACTGAATCCATTGCATTCCATCAAAAAATTGTGTGATTGGCCTAGATTGCCCATCCATATACATATTTTGTGTAAATGAGTGCTTGCAGTGAAAAAAGAACATTGTTACTTAGAAATTTAGAAATAGTCTCATTATTTAGGGATTGAAAAACTCAGTATGTATAAGCAAGTTTGTGTCTACACAAAACATTATAATCCTTGGAACAAGCATGTTTGCATACCCTTGGTACATTGTAGCCTTTGAATTCCCCCAAGTAAAATAAGTCATTGATCTTTGTTGGCTTTCCTTATAAGTATTGAATGGTTTTAATTCTTGAACAAAGAGATTGTCTCTTTTTAATTTCTCATGACAAGACTTCACTTTTCATTGGAAGGACAAATTTATAGAAAATGATGATGAAAAATTAACATTTTTGTCTTCACAAAACATTATATTCATTACAACATGCTTGTTTATACACCTTTGGTGCTTTGTAACCATTGAATTACATCATAAAAGGGTGTGATTGGTCTAAATTCCCTTTTCCAAAAATACATATTGAGAGTTTCATTTCTTGAATGAGACCATCTCTTTATTTCTAGCTAACAAGGCTGCCTTTTCCTTCATTGCAACAAAATCATTTGCACAAACTAATCTTGTAATTAGCTTTTTTGTCAACAATAAACTTTACATTCATTGCAAAAAGCTCATTGTACATCTTTCGCAATACATCCATTCCATAAAAAACTAGTGTAATTGGTCTAGATTACCATTTCTTATACAAATTTTGTGTAAAAGAGTGTTTGAATGAAAGAAGGAGCTTTTGTTAGTTAGAAGTAAAGAGACAATCTCATTATTTAGGAATTGAAACACTCAATACATATAAGCATGTTTGTGTCTACTCAAGACATTATATTAAATGGAACAAGCATGTGTGCACACCTTTGGTACTCTATACCAATTGAGTTCCACCATGTAAAATGAGTCATTCATCATTTTTAACTTTCCTTATAGGTATTGAATGGTTTAATTCCTAAACAATGAGACTATCTCTTCAATTTTCCAAGACAAGACTTTACTTTTCATTAGAAGGCTAAATTTACACAAAATGATGGAGAAATTAGCATTTGGATCTATACAAAACATTATAATCATTGAAACAAGCTCATTTGTACATTTTTGGTACTTAAATCCACTGAATTTTGTCAAAAAGTGTTGTGATTTATCTAGATTACCTTTCAAAATTCTTATTGAGAGTTTTATTTTTTGAATGAGATCGTTTTTTCATTTCTGGCTAAGAAAGCCCTTTCCATCATTCTAAGGACTCATTCATACAAAATGACCTTGTAACTAATTTTTTGTTTAATAATAAATATTATATTCACTGCAATAAGCTCATTTGTACATTTTTGGTACTTTTATATGCATTGAATTCCATCAAAAAAAAGGTGTGATTCATCTAGATTACCATTTCTTATATATATTTTGTGTAAATTAGTGTTTACAATGAAAGAAAGAGCTTTGTAAGTTAAAAATGAAAAGATGGTCTCATTATTTAGGAATTGAAACTCCTAATACTTTTAAGCACATTTGTGTCTACTCAAAATATTACATTAATTTGAACAAGCACATATGCACATCTTTGGTACTCTGTACTAATTGTGTTCCACCAAGTAAAATGAGTTATTAATCCCTTTTCAGCTTTCCTTATAGGTATTGAATGGTTTAATTGCTAAAAAATGAGACTATCTCTTCAATTTTTCAAGACAAGACTTTACATTTCACTGGAAAGACAAATTGGGTGACTTCACTTATTATAAAGCTTGTTAATACAAAGAAGTAAACAATTGTTGCATGGATTTACTTCACTTAACACAATTATTCATTGCAACAAAGAACATTATTTATTGTTCCTTTTTGCATGGATTTAAAGACAAGAAAAATAAACTAGGGTTTGTAGATTCAAAGGAAAAGAGGTTTCAGAATGAGGCTATAGAGAAGATAAAAAAAAAACTCAAATTTAGATAAATAAACCTAATTTAAGCCCTAAAGCTCTAATACTAGCTGATGTGAACCCCAAAAGATGTGGCTCAGGGACCCAACATGTGTAAGGAATCAAACAAAAACCCAAGAAAGCAAAATTAGATTTCAATCATGTAAGATCTAGACCTAATGTTCAAGGAAAATGAACCTGAGGTATAAAAAAGGATACTGATATCACACTCATGAAAAGACCAGATTTGGGAGTGATATGTTGAGTTAAATGCCACAAAAAGAGTTAGTTCTTGATAACTTCTCTAGTTTGTGAAGGAACTAAAGGAGAAAATTTTCATTTCCTAAATAAGCTAACAACAAATCTACTCCTATTTGTTTTAGGAGTTGTTACAAAACCCCTTACAATCACTTAACATTGGGCCATTCAACATATTCAATTAATAAAGTCTTAAGCATCATTATGATATGCTTTGTTGCCCTTCAAGCTTGAATTAGCTTCTTTGACCTCAATTTTTTCAATCAACCCACTAAGTGCTTTTTTCATCTTTTTAGCTATTGAACATGTCATTAGCCCTTTTTGAATGCTTAATGGATCTTTAGGAGCCCTCCATGGATCTCATTAATAATTAAAGAAGGAGCCTTGTTTGTTTGAAATGAAGAGACAATCTCATTATTGAGCAATTGAAACACTTAACAAATATATGAAAAGGTTATTTAGACCAATTACATTTTTTTTTTCTTTTTTTCAATGGAATACAATGGATTTGGAGTACTAAAGAAGTACAAACAAGTTTCTTGTAATGAATATAATATTTGTTGTTAATTACAAGATCATTTTGTGTGAATGAGACCTTGCAACAAAAAAAGGAGCCTTGTTATAAAAAAAATGAAGAGACAGTCTCTTTGTTCAAAAATTAAACTATTTAATATCTCTAAAAAAAGTTAGTCAAGATCAATGATTCATTTATTTGATAGAATTCAATGGGTTGAATACAAAAGGTGTCCAAACATGCTTGTTCCATTGAATATAATGTTTTGTGTGGACACAAAAGTTAATTTCACTGTTATTTTGTGTAATTGAGTCCTTGAAAAGATGAAAGGAGTCTTTTTGATTAGAAATGAAGAGACAATCTCATTATTCAACAATTGAAACACTCAATACATATAAGAAAAAGCAATCTAGGCAAATCACAACCTTTTTTTTTGATGGAACTTAATCAATTTAGAGTACCAAAGAGGTATAAACAAACTTGTGGCAATGAATATA
>JBAPLJ010000076.1:0-74334 GCA_037832345.1 Rhizophora mangle | reverse complement strand
TTGTTTCAAGAAATAAATAATTATTTGATTGTGAAAAAATTTTATTAGGAGTAATAGCTTCTTTATTGTATAGGTTTCAATCAATTCAAACTACGCAATATTGAATGACATGCCTCTTGTAATGAAATTAGTGATTGGTGTAAACATTAAGGTTTCTTTTTTTTCACAATTCCTTTATGTGAATCATCCATGGAACGAAAAGAAAAGCCTTATTAGATAGAAGTAAAGTGATGGTCTCCTTTATTAATCAATGAACCATTCTATCCATTTAAGAAAAAATAATGAAAGTGAATGACTACTTTGTTTTAGGGAATTTAATGGATTCAAACTACCTAAGTTGAAGGTCACAATGAATTTAATGTTCTATATAGCATAGATGTGAATTGCATAATCTTCTTATGTGAATGTATCCTTGCAAGAAAATGAGAAGCCTTATCACCAAGAAATCAAGTGATGGCCTTAAGTTTCAAGCAATGAATGATTCTTTCAGTAAAGAAAACTAACCAAGAGTCATAGCAACTTTATTTGATCAACTTCAATGGATTCAAACTACCAAGAGGAGAAGTCCTATTGTCAAGTAATTAAGAGATGATCACATGTTTCAAGTAATAAATGATTCTCTCTCATAAGAAAGAAGGCTAATCTTAACTAATAGCTTCTTTATTGGATGAACTTTAATGGATACAAATTACCCAGGACATAATAATGTGCATCTCGCAATGAAATCAGCCATCAATGTAGACATTTAAGTTAATTTCATTATTCTTTTTGTGTGAATGACAACTTAGAAATGAAAGGAGAAGCCTTATTAGCAAGAAATGAAGTGTGTTCTCATCTTTATGCAATTAATCATTCAATCTATGTATTAAAAGCTAATTAAGATGAATGACTTGTTGAAATAAAAGGAGAAGCCTTATTACATAAAAATGAAGTCTCAATCTCGTCTTTCTAGCAATGAACCATTTTATTTGGGCAATAAATGCTAATGAAGATGATTAATCCCTTTGTTTTATGGAATTTAATGGATTCATATTACTTGAGGTGTATTCACTTGCATGCTACAGTGAAATTAATGTTTTGTGTAGACAAAGATCTAAATTGCATGATTATTTTGTGTGAATCATTCTTAGTAATGAAAGGTGAAGTAGTATTAAACAGGAATTAGGTAAGGGTCTTAAGTTTCAATTGATGAAAGATTTACTGATGATTAATGAAACTAATCAATTTTATTAGCTCAATTATTCAATTGATTTCAAAAGATTCAAATTGTGCAAAGGAGAAGTCCTATTGTGAAGTAATCAAGAGACAAGTTTCAAGCAATGAACAAATCTCTCATGGTAGAAAAGGCTAATCAAGAGTAAAAGCTTCTTTAATGGATGGAATTTAATGTATTTACACTACTTAAAACTGAATTATGTGCATATTGCAATGGAATCAATGATTGGTAGGATATTTAAGTTAAGTTTTCAATTTGTTCATGTGAATGACTAAATGCAACAAGAGGACAGGCCTTGAAAGCTATAAATGAGGTGCTAATCTCATGTTTTAGCCTATGAATCAATATGTCCATGCAAGAAAAGTTAATCCAAATGAATGACTCCTTTATTTGATAGAATGTAATAGGTTCTAACTATAAGGTTTGTTGATGTGCTTGCATAATGAATGGATGCTGACATGGCTGTTAATTGCATAATCATTTTATGTGAATGACTACTTGTAAGAAAATGAGAAGCCTTACTATCAAATAATGGGGTGATGGCCTCAAGTTTCAAGCAATGAATGATTCTCTCTTGGTTTCAAGAGAGATATAAGATCAATGGGAGTGATTGGATTGGTACCATATATTACCTTAAATTAACAGTGGTTAGTAATGTGGTGAGGACTCTTGTTATAAGTAAATTTTGCGTGAGCAAATTGATTATTCCAATCCTTTAAAGTTTTGTCAACTAACCATTAAGATAATGTTGTCACTGTGCAATTTACCACTTTGGTTTGGCCATCAATTGTTAATGACTAGTTATACTAAACAACATTTTAGTTGCAAGCCTTTACCACAAAATCTTCCAAACTAGCTCAGTAAACATCTTAACTAAAACTTTTTGGCATTACATGAAGTTGTATTGGTAACTATCATCAAGGCTAAAAAAAAAATTAAGTACCTTATTCTTAATGATGTAATGGTAGACAGTCTGAATAAGGGTTGATCCTACAAGGAGTGTTATCAACTCAATGCTGCTTATGAATTTGGAAAGGTAAAATTCTCACTTCATAACAATTAAAGTAAACTACTTGATCAACCAAAATAACTTATTGAAAATATCAATTAACAAAATTCCAATTCTAGGTTCATTTGCAACTATGATATTTGATACTTTTGATTATCCACAATGTTGATTCAATTTTGTTAGAACTATTAACCCTAGATAACAACATTCATTACTTGAATTCTCCCTTAGGTTTTCACTAAGGGAAACAAATTCTCCACTTACACCCTAACCATTATACCCTTTGAAGAAGCACTCCAAAGTTATATATGGATAGCCTTAAGAATTAGGATAACAAGTAAATTAAAGCAATAATCACACAAGCCCTAATTCTTTAACTTGTTTTGAGTTATTCATAATAATAATATAAAAACTTGTCCATAATTCCTTGCTATTAATTTTTATTCAATCATTAGGAGTAGGATAGATATGAGACTTAATCCTCTACTCTAGCAATTGACCATTGTTTAATTAACTTAGGAGACCTAATCAAATAAACTAAAACAATAATCATTCAATAATTTAATTAGAATAACTCAAATAATTCCAATAGAAAAGAAAACAACATAACAAAATAATCTAGTCCATCAAAATACCAAATGTTTTGAAATCTCCTAAAATTGTTAAAATGGTCTAGCTACACATATTTGAAAGAAATTGAATTCTTACTAAAGCTATGCTTGCCAACCTCCTTATGTGTCCATCTCATCTTCTTTAACTTTCAATAGCTAAAAGGTCCTTTTCTAAACCTAGAAAATGCACATAGCTAGCACAAGAAAACCCTAGGACTCTCCAAAAAAAAAAAAAAATCTCCTAAACTCTTAAGGTTACAATAAATTTGTTTCCTTAATTGTGATAAAATTTTTGTAACACAGTCCAAGTTGATTCTCGAATAGATGTAATCTAAATTAAATTAAATTATATTATATAGACTTCATCAATGTTGTATTCCTCATATTAAGATTTCCAATGGATCTAGTTTTATGCAAAACCTTTGTCTAGAGTGCAAGTTAGGAGTTAAAAGTTGAGACTTAGTCCCACACATGACAGATTTTGTAGCAACTTATCAACAATGTTGTGATCATTAGATGACTATTTTGGGCTTGGATGTCTTCATAACAATTATAGTTCTAACATAAGAGCCTACAAAATAGCTAGTCAAAATTTTTTGTGAACAATTGGTAACTAAATGGAAGAAATGACATACCTATTTGGACTCATTGATACTAAATACAAATCAACCATAATTTTCTTCAATACCTCATCTAGCTTAACTTCTCCTTCTATTTGTAGCTCAAGATGTTTGACAATTGTCACCTCTAACTCTTCCTTGTTACCTCAAACATTTCCTACACTAAAGAATCAAAACACTTATGGCATAAACTAAATGGACATCACTAGGGTACCTCATAGCCTTATAATTATTGAACAAAATCACTTCACCATCAAACTCCCTAGTCAAGGCACCCTCATGCACATCAATCCTTATCCTAGTTGTCTTTATGAATGGCCTTCATCCATACTTATTATGTAGAAGTTAGCTAAAAACACAATGCATTAACACATCCTCTTAGTTGTCTTTACGAATGGCCTCCTTAATTAAATAGGTGTAATGTTAGGTAAAGCATCATCATCCATATTTATTATGTAAAAGTTAGCTAAAAACACAATGCATTAACGTATCCTCATCTACTCCCCCAGGGTAAGGATTAGTACAATCAGTTAATTGTATGATAACACCAATATTTTTAGAGGCCTTAGATTTAAAGAAACATAAATGGATTGTGACATTACATTAATACAAGCTCCTAAATCTAACATAGTTTTTTGAAATTTGGTATTGCCTATTTTGCACAAGATGGTGAACATACCAAGATCTTTGCACTTAGTGTGATGCTTCCTTTAGAGAACTATGGATATGTTCTCCTTCACTTTGATCTTTTCATCATCTCTCATTCTTCACTTATTAGTGCATAATCCTAAAGGAACTTTGCATACCTTAGTACTTACTTGATCACCTATAGTTGTGGTATGTTTAGCTTTATCTTATGAAATGTCTCAAGGATTTCTCTCTCCTATCCTCCTTCCCTTAGATTTTATGCACCTTATGGGAAAAACAAGGGGATTAGCTTTAAACTAATTGGAAGAGTTTGGATTTACCCTCGTTAAAGAAATCTGTGCCTCCTTCTTTATGTTCTCCTTAAAGGCCACAACAGGTGTTTTCTTACATGGTTCCTCTAGCTATTTTCCACTCCTTAATGATATGGCACTTGTATTCTCCATTGGATTTGACATAAAGCTCTATAATAAATTCAAATCCCAATAACATAGCTTTAAGCATTGAAATAAGAGCATACCATCTCAATAGAGCATAACATTGGACCATTTAGCTGTTTGTTTTATGACATATGGTAATGACTCTAGGAACTCCACCCATATTGCATGCCATTTGTTAAGTATGTGCTAGCACTTCAAAATTTTCAAGGACTCAAAGTATGAATGAAAGAAACATTATCTAGGAAGTAGATAATACTGCCAATGCTTTCAAGTTTTAATATGGGCAAAAAACTCTTAGTTAGCTTCACAATAAAGTATGCAATAGGTTTGCCCTTTTGCATAAGAATTGCCACAATACCCACTCCTTATGCATCAAATTCAACTTCAAATGTCTTTGAAAAGTCATTAGGTGCAAAAATTTGTGTAAAGCATAATCTATACTTGATCTCATCAAAGCCTTTTCGAGTAGCCACTATCCATCAGAATTCTCCTTTCTTCATAAATTTTTCAAGGGAGCCATAATTGTGCTTAAGCCTTGAATAATTCTTCAATCAAAGGAGGAAATGCTATGAAAGCTTCTTATGTCTAGAATCAAACTGTGAATTGGCCATTCTTGGATGGCCTTAACTTTCTCCTCATCCTTTTTAATGCCTTCATTTCTTTAGGATTCCATACAACCTTTCATGTCTCAAAACATCAAAGACTTACTATATGTGGTCTTGATGATCTTCTTGGCTCTTCAAAGTAGACAAAAAAAAAAATTCTTAGGAACCTCCCTACCATATTCATGAGATGCATGAAGGTACTCAGTGCAATTGGGATCTTGAATGGCATTACAAGCCAATTATATAAGCCTCTTTTTATTTAAAATGTTGATTTCCACTCATCTCATTTCTGTCCTTCAACTTTGATGGTATCCACTATTTAAATCAACTTTAAAGAACTTAGTACGTTGAAGTTGATCTAGTAAAACATCAATTCATGGAATGGGCAAAAGTTACTTCATTGTAATTTTATGATTATTGTACTACCCACACATTCTAATTAAGGACTCATGGATTCTTGAGCAAAGCCTTTTACAACAAGCTTATCCACTTGCCTTTGAATCTCTTTTACCTCCTTACAATGGTAATGATATGCTAAAAGATCTGGTAGTGAAGCATTAATTATGAGATCAATTTGTTGTTCAATTCTCCTCAAAGGAGGTAAATCAGGATCAACTTGTCTGATAAAACATCAAGAAATCTATTTAGACCAACTTATACAATTAATGAATGGATGTCTCCTCCTTTATCTATTTCCCCGCAACAAGTAAAGTGCACTTCTTATATTGCAATGGCCCTTTCATTTAGACTTTTATTCAAATAAAATGCTTCCTTTTGTATCGTCCACCTTTTGTTGAACTTGCTTGGGCTTAATGGAGACTAAGAGATGCCAATGTAATATGCTTGTTGTCTTTAATGAAAGAATAAGTATTTTTGTGCCCATGGGTGAAAAGAAAAGGGTGGCATGCATCCATGGGAATAACACCTTACAAAACCTCATCACTATATTGTTTGACAATGGAAAATGAGATAAGCGCTTGTTTAGTTACCTATACCTAGTTTTCTTTATTGAGCCATTAGAGTTTATATGGAATATGGTGCTTTGAAGTAGACAAATTTAGTTTCTCCACAAGAGTTATGGAAGTGACATTGGCACAACTTCCAAAATCCATGATAATACTAGCCCTTTGCCTTTGATTATGCACCTTGTTGGAAGATGTTCTCTCTTCTTTCTCCCATAGGCATTGATCAAGAGTTAAGAAGCTTTCAAACAACCAATAAGTCTCCTTCATCAGTTTGGTCTATGATCACTTGCTCATAATCATCATGGGTAGATTTTTCTTCTTTCACCTTAAGGGATGCCTCAACTTCACAAATATATTACAAAGTCGCCACCCTTCAATTTGGACACTCTACAACAATGTGTCTATATCAATGGCACTTAAATCATTTTGATAGGCTTGGATTGTTGTGGAGCTTTCCCTTTATTGATGCATTTCAAGAAAGGACTACAACCTAAATTGTTACTAGACCCATGAAGTGCTTAATGGCAAAATATAAGAATGTTGGTTATCATAAGTGAGAATTTATTTATTTATTTCAACTTAAATTTATTTTTTTTACATGGTTTTATATCTATTTAAGCTTATTAGAATATGTTTTGTGACTTAGGTGTCTTTTGGAGAGGTTTTGAGAATTTGTACTTAAGGAGGCAAAATTCTAGCATTTCATCATTTTGACATTTGTTGTTGTAGAATCTATCATAGGTTGGACTAAGTTAATCTTAGTTTTTAGCACATAAATTGGGCTTTGGAACTTTGATTTGGGCAAGATTAGACATGTTGCAATGATAATGTCAAGGGAAAAGAGGTAAAGGTAGCTAAACAAGCACCTATCTCACTTTTTTCTTTGCAAACATTACAATGATAAGGTTCTATGTGATATTATTCCCATAGATTTATGCCACCTTCTTTTCAGAGACCCATGGAAATTTGATAGAAACACTCACCATGATGGGCACAAAAATACTTATTCTTTCACTAAAGATAGTGAGCACATTACATTGGCACCCCTTAGCCACCACCAAGTCCAAGCAAGTTTACAAAATTTGAAGGATACCAAAAAAAAAAAAGCCTTTATTTTGATACAACTTGAGTTGAAAGGGTCATTGCAATGTGAGAAAGTACATGCTTTACTCTTTAAGGTGAAACAAGTAGAGGTGAAGTCCTCCATTCCATCTAGTGTATAATTTGTTCTTAACAAAATTCTTATTATATTTCTAGATGAATTGTCTTGTAGTTGACCTCCTTTATTGGAATTGATCATTAAATTGATTTGATCTTATACACAATGTTGCACTACCAAATTGTCCTACATACCATTGCCATCCTAAAGAAGCCAAAGAGCTTCAATGACAAGTGGATGAGCTTATTTCAAAAGGTTTTGTCCAAGAACCCATGAGCTCTTTATTAGTTGTAGCCTTAATTGTTCCAAAGAAATGATGGTTCCATGCAAAGTGTGTAGTTAGTAGAACAATCATCATAATCATAGTGAAGTATTACTTTCCTATAAGCAGTAAGTATGGATGTCACTCAAGGGCTAACTAGAACATAAAGAGAAAAGCATTCAATTATGGTTGTTGATTGATTCTCAAAGATAACACATTTTATACTATGCCATAAAACTAATAATGTTCTCATATGGCTTTGTTGAGTGCTAAAAAGTATTATTTTTGATCAAGATGTCATGTTCTTTGGAAGACCTTGTGGCAAAAATTTGCAACTAAACAATTGTTTAGTACAACTTATGATCTACAAACTGATGGCCAAACTAATCTATTAAATTGCATGGTGACAACTTTACTTGTTCATGTAAAATTTGTTTATAATAGGAGTCTTCTTTGTACCACCAATCACTTTCTATTTGTTGTAGTGTATGTATTAATCCAATCATTCCCATTGATCTTATGCTCTTTAAAATTTTGAGAAGGTTAACTGAGGCCTAAAAAAGAGCTAAGAACTTAAACAAGCTTTATAAATAGATTAGAGCTTGAATTTAGAGACGAAATGAAATGTATAAGAAAGTAGCTAATAAGCGTAGAAAACCTACTCCTTTTGCTCCAAGGGACTTGGTTTGGATTCCGTTGTAAATAAAACAATTTTCATCAAAGTGGAAGTTCAAATTAATGGCAAGGGTTTAGGGTCACTTTAAAGTACTAGAAGGATTGGTGACAATGCATACAATATTGATTTAATGGGATATTACAATGATTCTAGTACCTTAAATGTCAAAAGCCTTTCTCCCTATTTGTTGGACAATGACGTGTTGGATTTAAGGACAAATCCTTCATAACTAGGGGAGTCTGATTCTTTTCAACAAAAGACTCCTGCCAAAATTGTCACTAGACACATTATGCACTAAATGAGAAAATAATGTATAATGGTTGCATGGAAGAAGTGCTCAATCTAATCATCTTAGATAGGCACAAGACCATTCAGAACACACTTATCTAGATAGATCATCCTCTAGCCCACTTTGTTGCATTGACAAATGTCTAAATAGGGAATTGAAGTAGTAAGGCCTAATCTCTTGCATCTGTGGACGTGCAAGCACTAAATTAGAGTCAAATAATCTTATAAGACTTTTAATTTTTCTACTCATTGGGAGAATATGTCCAATAAATGGTTTCTGGTAATTGTAGAGTCCATTTAGATAGTGGTATTATGCTTAATGATTGTAATCTATCTAGACAATGAGTTTTTAATAAGTATTAATGTTATGCCTTATAGAATTTTCTATAATCCATTAAATTAAGTTAAACTCCCAACATGGAGGGCAAAATGATAGATTTTATGAAAACTAAAGTGCTAATATTTTGGACTTGGTTTTTGTATCTTCTTGTGGATTCATTTAGTGTGGTAGCTTAGCTTGTATCACTATTGGTGGTTGAATTCCCTTTAACATTTCACCCACACATCTTTATTTCCTTTCCATCCTACCTTTATTCACATCACTTGTCTTTTTTCTTTCATGATAGTTCAAAATTATAGTCTTTTCCCTTAGATTTACTCCCCTAGTGAAGAATTTGAGCCTTCTCAATAAACTTGTACAAGATCTTGAGTTGCTTTTCTATCATAGTTGCCATTGGATTTCAACTTCTAAGGACCAGTATGGTTTCATCTCAATCATATTTGGAATATGGATAGGAATATTAATTGCATTATCATTTTGTGTGAATTATTCTTTGTAATGATAAAAGAAGCCTTATTGCCAAGGAATTTGGTGATGCTCTAAAGTTTCAAGCAACTTTCATAGAAAAGAAAGTTAGTCAAGAGTAATGGCTCATTTATACTATGGAATTTAATGGATTACGACTACCCAAAGTAGAATTTTTATTGTTAAGCAACCAAAAGTTGATCTTATGTTTAAGGCAATACAATTAAGAGAAATAGATTCTTTGTTGGATGGATTTCAATAGATTTAAACAATCCAAACATAATAGTTGCATCTTACAATAAAATCTTTAATCAATGTATACATTTAATATAATTTCCTGATTCCTTTATGTGAAAGTCTCCTTAGGCTAAAAAGAGAAGACTTACTACCTAAAAATGTTGTGATGACTTACTACCTCTTTAAAGTAATGAACCATTCTATATATGTAAGGAAAGCTAATGATGATAAATGAATCTTTTATTCAATGGATTTAGACTACTTAAAGAACTCCAATTGTCAAGCAATCAAGAGATAATCTTATGTTTCAAGTAATGAATAATTCTCTTATAGCAAAGAAAGCCATTTAAAAGTAATAGGTTAGTTATTGGATGGAGACTTCAATTGTTTTGAGCTACCTAAGACATAATAAAATGCATTTTTCAATGAAATCATCGATAAATGTAGACATTTATGTTAATTTTGTGATTCATTTGTGTGAATAACTCTTTAGAATGAGAGGAGAAGTCCTCTTGCCAGAAGTGATGTGACAGTCTCATCTTTCACACAATGAATTATTTTATCTATGTATGAAAATCCAATCAAGGTAAATGAGTCCTTTATTTGATTGAATTCAATAGATTCAGACCACTAAGGTGTATTGACTTGCATGTCATCATAAAGTTAATATTCAGTGTAGTGATGGATGTTAATTGCTTGATCATTTTGCATGTATGTTTCTTTGTATCAAAAAGAAAAGTCTTATTGTAAAAAAATCATGTGTAAGTCTTAAGAATCGAGGAATGAAGAGAATGTTTGGTTTATAGTATGGAATCAAAATCAAATGGAATTAAAAACAAAATAGTAAATTTTGTAATATATTTAGCTTATTATAGATTCAGAATCAAATTCCTTTTGTAACTTTTTGAATAATTTGGGAATCAAAATCAATATAAAGATTATTATAAGAAAAAAGATAAATAATAATAATATGATTAAAATATATTTAATTCATAAAAAAAATAAATAAAATATGTGTATTAAAAAGTTTTGTCTAATATTAATGATATTTATAATAATAATAATTCAAATTAGTAAATTATTAGAATTTATTTAATTACAATAAAAAAAATAAAAATAAAAAAAAATATTAATAAATTTATCTAATAACAATAATATTATATAATAATAATAATAATAATAAAAACTAACTATTATAAATATAAAAATTTAAAATAAATATATCAACATAATAATTTTGTAAGTGAAAAATAATTCTTTAATTAATAATTTGAATTTTTGTCATTGCTATATTTTTTCCTTATTATAGTATTAATAATAATTTCATATTATATATATATATATATATATATATATATATATATATATATATACTTAGATTCAAATTTGTTTATAAATTTTATCTTTTTTATATAGAGTTTTATAATCTGCTTATGTCAAAAATTTTTATCTACTTTCTATAAAGTTTTCATTCGATCCTTAGTATCCCCAAGTAAAGTAAGTGGTATCAGAGCCTGACCTATTTGTAAGGGGGAGAACAGTAAGGGAAAGTATTATTTATCATCAATCTTAGTATACTGAGCAAAACACCCCTGAGATAAGTGTGAGTATATCAGTTACTTAGGGCGTACTAGGCTACAAGACCTTACAAGGCAGTAAGACCGTTGGATTACTCTAAGCCTAAATTTACGAATCTCACAACTATTTCATCTATAGGTATACTTTCATTGGTGGTAAGTATGTCTACCTTTACTTTACAACCTCAAACACCTAGTCATGACTCTAAAACTTCTTCCTCTGGAACTATAAATCATGATGAGATCCTTATTGAAAATTTTGATAAATCTATTGACAATTGGTAGATTCCTAAACTTGTTGAAAAACAGATTTACAAAACCTCCAAATTTAGTATTCTCAGAAAAACTAATTATACCATTAAAATTATTGAAAGAGATTGTTGTCTTTCTAAATCTATAGAGATTGTTAAACTACTTTCTTATGATTCTATCAAACATCATCAAAAGCATTATAATTATTTGCATCTTGGCATGATTTAGATAGGAATTAAACCACTCTCTAGAGAAGGATTAGATACACTTGCTACATTAAGAGATTGTCATTTATTAAACTTTTATGATTATCTTCTTCGCATTATTGAATCAAGTATTTGCTTTGGACCTATTTATTTTAATTGTTATCCTAATTTCACTGTCTCCTTGCAAGACAAAAATATTTTGGATGTTTTAACTTTGCAAATCAAGATCCACAACAATCATTTTGCAGAAGGATCTATACCTTTAAGCTTGATGTATAGGATCCAATACAAGGCCATGAAATCTTCTTTTCACACAAAAACCTTACGTGGCCTTGATGACAAAGGCGAAACGATACTATGGCAAACTGATATGCGAAGATCTAACCTCCAAACTCCAAAATACATTAAATGGCATGAAGTTGATCTTCTAGAAACATGGAAAATTGACAATGCCACTGTTCCATAACCTCCTGTTAATCCCAATCTTAACAGGATTATCCAACACAATGATGGAAGTGTTAGTTTCTCTTTTGCAAGACACTCCACTAGCTCTAGATCTACATCCTTTAAGGATGATGATCTCCAATCTCGAGTTGCTAATTACCTGCAAAAGAGTAATTTAGCAAGAAATCTTCCTAGTCATACTAGGACAAACAATTATGCTTTTAATCTTTCAAGTATTAATCTACGAAGATAGATACCTAGACCAATGTATAACGAAACTTCTCCAAGATCTCCTAATTCTTTGGAAGCATTTGTATCTCAAGTACAGTTTCCAAATGAGTCTGAGGTAAATCCTGAACTAAATGTTCTTGAAAAAGATTTCTCAAATAATTTTCAAATTAATAAAGGGGCTTTGAGAAAAGAATTTTATTCCAGTAGAAATGATGAAAAAAGAAAATGGTTTTTAGAAACTTTTCAAAATGAGAAAAGATTAGTCATCCAACAAAATTATTATGACTGGATGACTGATAAAAAAGAACCATTTTATTTTTTGATTGGTTTGACAACTACAGTTTTCAAAAGAATTTTAATTATCCTTGGACTTCCTTTAAGGAAGAACAAAGATTGCAAACATACATTGCAATGTAACAATGGGATCTGATGGATGGTTCTAAGATAAAATCAGTTCATCCTCCATCATGTGAAATTCAATTTAAACATAAAGGATCTATCATTTATGTCTCTCCTTTCAAAATCAGAAGAGAACATGAAGATTCTTCTTCAAAAGATTTTCAAAAAATAATTGAATAATATAACTATACAAATAAAATTCTACAAACTATTGGAAATCAAGTTTCTAACATCGAAACAATTACTAACTCTTCTGAAAACATAAAAGAAAAAAACCAAATTATTTCTAAAATATCTACACCCATATTTAAACCATTTCGAAATTCTGATAATAGCTCAAATGAATTTCAAAAAGCTTTAGTTCAGAAATATCAGGCTCTTTAGGACAAGGCTTCCTCTAGCAAAGCTGTACAAGTTTTACAGACTTCTGACACTTCATCAGATTCTTCTTTAAACTCTTTTAAGATCCAAAGGGTAAAAATGGAACCATCCAAATTTCCTACACTGATGTATTACCCTCGACCAACTGCTCCTAATATCACTCTTGAAGAAAAACCTTCTTTTATCCAAACCAAGTATAGTTCCAATTCAATTTATGATTGGAATATTGATGATCTATCTAAATACCAAATTTTGATTCTTCTCTAATAAATGACTATGGTCGCCAACGTTTACCAAACTCATAGTTAGACTTCTAACCCCATAATTGCAAAAATTTTGGTTGTAGGATTCTCGGGACAACTTAAAGGATGGTGGGATAACATCTTCACACCTGCAGACCACCAAGAAATCTTCTCTAGCATCAAACGTGATGAAAATGGGAGCAAATTCAGAATTATAATCAAAACAATATCCCTGATATGGTAACTACTCTTATTTTCACTATTACTAAACATTTTATTGGTGATCCTTCCCATTTGAAGAATAAAAGCACTTAATTTCTTTCAAATTTAAGATGCAAATATTTGCATAATTTTCATTGGTACAAGGATATTTTTATAACTCATGTTATGCGGTGAAAAGATGCAAACCAACCATTTTGGAAAGAAAAATTCTTAGCCAGTCTTCCTAAGTTATTAGGAGAATGGGTGAGAAACAAACTTTATGATATTTACAACAAACAAATTCCTTATGATACTTTATCATATGAAGAATTAACTAGCTTTATTCAAAAGGAAGGTCTACAGGTTTGCAGTGACTTATGACTTCAAAAGCAAATCAAAAGGGAGAAACAATGGACCTAAAAGGAGCTTGGATCTTTCTATGCCCAATTTGATGACCAAGCCTACCAAAAAGAAAAAGTCAAATGAAAGTCTAAACCAAAAATAAGTAAACCCAAAAACACTAACCCATTTTACCAAAAATCTAAGCCCAAACAAAAGCCCTTTAAACTTCCAACCCAATAGAACCATCAACCAGAACAACAGCCCAACATTATCTGCTATAACTGCAAAAAACTTGGCCACTCAGCCCGATATTACAGATTAAATACCAAACTAAAAACACTTGAGCTTGATGATCAAATCCAAACCCAAATCCAAGCCATGCTCATTGATAGCAATTCAAAAGGATCCAATGCATCTTCTAGGAAGAAGGACTCCAGCCTGAAGAATTCAACTCTAAAACATCCTCTGATCATGAGATTTTCGTAATAACTTGCGACCAAGAACAAATTCTCGATATTCTTCACAACTTAGGTAATGATCAAGCCAAAACTCTTTTCCTTGAAAAACTTCTGAAAGCACCTTCTTTATCTAAACCTAATGACCTACTCCATCAAACACAAACACCTTATGACCTTCAGCATATCCTAAATCATTTTGAGCGATCTCAAACTAGACCAATCACCACAAAAGACCTTAAAACTAAAATCAATTTTTTGAAATCAAAAATTTCCCAACTCCAAAAACAACAATTTGAGGACCACCAAACCTCATTATCCTTATTTGACATAATCCATAAATGATCATTTAGTACATCAAACACAGAGCCTCAAATACCTCCACTAGAAATTCCAACTAAATCCAACAATGAATTTATGTTTCTTTTAACAGAAGTTACAACCCAAAAAAAAATGGCTGATCAGCATTAGATTAACTATTGCTAACTAATATGCTTTACAAACAATTGCTTTAGTTAACACTGGTGTAAATTTAAATTGTATTCAAGAAGGATTAATTCCATCCAAGTTCTTTGAGAAAACAACTGAAGGACTCAAGTCAGCAAGCAACGACCAACTGGTCGTTGATTACAAACTCTCTGATGTACACGTTTGCCAACAAGGTATTTCTCTCAAAACTTCATTTATCTTAGTAAGAAACCTAAAACAAAAGTTTATCCTTGGTAATCCATTCCTCAACCTTATAAAACCTTTCAGCGTTACCCACCAAGGCATTCATACCAACATTCTTAGCTATCCTGTTATTTTTGAATTCATCGAAAAACCTCAAATTCGAAATATTAACCTCTTTAAAAACCTATCCCTCCAAAAATCAGCTGAAATAAACATCTTACTCCAAACAAAAAAATCAACTCAGCTAAATCATCTCAAAACTAAAGTTTCTTTCAAAAAACTCCAAGATCAACTCCAAACACCTATTGTACAACACCAAATCCAAATAATATGCACCCATATTGAAAAAACCATTTGTTCTGATACACCAAATGCATTTTGGCATAGATATCAACATATTGTAACTTTACCCTATGCCAAAGACTTCAATGAAAGACAAATTCCTACAAAACCTTGGCCCATTCAGATGAATTATGAATTGGTCATATATTGTAAACAGGAGATTGACATTCATCTTGACAAAGGAATAATCTGACCAAGCAAATTGCCATGGAGTTGTGCAGCATTCTATGTTAACAAAAATGTTGAGCTTAAATGTGGTGTTCCTCGATTGGTAATAAACTACAAACCTTTGAATGATGCTCTTGAATGGATTAGGTACCTTATTCCAAATCAAAAAGATTTACTTCAAAGGCTTGTGCATGCTTAAATATTTTCAAAATTTGATATGAAATCTAGTTTTTGGCAAATCCAAATTCATGAAAATGAATGTTATAAAACTACATTTACTATTCCATTTGGACAAATTAAATGGAATGTTATGCCATTTGGTTTGAAAAATGCACCATTTGAATTCCAACGCATAATGAATGACATTTACATATCATGTATGCATTTCATAATTGTATATATTGATGATGTACTTATCTTCTCTGAAAGCATTGAAAAACACATTAAACATCTGTAGCATTTAATGCATTTGACTAAGAAAGTAGGACTAGCAGTTTCTCATCAAAGATGGATCTATTTCAAACCAAAATTAGATTCCTTAGGCATTTTATTACTCAGGGAATTATTACCCCCTTTTCTAGATCTCTTATCTTTGTAGATAAATTTTTCAGATCAAATCTCCAACAAAACCCAACTGCAAAGATTCCTTGGAAGTCTCAACTATGTTGCAAACTTTTACCCCAAACTCCATTTAATGATCAAACCACTACATGAAAGACTTTAAAAAAAAAAATTTTAGCAAAAGCTTAGAATAAGGATCTCACTTGCTTAGTTCAAAAGGTAAAAGCTCAGATTCAAACTTTACCATGTCTTGACTTTGCAGATCCTTCCCTTCCCAAAATCGTGGAGACTGATGCCTCAAGTCTGGGGTATGGTGGTATCCTCAAATAGGTAAAAGACCAAAGAGAACAATTAGTGAGATACACTTCCAAACACCAGAATGAGTGTCAAAAGAAGTATTCCACTATCAAACAAGAAATTTTAGCAATTGTTTTATGTATTTCAAAATTCCAAAATGATTTGTTAAACCAAAAATTTCTTCTTAGAATTGATTGCCAAGTAGCCAAATATGTCTTAAAAAAAGATGTTCAAAATCTTGCTTCAAAACAGATTTTTGCCAGATGGCAAGCAATTTTAAATATTTACGATTTTGATATTGAGTATATCAAAGGTTCTTCTAACAGTCTTCTTGATTTTCTTACAAGGGATTACTTACAGGGAAAGAACCATGCCTAGAAAGAAGAAAAAAACCAAAAAAAAACATTAAAACCAAAACATGGGCTGAGGCCTGCCAGCATTCTGATTCAAAATTTGACTCCCAACCAATGATCCAACTACAAAAACGAATAATCACAGAATCCTCTAATTCATCCAACTCTTTTGAACCTAGTTTTAACCAACTTAGCCCAACAACAAAGAAATCCCTAAAAGCTCTCCTTACCAAACTCAATGAAGACAAGTTTACAGCAAAATCAAAATGCAGACCAACACCACTGTCTTCCCCAGAAGAAGATAAACACCAAAAGGCTTCCATCAAAGGCAAATAGGCAATAACTTTATCACCTCCCAAACAACTGACAATTATATTGCCATCACAAGAAATCTCTTTAATTCCTCTAATTCAAATTGATTTTTCCTAAAACAGAGGTGGCCATCCATAAAGCTCCTCCTTAAAAAATTTTCCCACCAACTTATTTTAAAAAATTCATTTTCCAAAACATTGAACTTGTCGAAGCTAGTTATTATAATGATGACCCAAAAAAATGTGCAAAAAATATGTTTCAAGAAGATTGGTTTTACAAACCTTGGGATCCCCTTAAAACCCCAAAGTTTTATGAAGCCATTCTTATTGACACATACTCTACCAAATTTTGTCATCATTTCCAAAACAATGAAGTAGGATATTCTACCCTTCAAATCATCAAAATTTTTGTTCCTAACTGAGTGGCCCAACCATCCTTGTTCTCGGATATCTTTTCAGTCCTCAGTTTTCCAAAATTCAAAATTTGCCCAATATTTTAATTATTATTGAGATTACAAACAAGCTTGGTTTAATGTTCGTTATATCCAAAACTCTCAATTTAAACATTCCTGGTTATTTTTTTGGGAAACACAAACTATTATCAAATTCCCACTTTGGTTTGTCCAATGGTGGTCTTGGTTTGGCTCTGTTGTTCAAATCTTCCCTGAACCTATCCAGGAAGGATTTCAAATATTTTATGAAAAATTTTCTTTCTCACAAACAGAGAATGCATATCCTATACTTCTCTCCTATTTTGCTACTAGTTCAAGTTACCATGGTGTTGTATGTGGGACTTCCAATATAAACCAAATCTACTTACTGCCACCCCAATACTTGGAAGAACTTACAAGGTTAAGTTTTGGCAACAATTCAACGAAGATCGCCAACAAAAGGCCCATCCCTATGGTGTCATGGAATGGTTTAACAAACATCCAAACAGAAGTAACCAAGTTAAGGCCTCAACATCTCAATTTATGGCCTACAAAGCACAAACACAAGTCCAATTGGTGGGCTCCAAATCTCAAGAAGAATACATTTCTTCTTTGAAACAAACATTAACTGACGTTGAAAGACAATTCAACTCAGCATCAACCTCACAAGACCCTTTTGAGTACATCTACGGGCTAGTAGACAAAGTCAGCTCCTCCACTGAACAGGTGTTTACCAAAGCATCTGTCAAATCCAAGAAAAAAGACAAGTAACGACATAAAGTAAAAGTAGATTACCTAGGGTAATTCTATTTTTAATCTCACATGTCTGCCAACTTTGTCTACCAATTTGTTTGACGACATCACAAACAGTAAAAAGCATCCACCAATTGTAAAAATCCACTCGAGATTGTCTGCCAAAATCACCAAAAGATAATTTGTCTGGTTTTACAGCTCATCAAACACTATATACTTCCCTTGCACTATAAAAGGGAAGCAAAACCCCCATACAAACCAAGTTTTTCAGATCTCTCTTCTCATCTTCTCTTATTCCCTTCCATCCTCTATAAATCCCATTGTAAGTTTGTAAATTTCAGTTTCAATAAACATTTTATCTAAGTATATAAGTTGGAAACCAATAACTATTCCCTATAGGATTTAATCCTGAAACAACCTTTGGTATAACAACGCCAAGTACTTAGATTCAAATCTGTTTATAAATTTGATCTATTTTCTATAAAGTTTTATAATCTGCTTATGTCAAAAATTTTTATCTGCTTTCTATAAAGTTTTCATTTGATCCTTAGTATCCCTAAGTAAATATGTATATATATATACATATTATATGAAATTATTATTATAATTGATAATATAATTATTATCATAATTTTAAAATTTTTAATGTCATTGTAATAAAAAATAATAATAATAATAATAATTATTATTATTATTATTATTATTATTATTATCTATTTTATGGAGAGAAGAAAAGAGGAAATATGAATGAGATTGGCTAGAAGAAGTAAGGAAATGATGATTGTCATGCACAAGGGAGTCTCATTGCCATAAATAAGGAAATAGAAATGGAATTTCCTTTTACAAGATGAACTTCAGTGGATTCAAACTCCACAACCAAAATAATGATCATCTTGCAATAAAATTAATGATCAATGTAGTCATATAAGTTTATATAACATTTTTTTTTTTTATGTAAAGGATTGTTATGTATGAAAAGAGAAACCATATTAACTAAAAATGAAGTGTCATCTTTCAAGCAATAAACCATTCTATGCAAGTGAGAGAAGCTAATCATGATGAATGTATTCCTTTGTTTGATCATTTTAATGATTCCAAATTAACTAAGGTGCATCAATGAGCATGTTGCAACAAAAGTAATATTCGTTGTTGAATTGGAAGTTAAATGCATGATCATTTTGTGTGAATGATTTCTTGCAACAAAAGGAGAAGCCTTATTGCCAAAGAATTAGGTAAAGGTCTCATGTTTGAAGCAATGGATGATTCTCTCATTATAACAAAAGTGTAAAAGCCCCTTTATTTGATAAACTTAAGTAGATTTGGACTACTCAAAATGGGAAGTCCTATTATCAGGTAAATCAAGTGACAATCTCATATTTAAATTAGTGAATGAATCTCTTATTGTAAAGAAAGCTAATAAATTGTTGTAGTTTCTTTAGTGGATGGACTTCAATGGATTTGGACAATCCAAGACTTAATAAAATTCATCTAACAATGAAATCAATGATCAATGTACAAATCTAAGTTAATTCCATGATTTGTTTCAATGAATGATTGCTTAAAATGAAAGGAGAAGGCTAATTAGCTAGCAATGAAGTGCCAATCTCATCTTTCAAGCAATTAACCAATTTATCCAGGTAAGAAATGATAATTAAGATGAATGACTTCTTTGTTTGCTGGAATTTAATGGATTTGAATTATTCAAAGTGTATTGAGATGCATGCCACAACAAAATAAATGTTTGCTATAGACATGGATGTTAATTGCATGATCATTTTATTTTGCATGTATGATTCCTTACATCAAAAATAGAAATCAAATTGCCAATGATGTATGAGTCTCAAGTTTCACACAATGATTAATTCACTCCTATTAAACAATGCCGATTAAGATTAATAACTTCATTCTTTAATTGAATTTAATGGATTTGAACTACTACATATGAGAAGTTGCATCATCGAGTAAACAAGAGACAAACTCATATGTCAAACAAGGAATGATTCTCTTGAAGTAATGAAAACTAAGAAGGATTAATGGATGGATTACATTAGATTGAACTACACAAAACATAATAATGTGCCTCTCATAATAAAATCAATGATTGGTGTAGACTTTTCAGTTAATTTTATAAAGTTTCAATCTCATTTTCAAGCAATGAGTTTATTTTATAAAGTGTTGGTCTCATTTTCAAGTAATGAACCATTTGATTCAAGTGAAAGAAGCAAATCAAGATGAATGACTCCTTTGTTTGATGGAATTTAATGGTTTTAGACAACCTAATGTGTATGGACATGCATGTACTAATGAAATTAATATTTGGTGGATACATGGACATTAATTATATGATAATTTTGTGCAAATGATTCATTATGCCTTGTAGCTAAGAAATTAATTGACAGTCTCATATTTTAAGCAATGAATGATTCTCTCTTGGAAAGGAAAGCAAATTAAGAGTAATAGCTCCTTTATGTGATAGACTTTTAAAGGATTTGGACTACCCTAGAGAAGAAGACCTACTACCAAGAAATCAAGAGATAATTTAATTGTTCAAGTAATGAATGAATGGTTCACTCACTTTAAGGAAAGCTAATCATGAGAAATGACTTTTTTGTTAGATGGACTTCAATGGATTTGGGCTACCCAAAAAATCATAATGTGCATTTGGAAAATAAAATTAGTGATTGTTGTAGACATTTAAGTTAATCTAACAATTCCTTTATGAATGACTCCTTGGAATGAAAGAAAGGCTTTAATTGCCAGAAACAAAGTGCTTATCTTTTAGCAAATGAACCATTCTATCCATGTAAGAAAAACTAAATTTAATTGAATGACACCTTTGTCTAGTGGAATCCAATGTATTTAGACTACTTGGGATGTATTGATGTAGAAGTCATGGTAAAATCAATGTTGATGTTAATTGCTAGGAGAGGAGAAACTTTATTGCCATGGAATCAAGTAATGATCTAAAGTTTCATGCAAAGAAAGATTATGTCCTAATAAAAAAGCTAATCAATAATAATAGCCCCTTTTATTCAATGTGTATGTTGCAACAAAATTAAAGTTTGGTGTAGGCCTAGATGTTAATTGAATAATTGTTTTATGTGAATGATTCCTTGTGACAAGATGAGTAGCCTTATTGCTAAGGAATCAAAGTATAGTCGTATTATTCAAACAAAGAATGATTCTCTCTTGATTAGATTCAAATAATCTGGATAAGAAGTGATATTATCAAGTAATCAAGAGACAATCTCATGTTTCAGGCAATCAATGATGCTCTCTCAATAAAAAGAAGCTAATCAAGAATACTAGTTTCCTTATTGGATGAACTTCAATGGATTTGGATTTTCAAAGACATAATAATGTAAATATCATAATTAAATCAGCCATTGGTGTAGACATTTAAATTAATTTTATGATTTTTTGTGAATGACTCTTTGGAATGAAAGGAGAACCCTTATTAGCTTGAATGGAATTGACAGTCTCATCTTTCTTACAAAGAACCATTCTTATCCATTTGAGAAATGGTAAGCAAGATGAATGACTCTTTTAGTTTGATGGAATTTAATGGATTTAAAGTACCCAAGGTGTATTGATGTGCATGTTGCTACAAATTTAAAGTCTAGTATAGACCTAGATGTTAGTTGAATGATTGTTTTGTGTGAATGATTCCTTGCAATGAAAGGAGAAAGCTTATTATTAAGGAATCAGGAAAAGGCCTCAAATTTTAACAATGAACAGCTCTCTTCTAGTAAAGAAAGTTAATGAAAAGTATTAACACTTTTCTTTGAGGGACTTTGATGGATATAGACTACCTAGAGGAGAAGTCCTAATATCAAGCAATGATGAGATGGTCTCATGTTTTATTTAGTGAATGATTTTCTCATGACAATGAAAGCTAATCAAGATTAATAGTTTCTTTATTGAATGAACTTCAATGGATTTGGACTACCTAAGACATCATAACAAAAGGAGAAGCCTTATTATATAGGAATCAAGTAATTGTCTCAAGTTTCAAGTAATGAATGATTCTCTACTAGTAAAAAAATCTAATCAAGAGTAATAGCTCATTAGCTTGATGGACTTTAATAGATATGGATTACCCCAGAGGAGAAGTCCTAATGTCAAGTAATCAAGAGATGGTGTCATGTATAAAACAATTGGCAATTCACTCCTTGTAATGAAAGCTAATAAAGGGTAATAGCTTCTTTATTGGGTGGAATTCAATAGGTTTGAACTTTGCAAGACATAATAACATGCATCTCAATGGATATAGACATTTAAGTTAATTTCATAGTTTCTTTGTGTAAACATCTCCTTAAAACAAAATGATAACCCTTATTACCAAGAAATGAAGTACTAGTCTTAGATTTTGAGGAATGAACCATTTTATCCCTTTTGTTTGAATGACTCTTTTTGTTTGATGAATTTCAATGTACTTAGACTATCTAAGGTGTATTGAAAAGCATGTAGCAAATAATTAAAGTTTTAGTAAACCTAGATGTTGGTTGAACGGTCATCTTTTGTGAATGATTCTTCGTAATGAAAGGAGAAGCCTAATTATCCATGAATAGGTATATGTCTCAAGTTTCATGTAATGAAGGATTCTTCCCTAGTAACACAAGGTAATTAAAAGTAATAGCTCCTCTCCTCAATGGACTTTAATGGATATGGACTACTCTAAAGGAAAAGTCATAATTTCAAGTAATCAAGAGATGGTCTCAAGTTTGAAGCAATCTACAATTCCCTTAAAGTAATAAAAGCTAATCAAGAGTAATAACTACTTTATTAGGTAGAATTTGATGGATTCAGACTCTGCAGTACATAATAACATGTGTTACACAATGAAATCTTTGATTGGTGCATATATTTAAGTTAATTTCATGATTTCTTTATGTGAATGACTCCTTAGAACATAAGGAGAACCCTAATTAGCTATAAATGAAATACCAATCTCATCTTTCAAGCCATAAATCATCCATCCATTTGAGGAAATTTAATCAACATGAATGACTCATTTTGTTTAATGGAATTCAGTGGATTTTACACTATGTATGGCATACTAATGTGCACATTGCAACAAAATTAAAGCTTGGTGTAAGGCTAGATATTAATTGAATGATCATCTTGTATAGATAATTCCTTACAACAAAAGAAGAAGCCTAGTTAACAAGGAGTTGAGCAAAGCTTCCTTCTAACAAGTTCAAAACTCCTTTAAGGAGCATTAATCTACTTGAACTCTCCCTTTTTTATGCTTTTTGATAAGATCTAAATTGATGTATAATTTCATATATTTTTGGTCTCAAATTAGTATTATTATTATTACTTAAGTTTGCTTTTATTTAGGTTTTATATATTTGCATTTTCTTTTTGTAGTAAAGGAGCAAAGTTAATATTTATTGACAATTTGGGTCTTAAACATGAAGAATTATCAATGGACAAGTAAAAAGAAAAATTTTTAAGAGAGGTTCTGGCCTAATTTGGAGATTGACTTGAAAAGCAATGTTGTCGCAATAAGGAAACCAAAGCTTATTAGTATTCTATCTAGTTACTAATTGAGAATTGTATGATATTTTGAGCACAACCTATGCTACACACATACAAATTGGGTGATTCTTGTAGCCAAAGAAATTTGAAAGATAAAGCTACAACATTCTAGTTTAAGCCAAAGTTTGATTTGGTTTCTAGAAGGAAGATAACTGTAAGTTATGGGTTAGAAACTTTTTTTTTAATTTGATTTGAGGTAAGTAACCCTAATCAATAAGAGAGACTACCACACAACAAAGGAGGCATGAAAAAGAGCAAAATTATACACAACCATATAGAAATGAAGAGAGAATTGTTCTCCAAAGGAAAAGTAGTGTGAAAAGATTAGGAGAGTAGGAGTGATGACATCATCAAGGGAGTGATTCCATAGCTATTTCATCATTCTATTCTCCTAAAATTCCACTTCCTTTGAATTTTAATTTGGTTTTTTTCCTTTTCTAGGATGAACTAATTTTCTTTGCTTAGGTTATGATGTAGCCTAACCATAGTTACGTAGTTTTGCTCTTTTTTTTTTTATCTATTTTACAATTTTCTTTTCATGACAAGTATGTGTTATTGTGCTTAATGCTCTTAAAAGCCTAATGACCTAAATTGAATTGATATGCATGATTAAGGCTAAGAGGAGAGTCCTTACATTAGATCAAATAATACTTACCTTACATTGAATGAAATATGGAGATTTACAAACATGATTGATGTAGTAATGATGGGTGGATTTCAAAAATATCTACTTAAGCTAAAGCTTTTTACAAGATTTAATTCTCTTTTATCTATTTTACTCTACATAGAGATATATTAGGTTAATAGGTAAAACTAGATTCAATATAATTTGAAAAAAAGTATTGAATAATATAGGAAATTTAGCAAGAATAGGGTCTTATGAATAGACCCCTTTTCCTCAAAGCAATTTAGCAAGAATTCTATTAACCTTTATATAGTGTACTTAAAAGTCATTTTATATTCTTTCTTGATTAAATCTCATTATTATTACCAATTGATTTTTCTCTTTAGATTTTATTTGTTCTTATTTAATCTTCGAAACTTTGAAATTGGTCTTCTATATAAAGTTACATTTACATAGTGTTTTAGTGTTATTCACTATTAATATTTCTTGAGTGTGCAGTGCATTTGATAATAGTTATTTATATGCATCAAGTTTTTGGCATCATTGTCAAGAATTGGAAATCTTAAAAATAGTAGAAACATTTGTCTTGATTTTAATTTAGAGTTTTAGTTTTGATTCTTTTTATTTTGCAAGGTTCTTCCTAGTCAATGACATGATAAAGTGGTAAAAAAAATTTATGTCATTTAATCCTAGAATTCAAAGAAGAATTCATGAATTAAACAAATGCAAAAGAGTAGAGATGGTGAATGAAGAAAGAGATGAGGCTAACTTATCCTTGCTAGAAATTTCAAAACCTTTAGTCATAGGGACCACATAAAGTATTAGGAGGTCAGCCATACAAGTAAATAATTTGAAATCAAACCAGCCATCATTAAGATGATTCAAATTTTAGTACAGGTAAAAGATCCAAGTGATATTGTGATGGGAGCTAATGCTTTCAATAACATAGAAAATTACACTATCATATGAATAACATTTTCCATCATAGTAGTTTATCCAAATTCTTTGTAACCCTAGTCTGACAAAGCTGAAAACCTTGGTATATTCTCTCTTGGTTAAATCGTATTGTGTTTAGCAATTGATATTTCTATTTAGGTTTTATTTGCTCTTATTTAGTTTTTTATGTTTTGAAATCAGTCTTTTAAATAAAGTTAGGATCACTAATGTTTTGACACTTATTTGCTTTCAATCTTCATAGGACGATACTCTATTCCATATCTATATTCTTAAGCAACTAGTCCACTTGCTTGTAGTTATTCTCATGCATTGTATTTTGTCAATAGTGCCATAAGAGTACCAAATCCTTGCACGAACCTCTAATGAAATGATGTAAGTCCATGAAAGCTTATGATTTCATAGATCGAAGTTAGAGCATACCTCTCTTGAATAGCTTGGACCTTCTCTTCATCTACTTTTATTCCTTCATAGAGGATTATATAACTAAGGAAAGTGACTTGATTCTAAAATAATTAACACTTTTTTGATATTGCCACAAAGCTTGTCCTTCCTTAGCACTTCAAACACATGCAAAAGTTGTCTAACATGATCAACTTGCTTCTAGCTATAAACTAAAACTTCATCAAAGTAAACAACAATAAATTTGCTAATGAACTTCCTTAACATGATTTATTAATCTCATAAAAGTACTAGGTGCATTAAAAAGATCAAATGGCATTACTAACCATTCATAGAGGCCATGCTTTATTTTAAGAGCTATCTTCCACTCATTTCTTTCTTTCATATGGATTTGATGATAATCACTCTTCATATGTTTGAGAAGATTTTGGAATCATGTAGTCCATCAAGATTATTTAGCCTTGAAATCAAGTAGCACTAATTTTTGGTGGTCTTGTTGATAGCATGATAGTTAACACACATATGCATATTCCCATTCTTCTTTAGAGCAAAGACTTAAGGATTCTCAAACATATCTCTTTTGATGGATTACTTGCTTTATAAATGAGTAAATACACCAAACCAGGAGATTAATCCATTATAGAGGAGAGATTGATAGTTAAGTTTGCCACTCAGGTGATAGTGTGATGCAACCACACCAAACTAAGAACTTTGAAAATTCACCACACTTCAAGAAAATAAGTGATGAGAATGAAAAAACAAAGAGATTGAACTCAAATTCATATATAAATGATCATAGGTAGATAGATAGATAGATAGATAGATAGATGCTAGATGTTAGTCCTTTTGTAAAGAAAATATTGGAAATTTCCATCATTTTGTAATAAATGAATATTGATAATCTGTAAGAAGCTTGTAATAAGTGTAGGAAACATGTACAAAAATATGGAAATTGAGTAATTAGAAAATGTTGCCTGCTTTCCACCATTGCGTGCTTGATTTATTAGGTCAACAAGGTGGTAATAAATACTCCACATAAGAAAAATTATTGCTCTACTAATGCTGCACTTTATCTTGTCCATCATCCATTCTAGAAGCAATGCATTGCTTGCAAGACTTATCTTTGATTTTGAAT
Organism: Rhizophora mangle; assembly: GCA_037832345.1. Classification (NCBI taxonomy): domain Eukaryota; kingdom Viridiplantae; phylum Streptophyta; class Magnoliopsida; order Malpighiales; family Rhizophoraceae; genus Rhizophora; species Rhizophora mangle. The sequence goes on along the minus strand of JBAPLJ010000076.1, from coordinate 47,518 downwards.
GAGTAATAAGGAATGATTCTATACACATAAGAAATGAATCAAGATGAATGATTCCTTTGTTTATGGAATTGAATCAATATAAACTATCCAAGATGCATTAATGTGCATGTCACAACAAAATTAATGTTTAGTGTGTATATAGATATTAATTAAATGCCCAATTTGTATGAATGATTCCTTACAACAAAAGGAAAAGCCTTATTGCCAAAGAATTAGGCAATAACGTCATGTTTTTGGCAATGAACAAATCACTTCTAGTAATGGAAGCCAATCAAGAGCAATGGTTCCTTTAGTTAATGAACATCAAGCAATTTGAACTACCTTAAGGAGAACTCCTAATTTTTATTAGCTAGGAGATGTCTCATGTTTCAACTAATGAACAGTTTGCTCATAGTAAAGAAATTCAACCAAGAGTATTAGCTTATTATTAGATTTAGTTCATTAGATTCAAACTATTCACGACATAATCATATGCATCTTGTAATGAAAATAGTGATCAGTGTTAGACATTTAAGTTAATTTCATGATTCCTTTGTGTGAATGACTTTTTGGAATGAAAAGAGAAATGTTAATACATGGAAATGAGGTGTTAGTCTCATGTTTTAGGCAATGAACCATTCTACCCTTGTAAGAAAAGCTAATCACAATGAATCACTCTTATTTTTTATGGAATTAAATAGACTTGGAAAACCTAATGGTATTAAATGCATGTCACGGTGAAATTAATGATCTGTGTAAACATAAATGTCAATTAAATGATTATTCTTTATGAATGATTCCTTACAATGAAAGGAAAAGGGTTATTACAAAGGACTCAAGTGATGGCCTAAAGTTTCAAGCTATCAAAATATCTCTCTTGGTAAAGAAGGATAGCTAAGAGTAATACCTCTTTTATTTGATGCACTTCAATAGATTAAGACTAACCAAATGAGAAGCCCTATTACAACTAATAGAGAGAAAAACATATGATTTAGGTATTGAACAAATCTCTCACAATAAATGAGGCTAATCAAGAGATTAGCAAATGAAACAACATGAAATAGATCTAAAGGAATTAACACAACATGCATCTCCCAAAGGAATTAGTGATTTGTGTAGACATTTTAGTTAATTTTATGATTTCTTTGTATGAATGACTCTTTTGAAGGAAAGGAGAAGTCTTATTAGCTAATAATGATTTATTGATCACTTGTTTCATCCAAGGAGTATCCATGTAAGAAAAGCCAATCCAGTTGAATGACTTTTTTTTAATGGAATTTAATGGATTCACCTTAGGCGTATGAATGTGCATATTGCAATGAAGTTAATGTTTGGCATATATATGAATGTTTATTGCACACTTATTTTGTGTGCATGATTCTTCATAACTAAAGGAGAAGCCTTATTACTAAGGAATATTGTGATAATCTTAAGTTTTAAGAAATGAATTATACTTTATAAGTAAAGAAAGCTAATAAAGGTAATAGCTCCATTATTTGATGGACATCAATGGATGTGTAGTACATAGAAGAGAAGCCCTATAGTTAAGTAATTAAGAGGCAATCTAAAGTTTCAAGTAATGAATTACACAATAGGGTTTAGGGTTTAGTGTTTAGGATTGACATCAATGGATTTGGACTACTTAAGATAGAATAAAGTGATTCTTATGATGGAATTAATGATCACTATAGACATTTAGGTTAACTTCACAAATTATTTGTGATAATGAGTCCTTAGAATAAATGGAGAAGCCATATTGGCTATGAATAAAGTGATAGTGTTGTGTTTCAAGAAATGAACCATTCTATTTAGGTAAGAAAAGCTAATCAAGATGAATGACTCTATTGTTTAATGAAATTCAATGGATTCAGACAACCCAAAGTGAATTGATGTGCATGTCACAATAAAATCATTGATTGATGTAGATATATAAGTTAATTTTTTTATTTCTTTTTGTGAATGATTCCATGGAATGAAAAGAGAAGCCTTATTAGTAGAAAGTGAAGTGACAATACATTCTATCTAGCAACAAACCATGCTACCCATGTAAGAAAAGTTAATTAAAATGAATGACTCTTTTGTTTCATGGAATTCAATGGATTCAAACTACCTATGGTATATTGATGTATATGCCAAAATGACTTTATTGTTCTATGTAGACATTGATGTTAATTGCATGATCAATTTATGTGAATGATTCCTTATATGAAAGGAGAAGCCTAATCACCAAGCAATTAGGTAACAATCTTAAGATTCAAGTAATAAATGATTCTTTTTCAGTAAAATAAGCTAATAAAGAGTTATAGCTTCTTTATTTAATGAATTTCAATGGATTCAAATTATAGAGAGGAGAAGTTTTATTGTTAAGTATTCAAGAGAGTGTCTCATGTTCCAAGCAAATTAACAATTCTCTCATAAAGTTGACCAAATGTAACAGCTTTATTTCTCCACAAAATTCAATGAATTCATATTACCTAAGACAAAATAATGTGCATATCACAGTGAAATCAGTGATTGGCACAGGAAAGTAAGTTAAATTCATTATTTCTTTGTGTGAATGACATTTAGAATGAAAGGAGAAACCATAAAAGAGCATTCTCATCTTTCAAGCAATTAACCATTCAATCCATGTAAAAAAAAAAAAATCAAGACCAAGACTCCTTAGAAAGAAAAAAAATCCTTATTAACTTGAAGTGTTAATTTTGTCTTTCTAGCAATAAATCATTCATTCCAAGTAAGAAAAGTAAATGGAGATGAATGACTCCTTCATTTTATAAAATTCAATTGATATAAATAGCCTATGGTGTATTTACATGGATGTTGCACTGAAATTAATTTTCTAAGTGGACATGGATGTTAACTATATGATTATTTTATGTGAATCACCTTTTGCAATGAAAGGAGACGGTTTATTGGTAAGGAATGAGGTGATGATCTCAATTTTCAAACAATAAATAGTTTTCTCCTTGTTAAGAAAGCCAATCAAAAGTGGTTACTCCTTAATTTGATGGAGTTTGAAGGATTTGAACTACCTAAAGTAGAAGTTTGATTGTGAAGTAATCAAGTGGCAAGTTTCAAGCAATGAACAAATCTCTCATAATAAATAAGGCTAAATAAAAGTAAACGTATCTTTATCAAATGGACTTTAAAGCATTCAAACTACCCATAATAAAATAACATGCATAGTGCAATGAAATCAATTATTGGTGGGACACTTATGCTAATTTCACAATTTCTTTATGGGAATAACTCCATGTAATGAAAGGAAAAGCCTTATTAGTTAGAAATGAAGTGTTAGTCTCATGATTTTTGCAATAAACTATTCTATCAACATAACAAAAGTTAATTAGACTGAATGACTCCTTTGTTTATTTTTCTATATAGACTTGGATGTTAATTGCATAACTACTTTATGTGGATGACTCCTTGGAAGAAAAAGAGATGCCTTCTCACCAAGGAATCAAGTGATGACCTTAAGTATCAAGCAATGAATGGATCCTTTTGTAATAAAGAAAATTGATCAAGAGTAATAACTGCTTTATTTGATGGACTTCAATGGATTCAAACCAAAACTACCTAAAGAAGGAGTCCAATTGTCATGTAATCAAGATATGTCTCATGTTTCAAGTAATTAATAATTTTTCTCATAAGAAATAAAACTAATTAAGAGTAATAACTTATTTATTGGATGGACTTCAACGAATTCAAATTACCCAGGACATAATAATGTAGAAATTAAGTTAATTTCATGGTCTGTTTGTTTGAATGCCATCTTGGAACAAAAGGAGAACCATTTTATCATAGTAAAAAAAATAAACCAAGATGAATTACTTCTTATTTTATGGAATTCAATAAATTCAGACTAGCCTAGGTGTATTTATGTGCTTGTTACATTGAAATTAATGTTCTGTGCAGACATGGACATGATGGAGAATAAGAAATATTCTTATTATTTAGGATTTCAATGGTATCTTGTATTATTAATGATAATATTTACTCTATTACAAGATTTTATTAAATTAGATACTTTTTAGGATATTGTTCTATTTAGCAAATATATTATCTTATTTTTTATTTAGTTATATTTTTTTTCTATTTATTCATTAACTACCCTGTAAAGATAGCATATTTTAAATTCCATCACACAAAGATGTATTATGAATGAATATTGAAATTACTCTTTGTGTAGTGACTTTAGTTTTAAGGTGGATTCATATTTTGGTATTTTTAGGTGGATTCCCACATCATTTTTTTATTCTATGCTTTGACTTGTTTGTCTTACATAACTTTTGGCGTTAGAGCTGAATTTTGATCCAAAAACACCATACAAAGCATCCTAATCTTGATTTTACTATCTCCTTCATACCTTTACAAATAGAAGCAAAAATTTGATCAAATAACTTCACATATAATGCTTTCAAATCTATTTTACCTATTATTGCCACTACCTTGCTAGACCATATCTTTAGCTATCACATAGATCGCTATGTACTAATGATTATCTACCTTCATTGAATAAAATCCATAGCACTAGAGACACCTTACTTCAATCTACCGTCTCTAGTTACCAATGTAACTAGTTGACCTTCACTATGCCTCTCATAGAGCAACCATATTTATTACTTTTTATTTGGGTAGAAAATATTTAGTAAATCATTTCACTTCTTGACCAAGTTGAATATTGCTTATTAAAAGGGAAGCAATCATCTATGAAACTAGTTACATGTTGCCCATTAATGAAAGCACTGACTAACTATCAACTCTTTGGCATCGTAATATGGACATTAGAGTTTTAGTTGCTTCATGCCTTAGTGAGATTACAAAGATAACTACTCTAGACATTCCTTATCTTTATGATTTGATGAAAGATATATTTTAATTTATGGTGTCATCATTTGAGCATTTAGATGTTTACATTGCTCATATGGTAACTGAATCTCAATTCTAGATATTCTTGCATGGGTGCAATCATATTATATGATGTTGAAACTTGAATGTAATGCATTGATAGTTGAGATGTTCCAAAATTTCCTTAAAACTATAAGAGATTATGATCCATATAAAGCTTTTATTCTCGTGGAGGAAATTATGATCATTGAGTTAAAGGAAAGTGCAAATATATCTTATAAGTAACTTGCTTTACTATTCAATAGTGTGATGACAACCAATTGATCGACAATTAGGAGGGAAAGTGCTAAATAGCAATGCTTTTAATATTACACCTTACTTGGCTGATAAGTAAATATTAAAGATCTTCCAAAAATACATCAATCAACATTGTGAGCGTAACCTACTCAAATTGATACAGAGACAACAACAAACTTCAATTTACCTAAGCAAGTTGACATGTTGGATTATAGTATGTTCACTACTACTTAGTTTTCTATAGCAGTTTTAGTCAATAAAGAGAAATCAAGGCCAAATGTGTAATACTATTGCACAAGTTTTTGAAGACATAAATTTTGTTATTCCTTTGAAATATTAGTGTGTGAGTTCTCATATGGACTTTGTGATGTTTGCTTTGTTTTTGCCACCTTTAATTTTTTTAGAAAATTTTTCTCAGGCACAAAGAATGTTTTTTCTCATTCTCCAACATTTTAAAATTTGAGTTTGAATTTTTTTTTTTCAATCAAGAGAGAATGATGAAGAAAAAAAACCAAAATTCTTACTATTTAGGATTTCAATAAAGTCTTGAATTAATGATAAAATTTAATTTATTAGGAGATCTTATAAGATAAGATACTATTTAGGATATTTTTAGAATCATGATCCAGTTGAATACACCTTCATCCCATTCACATCAACATAAAGACTTCACAAAAAAAAAAATGGTCTTTTAAACCATAAGACTTCTTCACCATTAAGCCTTAAAAATATTCTTACTCTTAAGGATATCAAGGCCCTTAAGCCTGCGTTATCTCTTGTAAATATTTTATTTTAAGTTTTTCAAGTTCAAGCCTTGAGAGTGTTCTTACTCTTAAGTATTTCTAGCTTAAGCACTCAAACTTTGTAAGTATGTATTTCCTAAGAGAGATCTTTGTGAATTCTCTCCTACAATGTATTTGAAAAAGGTGTATGATGCTAGGTTAATTAGAAAAGGAGCTACTTTGGTGCTCTTACAATTTGAAATGCACATTAATGGGAAGGTCTATCATATCCTTGAAGAATAACCACAATAACCTGATGCACTATGACTAGACAGTGTTACGCACACTTTAGACATGACATTTTTTTTATAATTTAATTTTATTGTAGCACTATATATCATTTTGTAGATTATTTGCCATCATAACTTGCTCTTGTCTATCAACTCTAGCAATTCTTATTTATACTAGTTCCCGTCATGAAATGGGGTTGAAATGTTTGTCTTTCCTTCCTATTCTTCTTCCTTTATTTTTTTTTGTTTGGATCTTAAATCAGCATAAATTTTGCATTTTTTTTGTTTAACTTGTTCACCCTTGATGTTCAAGGCCAAATGAAAGCACACCCTTAAATGCTCTAATAGTCCTAACTTTTAACCAACCAAGAAGGTAATTATTTACTTCACAATGACTTTTGCATTTAATTTTACTTGTCAAGGTTTTTTGAACTCTTAAGCTAAATTCTTTCATGATACAAGTTCCTTTGTTTCTTGCAAGAATGCACAATGCTGACAAGGGAGTTGTGCAAGCCACCAAATGATTTGGTTTGACCAAGGAAATGTAGTTTAAGTTGAGTAAGTTCATCCAAAACTATCATTATTGAAACTTGCTTGGGCAACAAATAATAGAAACACAATTTAATTCTCACTTATACTCCTTGATTCAATATTGAATTGGTTCTTATAGGCTAATTGATTATTTTCCAAGTTTGATTTGATTACTCTCCTTTTAATTAGTGTTTTTAATGACTCTCTTTCTCATTCTTGTTTTTACCCTCTTTCATTGTGGATAATAGGTTGCAATTAGAATTAAAGTTGCTAATAATAACATCATTGAAGCCTCTTTTCCCCTTTTGGTTCCTCTTTTTAAGTAGATCACTATATGTTTGGTTGTCAAGAAATTAGAAAAACAAAATTAATTAACCTCCAACTATATTTTTTTGTGGGCCCTAAGTATGTTATGAATACCTGTGTGTCTTAGTATACAAGAAGGTGAGAGAAGACATGCCAGGCTTCAAGTGCATATAATTGAGAAGATTAAGTGCATTAGGTTAGTAAGTCCATAAAAACCTCTCCTCTTGTGTGGAGCATTGTGTGCGTGGAAATGAGTTTCCTTATCTTTCTTTATCTCTCACTATTTTTTTTTATATGAGTGTGCTTCAATCCTTGCTCATTTCCAAGATTCTTATATTGCACTCTTTTAAATTTTGTTTATGTGCCCTTGATCTCTTGCCTTATAGAAACTTGACTTTGTTTTCTTAAGTGTATGTCAGTTATACTCATTGGCCTTTAAGAGGTAATTTTGTGGGATTAGTTAATTGTATGCGAATTGATTTTATTTTTGATTGTGATTTGATTATTTGTTTTACATTCATTCTCTGACCACTATTTTTGTTGTGCCTTTTAATATGGCTTTTGAGGAAATCAAGTCATAATTAGAATTAATGGCACTTATGATAAGAACAATGAGGCAAATGAATGTCTTAGAACAAAAAATTTGTTGAAGTTGATGATCTTTGAATCTTTTATGTAAGTTTGACATTCATGATCTTCATGCTTCATTGAAAAATCGTTGAAATTTACAATCTTTGATAATTAATTGTACATTGCAATAGATAAATTTTTAGTTAATCTATGATATTTAATCTTTGGGATTAATGATCTCTATAAATATAGTAAGATCTCTTGGATCTTTGCAATTTATTTAAAAATCATCTTTAGGCTATTTAGATACTTATATAATATTTAAGAATCTCTAGATAAATGGACTTTTTGTTATTTATGCATACTAGTTGATATTTGATGAGTTTGAATGTATTTATTTATTCCTTTTTACAATTAATTGTTTTTACTATGTTTTATACCTATTTAAATTAATTAGAATATGTTTTGTAATTTAGGTATGTTTTTGAGAGGTATTGAGAGTTTGGGCATTTAGTAGGCAAATTTTCAGCATTTCATCATTTTAACCTTTGTTACTTATTTTAGGTTTTTTATTGACTTAAAAATTTAGATTAAAAAGTGGTCTTTAATGAAGTTGTAGTAGACATTTTAATTTTTCTAGATGGGAACTGTGAGTCTTGATCTAAGTTCATTTAGGCCTTGAGACTTTGCTTCATAGACTAGGCAGAAAAATAGAGTCCATAACTAGATGTATTAGAAAGCTAAAGAAGAGGACTACAACTTGGATGATGAAGATAGACCTTAATTCAAACTATATCTATTTAAGAATTAGCTTGGAACTCATTAGAAGAATTCTATCACAATTAAGGAAATAAGTTTTTTTTATAACCTAGAGAATTTAGGAGATTCTTTTTAAAGTGTCCAAGGTTTTTTGTGTCTTTTATGTACAATTTTTTAGGTTATAAAAAGGATATTTTAATTGTTGAAACTTAAAGAAGAGGAGAAAAACACACAAGGAGGGCAGCACACATATATTTAGAAAGAATTAAAGTTTTTTTTTTTTAAGTATGTGTAACTAGAAGTTTTCAACAATTTTAAAAGATATCAAAACATTTAGTATTTTGGTGAAATAGATTGTTTTGTTATGTTGTTTTTCTTTTTTATTGTAATTGTTTGAGTAATTTTGATTAAATTGATGAATGATTATTATTTTAGTTTATTCAATTAAGACTATTGAATTGATTAAATAATGATCAATTACTTGATATAGGGATTGTGATGCCACTACCAAATAAGTGGGCTATGACAGTGGTTCTTACATAGCAATTATAAACTACTAGCTAAAACCTCCAAGGCAATACTTATAACCACTGCATAAATAGATTTTGATAATATGTGACAAAGGTTGACTTTAGGTAGTGGTTCAAACAACTACATTATCTTAGGAAAAGGCAGTCATTATAAATATTTAAGCAATAGCCTTGAACCATACCTATTTTTTCTCAAAAAGGGATCCTTTCAAAAAAAAAAAAAAAAAAGGGATTAGGCTGCAGTAACAACTACCTTTTTTTTTCTTCCAAAAAGGAATCTATTTTGTAGTGATCTAGAACAACTACCTAATCTTTTTTCAAAAAAAAAAAAATAATAAAGGAATACAATAGCAGTGTTGAATTATTACCTATTCCTTTTGAAAATAAAGGGATAAGACAACAATCTTGAATCATTATCTTTTTTTTTTTTTTTCCTAAAAGTGAAATAAGGCAATAGTCTAGAACCATTGTCCATTCCTTTTTGAAAATAAAGGGATAAGGCAACAATTTAGAATTCCTAACTCTTTATTTTTCAAAAAATTAAGGGATATGGTAATGGTCTTGAATTGTAGCTTATTCTTTTCAAAAATTAGATAAACACAAATTGGATGTCATTATTCTATAGGCAAAGGAAACACATTGTGTAGAATTGATTTTGCTCCCCTTTAAATTATTCATATCTAGAGAGGATTGGAATCTATCAAGTTCAAAGTGAGATTTTCCACTTCATTTGTCCATCTCAAACTCAAATTATACTCGTCCATCTTTCATCGATTGAAGACTCTAGATTCCATGGGTAAAGCATAATCTCTATCACATATGAGTTGATCTCTCCATGACCACTTTTGTCCTATCTTTTTTATGTTTGGCATTTCATTCAAGTTTATGGATATCTTGCTTTGGATCTCATATTTTGAAGAATTTTTCAATTTTCTTTTCTTTGTTTTTTTTTTTTTTTATGTTACATTTTCTTTTCTATTTGTAATAAACAAACCCTAGATGTTGAGTTCTTAAATTGGGCTTATTTTAAGCTATATTTGGACTAGAATATGAGGGATGATTTTAATTTGATTTGACTTGGATGGAATTACTTACTATAACAATTGTTTATTTTTCTGCCTAAAAATATCTTGCATTGGCCATTGAGAAGCATTTCGTTTCCATAAAAGTCACCTCTTATGCCATTACTTTACTCTTTACTACTCATAAAGAAAACTAATTTACTCAGTCTCACACACCTCAATTGTTAATTCTCCCATACCCATACCCACCTAGCCACCTAGAAGGCCCATTTCTCAGTTCCTTTACCTGCCCTGTCTTCATCTTCCATCATTCTTACAAAATTTCTATGGGCCCAAATTAGTAAAATTTCAATGTTTTGATTTCCCTTTGTCTTCATTTGTGGTTGGCTTATTGTTTATTCATCTATTGTTTGCTCACATCATTATAGATCATAAATGTGATCAATTAACATCATTTATGATTATGGTATGTTTTGTTTCTTAGGTTCCACAAATTGAGAAGGTTGTTGAAAATTGTGGTATTAGAGATGCTACACAGAATGTTGAGGGTTAGGATGCAACAATTTATGACTCGGCACTGATTAATGGACAAAGACCCATAAAGATATGAGCAAGGAATTGCATTGCCACCTTCTAGATTAAGGAAGGCCAACCACTTGGCATTGTAGTCACACTTAGGGGAAACATGAGCATGCTTATTTTGATTTTTTCTACTACTTTGATTTTTTTTCTTCGAATTCATGAACTTGGATTAGGAAAGCTTCTATTGTTTTTTAGCTCCTTATTCTTTAATTTACAAAACTAAATGCATATTAACTTTGAAATTTACAATTTGGAATATTGTGTTACAATTTAGCATTGCTACTTGTCCCTAACATTTTAAAAAGTGTGTACCATTTGAAAACTTGCATCAATTGTTTTATCATCATGATGAGAGATGTCAGTGCTCTAATTATCTTCTGCATGACAATGATATTGTAGTTCAGGATATTGAATTTATACAATGGGCTGGTCATTACATTAAGTGGCCATCATATCATTAAATTTCTCCTTTACATAATCTAAGTTTGAGCAAGTTACCCACAACAGATTTATGATAATAATTAAGAACAAGCAAGACATGAACACTACTAATTGCCAATGATTTTCTTAAGCCTTTGCCACTTGAACTAACGAAGTAGCTAAATGGCAACAACACAAAATTTGCTACAAATTAAAAATTGAAGCCAACTAAATCATAGAAAAGCAAAGAATATCAAAATGTTGCCCTAGGTTAAATTAGTGAAAAAGAAACCCACAAAATTATGAATAAAATTAGCACAAGTAACGACTTAGGAACTGATAAAGGAACAAAATTCTGAGAACCCATGCCAAGGCTTGTTCTAGGCTAACATACATAATATATATCTCAATCTTAAGTGCAACAACAAAACTCAAAGTTTACGAGATATCTTGTCCTTGTAAAAAATGTTGCTACCATTATTGGTACTCTAGAGCTATGGTTTATGAATATTTAGTCATTCAAGGGTTCATGCTAGTGATGGATATAATCCATTTCAAACCATGGGCATTGAACATAGCATATGGTTAGTTGTACTCATTAATTACAATCTAGCACCATGGCTATAGATGAAACCAGAATATGTGATGCTTAGTATGATTATTCCTAGCCTTAATTCACCTAGGAGAGAGATTGATGTGTTTTTGTAGCCACTATTGAAGGATTGAAGAAGTTGTGGGAGTATGGTTTGGAGACATATAATGCATGTAATAAGTAATCTTTTTAAATGCACACAACCTTGTGATGGATTGTCAGTGATTTTCCAACATATGCAATGTTGTATGGGTGTCCTACATGTAATTAAGATGTTTCTTTCTAATATTTGCATCATAGTAGAAAAACATGTTATATGAACCATCATAGGTTTTTTAGATGCTACACACCCTTGGAAAAGAGATAGAAATCTTTCAATGGTAAGATAAAGTTGAGAGATGTTCTAACACCCTTGTTAGGGTTAGAGATTGCAACAAAGTTATCCAACTTTGACAATTAGTTTAGGAAGAAGTGAAAAGCAATCTATGATAGTCCATGGAAGAAAAAGTCTATATTTCTTTGTTTGCCATATATAGGATGTATGCATATAGAGAAGAACAATTGTGACAACATTCTTGGGACAATCCTTAACATTCTTGGTAAATTGAAGGATCATGCAAATGCTCTTTTGATTTACAAGACATGGGAATAAAAAGAGCTTCAACCTAATCTTTCTAATGCTAGTCAACACATTTATCCATCTAAAGCATGCTATCCAATAATGTCAAAGGAGATGTTTTGTACTATTATAAAAGGTGTCAAACTTCCTCAAGGTTGTACATCTAATATTTACAAATGTGTGAATGAAAAACAGAAGAAAATAATAGGGTATAAGAGTCATGACGTGCATTTATTGATGCATTATCTTCTTATAATTACAATTAAGAAGATGATACCAAAGCATGTTGCTATGACCTTAACAAGATTGGAATTATTTTTTTTAAGTCATTATGCAATAAAGTTGTGAAGTCAGAAGACTTGGGTTACTTACAGGGTGAAATTAGTGAAACATTGTGTCAACTAGAGATGATTTTACCTACAAAATTTTTTGATATCATGATGCACTTGCCTATTACTTAGTTAATGAAATTTGGCTTGGTGGGCCCATGCATTGTCATTGGATGTTTGGGATTAAGAGATACTTGTGCAAATTGTAATCATATGTTCGTAATAGAAGTCGACATTAACGTTCCATCACAAAGGGTATTTGGCTGAAGAGTATTTGGTGTTTTGCTCAAGATATATGCAAGATGGGGTAAAGACTTCTTTTACAAGAGATATCATCAACAATTTAATACAATAATAAAGGTGCAAACACCTTTATTTCCAAATAAAGGTCATGTAATTGGGGGTAAAAGGAAAAAGGAAAGGTATGGCCATTACTTTGGATGTTATTTCTCTTCAACAACCACACATATATGCTCTGTTTAATTATAGATATGTAGAAGTCAAGAGATATATCAAGTAAGTCAAACCAAACATTAAATTGATATTTAATATTATCTCCTTAAAATATCATTCTTTCTATTACTCATTATTGGCTATATTGTAGAGAGCATCAGCAACTAATGAGTGGAAGACAAATAAAGAGATGGGCTAGAGCACAAAATCATAGTCAAGATTTTCTTACTTGGTTTCAAGCCCAAGTTACAACTAAGGAGCTTCCTTCTTATATTTGGTGGTTATCTATTAGTCCTAATATTGTGGAAAAGTGATATAATGGTTATGTTATTAATGGCTACAAATTTCACATAAGGGAATGAGATGCAAGGTGTAAGACATAAAATAGTGATGTTACACTGACAACATTAACAAATATCTTTACTAGTTCCAAAGACCAAAATCTAGTGAAGGGAGAAATGAGTTACAATGGGAAAATTGTAGAAATTATTGAATTAGAATACTAGAGTCAATTTGATGTTTTTTTGGTTTAAATATGATTGGTTTGAGTTGGAGAATGATGACTATGGACTTACGCAGGTTAACTCCAACAAATTGTGCTATTAAGAAGATCTTTTCATGCTAGCATCTCAAGTTCACCAAGTTTTCTTTGTGGAGGATCCAATTGAGAAAGGCATTTATTATGTAATGCATAAGATTCCTAGAAAATTATTTGGGTTAGATGAAGAGGAAAATGTAAGTGTACAAGATATATTTTGTGGAGTCAAATGTAGTACATTCAAATATGGGAGGCATTGGTAGTGTTAAGTAATCTAGATTGATAAGAGAAGACATGCCTAGTACCATAGTTGACCTAGACACAAATGATCTCCTTTTGAAAAGTGTTTAAAGCAATTGAACAACAATACAGATGATGATGCAACACTTTGGGAGTGGAAGGATGCAAATAATTTGAAAAAATAGGTTAAGAAGTTTTTTATTTCTTTTTCTTATTCTGATCTTCAATATGTTAATTAAGTGTTATTACCTTGAGGTTTTTCTTTTGTTTTAGCTATATTACTGAACTATGATTCATTCATTGATTTTATGAAATATAATATGTACATTATATGAATAACATGTCAAAAGCACAATTTTCATTATTACTTTATTGTTTATCTAATTTTAAATTCCTTTTTATCCTTTGACAATCATTAGCCATGATGTACAAATTCACTCAAAGAAAGAAGGTTTCATTTACTACTAGAGAGGTGGAAACCTCCTTTTTGAGTATTCTAAGATAGCAAACATTAACTAAAGAGGCTCATGCATAAGAAGAGATGCAAACCCCTTAGTCAAATATTGTTAGATTGAGTTTCTATTCCAAGTAGTCAATCATAGTTAATTGAGACATCAGAAGAAAGAGATACCCAACCTGAAATGCATATAATTAGTGTAAATGGGTAGTAACCTCAAGTACACACAAATTTTGATAATCAACAATTGAAAGGGACAACTTTTGATCAAATGAGAACACAACCTTCCATGGAGGTAGGATTGAGACAACAACCACAACAAGGAGCTATCCAAGGTAATTAAAAATGTATCTCTTAGTTATTTGATTCATTGAAATCTTAATTATTAGATTGAATATTTAAATGTCTTCACTAATGTTGTTTTAGTATATAAAAAAAGAAGAGGACTAATAACAATGAGAGTAGTACATGCAAGATAAGAAGACAAGAAAAAACCCATTTTCCTAAATGTCAAAAATCAACCTATAGGCCCAAATGTAATACATTATGTGAGTTTAACAATTTTCTTAGGACATTAGCTAGGAATGTCAAATTGGTGCCATTATATATAAAAACTTGCCATACACTAGGTCTTGAGAAAGAGAATGCTTTGTGGAAGCTTGTGTAAGTAATGTATGTTGGAAATTTTCTTCCTTATCTCTATGGAAATGTATTCATTACAATCAACTTTTTTGACATTTTAAATGATTATAAGATTAGCATATGATTCTTGACAAAGGTAGAAAGTGGGTGATTACTATAATTGGAGCGAGTTAGAGGGCTTATAAGTGCATCTTGAAGAAACAATACTATAAGAAGTATAAGACTAATGGAGAGAGATTGAGAAATTGTCCACCTCATATACCTTGGGATCAATTTAGACAACTGTTGCAATATTAAAATTCTGAAAAATCAATTGTTTAATATTATCCTTTTCTTCCTTATTTGTCAAATATTATCTTTGGGTTTATGTTAATATATTTTTCCTTCTAGTTATTCCTTAATAATGATTGCAGGCAATGGCAAGAACCAATATTAATAATCGAAAAAAGCAAATAAGAATGCACACTATAGGCAAAAAGAGTTTTGAAAGGATTTGAGAACAATTGGTACATAAATCACAAAAACACCATTAATATATTTAGGTTTTATGTGTGTTGCATTAACCTTATGGTCCATATCTAACCATGCTTTGGTACATTTTTACAATGTGGTGTTAGTATTTAATTTAAATTTGTTTTGTCACATTTCATTGATTGCATTTGCATAAAAAAGCTAAAGATCCCAGTAAAAATTCCCTATCCCAACTTGAAATATGTAAGGCTACTCACAAAAGAAGAGCCAACCAAGAATATAAGCTATAAGATCAAACATCTAAGCAAATTGTAAGTAATTCCTTTTTTATTACCCTTTCCTTTTTGGTACATGACCTAAGGTTTTGTTCTATTTTTTCACTTCTAACTTGACATGCATTGGATCAAGAATTGGATTGAGGAGCTTCAAACTTTATGGGAAGGAACAAATAGTCAAAGTCATCCAATGTCTTCTTACTACAATTGTAGGGAAGGAGCATTCTAGGAGGGTGAGATTCTATGGTAGAGGTGTTAACTGCACTTGTTTGAAAGAAATTTTTGAGGTATTTGATGTGTGAATTATTGTGCACATCTTTTGTCACAATTTTAGTGTTCTTCCTAGTTTTTAGGTTAATTAGACTTAATGTTTTGGGGTTTAATTGCATTTATCAAGTATTTGCTATTTTGTTATTGAAGAATTGGGTTTCAAATGGTTTTAAAAAGAAACAAGATTTGGACTAAAACACATCTCATGTTTTAGTAAGAATTCCTATTCTATTAGCTTAGACACTATTTGCTTTTTTGGCCATAATTAGAGTTAAAGATATCAAATTGGGGTGTTCTTTAGCTTTTTAGAAAGCTAAGGCATAGGGCTATAACTCCTATAAAGGGCCAACTCGAAATTCTATTATTTAGATAGCCAAAAATTATTGGAAGTTAGTGGTGAAGAATCAAGGAAATGAAGTCTAAGATATAGAACAAAAGGTATAGACCAATCGTAAAACCATTAGAGAATTGATTTGCTATTAGAAGGTTAGATTGGCACTAATCCATGGGTGGTTGGTGAACCAATTTGATACTAGGTGTGCAACTTTGCAAAAATAACCGAACCAGCATTGGTTTGCAACAATTTCTTGAATAGCACACAATATTTTTGGGGACATTTTGAGGGTATTTTGGTCATTTTAAGGGAGATCTATATGTATCATGATGACAAATGACCTAGGGGGAGAGAACGAAATAAAAAGTAAAGAATCATAAAGCAACAAAAATGAGAAATGGAAGTGCAAGACTTTAAGATCGTTGGCCTTCTTACTTTCTTCCCATTTTCCTTATTATTTACTAATTCATTTTAGGACATTTTATGAATGTTTAGTTATTTATTCATGTGTTTTGATGAATATGAGTGACTAGATTTTTTATTATAGGGTGAAGACTTAGTCATTAAACTCTAAATATTCTAGTTGTTTAGATTATTTTTTGTTAATTCTATTTAATACTTTTGATTTTTATTCATGTTAATAAATGGCCATTATTTTACATGTTTAAGGCATTAAACAATGGGGCAAAAGTGAAAGTTTAATACTAGTTCATAAGAGCATTAAACTTAAGTTGTATAGTTTAAAAATAAATACACATCTTTGTGATCATTGTTAAAAATTTTTCACAAATCTTAATGAATTCGTGTTAATTTTTATTTAAACAAGAAAGTAGATATAGGATTAATATGAGTATAGTTATTTAGTCTTGAAAGAGAACATCATATACCTTAAGGAATTCAATCATTGTTGTTGACAAGTTTTAATTCTAACCAAGTATTCAGTTTGTTATTGGTATTTAGTTGATGAAATCAAAGTTCTAAACCCCTTGTCTATTGATTTTTATTTTAATTTAAAATTGACTTTTAGTTTGGTAGTTAGATAACCTTTTCTTCATTCAATTTATTTATATAATGTAGACATTTGCATAATTTGGTAATTAAATTTTGTCCTCATAAGGTTGATACTTATACTCATGTTCACTTTATTTTTTGAATGCCCCATAAACTTGTGGTATATTTTAGGTTAATCAATGTTTTTTTTTATTTAAATATGACCTTTATTTTATTTATTCTTAAATTTTACCTAACTTCTTATTTAAATGACATTTTTTTAATTTAAATAACATGTTAAGTTATGTAAATTACATAAGATTTTACATTAGGAGTGTTTATGTGCACATTGAAGATGTGGAGGGTAGGTGCACAATTGTAATTTTTCTGTGGTAGATTGATGAATAGAATTGAAGATCATTGTATTTTCCCTTTTTTTTTTTTCCTTCTTGGTCATTAATGTAAAACTATATTATGTGGGATAACTCAATTATTGGATTTACATTTTTCATAATGAATATTATGTTCAAGCATTTTGCATCTTTTCTTGAAATTAATTGTGGAGTCCAAACTATTCTTTATATTTTCTCTTGGGATTGAATCATCATGCATTAATTTTTCTTTCAAAAGTATGGTAGTGGCTCATAAATGTTTATGTGCTTTTAAGGCAAGCACATCTCCAAATTATGGCAAACAAAATTAGCAATGTTCACTTTTGTTAACCATTTGTCAAGCATAGGAGAAAAGTACCCTTGTTTTGGTACAAAATGTCTAGGTCTATTGTGTTTAATCTACTATATTCTTGCAACCATAGTTATTAAATTTGGTCCAAACATTAACCCAAGCAGTTGACTAGGTTATTGGATCATTGGTTTATTTAGTAAGTCTATAGTTGGTCCAATCGAATCAATGGTTATAGTCATTTTTTCTTGTTAAACATAACATCATAAGAAAAAAAAAATTATAAACACTGAAAAGAAACAAAAAAAAAAAAAAGGTCATCACATACTTCTAAAGTGTTATAGATTCTCTAATTTTTGTTATTTCACTATAAGGAATAAGAAAATAAATTACCAACAAAATGTAATCTAAATTGTCTTACATTATGAAGTTCAAATATCAAGTTCAAATTATTTTAGATTTATAGATAGTCTAATACAATATAAGAAATTAATTTATCTAATAGTATGAATTTCAAATTTCAAACTTTTGGAAAAAGTTCTTGAATTTTAGTATCCTAATTAAAAGCATTAGCTTCATCACTCCCAAATCCATTTCCTGTAGCTTAACCAGTAAGGTCCATATTATCAATCTCAATCTCTATGTCTTATATATTCAAATCAACTTTACATCAAAATATAATAAACATTAATAGTAATGAAGAAATTACAAAGAAAGCTAGAAAATTATAATGCCCAAGTGAAGAATAAAAAATATTTTAATTAGTACCATTATAGAATTGTTTTGGATGCTATATGTTGTCATCTCTTAACAAAATGTCTCCAATTGCACTCATAATTCAAAACACTATAAGTTTGACCTAGAACTTGAATGGCCAACTTTTTCAAATTGGGTGCACTATTTCTATAAGTAGACCTCCATTCATTTGTAGTTGCAATTATGAATATAATTAACTTATTTAATAGAAAAAAATTGTAAAAGAAGGTAATGAATTAATAAAATTATCAAAAGGCATGATGTTATGATCAATTTTAACAAGATTATGGTCAAAGCTCCTTCTACATTGGTGAAAATCTTCATTTCATTTATTAGCTTATGCGTCAATGATTCATTTCCATAAGAATACCTCTTTAGTACATCCAAAAATAAAACAACTAGTGGATGTTTCTCAATCAATGCAGTATCATATTGACATCTAGAATTTAACCAAATCCAGAAACATGAAGATTCTTATGTAATTGGTGGTCTTGTTGAGTATTGGTTATGTTTAAAAACTCTTGAAGTCTTGTCTTCTTCTTTCAAAATCTCCTCACAATTTCTACTCTAGCTACATGAATAACCTTGTATAGATATCTCATCACAAGCCTCTCATCATTATTAACAACTTGTAAAACATGAATCAAAGACTCAGTAATATGCATAAAGAATGCACATTCTCTCTAAAATCTAAAGTCAATAAACCTCTTTCCTTTGACTTCTCTAGCATATGCACATGTGGTCTAATCTTTTGATGTCACTATATCCCTTAATGTATCCTTTTGAGTTAAGACACTTTGTAAGGAAACAAATCAAGTTGGTGTAGGATGAAGTATTTCTCTTATATTAGTAAACATTCTCATTATGTGCAAAGGATAACAATGATTATAAAAGCATGGTAAACGATGCCACTAACTTCAGTCATGTTGCTTATATCATAGAGAATCAAATTAAAACAATGGGTTGCATAACAATATGTACAATGTTTGAACTGTCTTTATTGATTTTGAAGCATCAATTGACTTCAAAAAAAATAGTTCCTTTGGGATAATAAACCAAAAAATTTATCAAAGTTCTATGGTTTTGATCTACCTACCCCTCAATCATTAATGTATAGTTGGTCTTACTCCATATGAAACAATAGCTTTTCACAATTTTTTTTTTCTCTTCAACATTCTTGGTTAACAAATAACCACAATAATCATGAAAAGATGGAGCCTCATCACCTAATCCCATACCATAACAACCACAACCACCTATGGCATTAATACTAGTTGATAGTAAATTGAATTTACAACATTAAAAGTTATGGAAGCATCTATCATCCATCTAGATACAAGAATATAACATCTTCCTATCGCATCTTTGTTTTACAATATACTCTTCAAAGTTGGTTAAGCACTAAGCCCTGTCTTTGACATAAAAAAAAGACTAAATTTTTCCTAATTGATTAACTCATTTTTTCCTTAGCTTGTATTAGCTTTTCCTTTCCTTTACAATTAAAATGAGAAAATGGGATTGAAGACCATTGAACTTCTTGAATATCAACATCAAGATTTTGATATTGTTACTCTTCATAGGCCCTATATCTTAGGTTAAAAAGATTTTAACTCATCCAATGTTTCTTGTACTTTCCTTTTCTTTGAAAAATAATCCTCATGATTTTGCTTCATTTGATATCAAACATTAGGACACACGTTTTGAAAGTAATCTACTTCCCCTTTCATACCTATTAAATGTTACTTAACTTGATTAATACCTTACTTAACTAGATTAATACCTCCCCCCAAAAGAGATCCTTGTGCAGTACAAACACATCAATTTTTTCCTTCCATTACTTACTCTTTTATCAACCTCCTTATAGTGTCCCTATGCTAAATTAGTCTTTTATCTAATATTGCTTCTTGTAGTTCTTGCAAGAGATAGTTTTAGAAGGACCAACATTTGATGGAGTCAAAGCTTTAACAAAGGGTAAGGTGTTGTCACCTCCAATTGAAGACATCTGGCAAAGAGAATAAAAACTTAAATAGTAATAAACTTCATAAAGCTAGCTAAAGGGCCTAGCCAAGAATTATGAATAGTGCTTAACTTGATTAATACCCCTTGCCTTTAAAAGATCTTTGTGCAGTACAAACACAACAATTTTTTCCTTCCATTACTTGCTCTTTCATAATCTTTCTTACAATAGCCCCATGTTAAATCAATTTTTTATTTAATATTCTTCCCATAGTTCTTGTAGGAGATGCACTTGGAAGAACCAACATTCAATGGAGTTAACACTTCAGCAGTAGGCAAGGTATAATCATCTCTTGTTGAAAACATTAGACAACAAGAATACAAACATAAACTATAATAAATTTCATAAGACTAGTAAAAGGCTTAAGAATAGTGGAAGAGAAAGAATTAATTATGAAGTATTTCTAATTAATTTCATTGATGCCAAGTTGGGCAATAAAAATGTAGTGAATTGTTTAAACACAAGAAAAACAAGGTTGATAATTATCATGTTAATCAAGTATCCTATATTTCCCTATTAAAATTCTAGAAAAAGCTAATTGAGTCTTTCCTATAGTTCTTGTAGGAGATGCACTTTCAAAAGAACCAACATTTGATGGAGTGAAAGCTTTAATAGTAGGAAAGGTGTTATCATTTCATGTTGAAGACATTAGACAACAAGAATACAAACATAAACAATAATAAATTTCATAAGACTAGCAAGAGGCCCTAGCCAACCACTAAGAATAATGGAAGAACCAAAAAGAATTATCAAGTATTTATAATTAATTGTATTGATGCCATTCTGGGAAGTAAAAATGTAATGAGTTGTTCAAAAAAAAAAAAAAAAAAAAGGAAAACCATGGTTTCTAATTATCATGTTAATCAAGTATCCTATATTTCCCTATTAAGATCCTAGAAAAAGCTGATTGAGTTTTTCCTTTCTATTCGAATTTACCCTTATGCTTTATGTTTTTATAAAATTGCTATAAATTGCTTCTAAGGGCCAAAAAGAGTTAGCTAGATCATTAGATCTTGGCATGATATCCACAAGCTCACTTATAGCAACATAAACTCATGTATGTAGTCGATATACCCTTAATTAGTGGACCAAAGGAAAGATGTGAAACACAAGAAGCCAAATTGTACGTATTTTAGAATAATGAAAAGACATTAATCATTGTGTTTAAATAACCAGAGTCAAAAAGATATCTAGCTTCTTAATCAACTCAAATGACATTGTTTGATCCTTTAGATTTAGAGTTTGCAAAGTGATCAAAGGAGAAAAATTATCCTATGTCCAAATTAATAGAGATAGGGAATTGATAGTATCATACTCAGAATTTTGGGAGAACAAAAATATTTAAGGAAGAAAACCAAAAAATTCCAAGATGTAAACAAAGACAAAACCAAATGACAACCTACTTTAATGAAAAGTTTTTTGGAACAACTTGAAAGAAAATCAATAGAGATAAAGAAAATGAAAATATAAATATCCAACCTTTTAGTCTTATTGAAAAAAAAAGACCTATATAATTTTCTACAAATACTCACATTACCTCCTTTGAACTTTTTGTATGAGATGTAAAAAAAATACATTCAATTCTCCATATATATGGTATTGATTCATGGATAGGGTTGACATTTTGCCAATACACTATTTTTTCTAACTTTAAGTCTCATATAAGCTTTGACAAGTTTAACAAGATGCATTGGCAAAACAAATGGGTTACATAATAAACAATTTCAATTTTGAAAAATATTATTTGAATAAAGAATAGAAAGACAAACATCTTTGTAAAGATAATAGAAAAGTACAAAAAAGAAGACATAAAAGAACATTAGATAGATAAATGAAGTAAACAAAATGTGCATTTAACTTGAAACAAATAACTAAGCTTTGCTTGGGCTCATATATTTTAAAGAAATGGAAAGATTATGCAAGACTACCTCTAATTGTACAACTCATAACTTATTAATGCTTTGCTTGGTCCTTTTGTTATTACTAATGTTTGGTCTTGGTACAATTAAGATAAGGAGTTAATGGATGAGCAAGGTTTTCAAGATGAATGGTCATAAGTTCAAATCTTTTTATGAAGGTCTTTAGGTGTAGAATATTGAGGTGATGGAGTTAGTGAAGCCCATTTATGCTGACTAAGGAAACATGTTGTCAAGCTAATGATATTAATCAAAGGCACTACTTAGGAGGCAACCAAAGCATACTTTAGATTTTATTTTTGTAGTTTATTTTTTTTTTTTTTACGTTTCATAATTTCTCTATTACATTTGGCCTTACATTGAGGATAATGTAAGTTTCAAGTGGGAGGAGAGGTTTAGGTAGGATTTTGTTTTCATTTTTTTTAGTTTTTGTGAAATAGTAATCATATGTTTATTTTTCAAAAGTATGAAATTGGATTATTTTTATAATATATTGCTTGGCTTAGGATTTTAGCAATGTTTAGTAAAACAGTGATAAGTGTGTTTAACTTTGTAATACTTAATTGAAATAATGCTTGTTGAGAAGTTACGTGTGTTTTGTAATAAAGCATGATTAAGCAATGTGTGATTCGTCTTGAAATTGCTTCTTAAGTTAGTCCTAAACTTAGGTTTTAGTAAATAGGGTGTTTTCTTTTAAAAATAATTAAAAAAAAGGATGGCAAAAATGCAAAATTTTAGTTCTACTCCACTATTGAACCTACCTAGTAGCTATGGATATTTCAGAAAAAGTGTTGATACTCACATCAAACAATGACTTAAACATGAGTATGCAAAGCACCTTGATGTACATTTCCTTATTTTTGGGAATGTCTTAAGAAAAAAAAATATCAGTTTTTCTTCTATGCTTTAATAAGGGATATCCTACTTTGCTACCTGGTTTGTGGTAGTAAAGAGGAATGGTTAATAGGTGAACTATACATGAATTTGTCATTTTAGTTGCAAGACTTGCATTAACTAATTAAGTACAATTATGAATGGAGAGGAAAGAAATGAGTATGCTGTTATTTTATTTTACATTGCTGTAATTTTACGTTAGGCATGTAGGTTGAAAATTGAATGTAATTAGCATGTGCACTACAATGGTTAAGCTCCATAAATCCAAATTAGGTGATTCAAGAGCCTACAATTGTTATGAATAAACCTAAGCCCAAAGTATTTGTCTAATGATCCAAAATTAGTTGATAAGTCACTATAAAATTTGTTATAGATTGAACTAAGTTAGTCTTAGTTTTTAACTCATAACTTGAGCCATGGACCTTTGTTTTGGGCTGGATTGGATGTGTTGGAAAGTTTAAGAAAAGAAAGAAAACTTTGATGAAGAGTGTAGACCCTAATTTAGAAATCATCTTGGACAGTATTACATGAATTATATCATAATTGCATAAACAAGTTTATTGTAACCTCAAAAATTTAGGAGATTTTATTAGAGAGTCTTAGGGTTTTCATGTGTCAGCTATGTAAATTTTCTATGTTAGAAATAGGACCTTTTAGCTACTTAAAATTAAAGAAGATGAGATGGACACACAAGGAGGTTGACAAGCATAGCTTTAGTAAGCATTTGGTGATTTCAAAACAATTGAAATTTTGATGGAATAGAGTATTTTGTTATGATGTTTTTTTCTATTAAAATTGTTTGAGTTATTTTGATTATATTGTTGAATGAATATTGTTTTAATTCATTCAATTATGCCTCCTAAGTTGATTAAAAAATGGTTGATTGTTAGAGCTAGGGATTGTGACTTGTATTTATCCTATTCCTAATCACTGAGTAGCAATTAAAAGGAAGGGATTATGGACAAGTTTTTCTTTTATTGTTATGAATAATTCAACACAAGTTAAAAATTTGAGCTTGTGTGATTATTGCTCTAATTAACCTATTTTCCTAATTTTTAAGGCTGCTAATATATAATTCTAGAGAGTTTATTTTAAGGGTATAATGGTTAGGGTCTAAGTAGAGAATTTGAGTAATAGGTCTTGTCATTATCTAGGGTTAATAGTTCTAATAGAATTAAAGCAACATTATGGATAATTGAAAACATCAAATATCATTGATGCAAATGAACCTTGAATTGAAATTTTTTAATTGATATTTCCATAAGTTAATTTTGTTAATCAAGTAGTTAAATTCAATTGTTATAAAGTTAGAATTTTAATCCCCAAAATTCATATTAGTGTATTTAAATTTAATTAATATCATAATTACACATGAACCTAGAATTGGAATTTGTTAATTGATATTTCTGTGAGTTATTTTGGTTAATCAACTAGTTTACTTTAATTGTTATAAAGTTAGAGATTTACCCCACCAAATCCATATTAGTGTATTTAGGTTTAATTAATATCATAGTTGCAAAAGAACCTAGAATTGGAATTTTGTTACTTAATATTTCTATAAGTTATTTTGGTTAATCAAGTAGTTCACTATCAATTATGGTTAGCTTTCCTTAATATGAGAGGATCATTCATTACTTGAAACATGAGACCACATTTCATTATTTGACAATAAGACCTCCTTTTTAGGTAGTTTGAATCCATTGAAATTTATCAAATAAAGGAACTTTTACTCTTGAGTAGCTTTAGGAGAGATTGTTCATTACTTAAGAGTTGAGGTCATTACATAATTTAATGCCATTAATGCTTCTCCTTTTATTGCATTGTATCAGCTATAAAAAATAAGTATGCAATTGACATTCACATCTAGATAGAACATTAACTTCATTGCAACATGCATGTAAATACACTTTGGGTAGTTTGAATCCATTGAATTCAATCAAACAAATGACTCATTCATTTTGATTAACTTTTCTTACTTGGATAAAATGTTTCATTATCAAAAACTTGAGATTAACACTTCATTTCTAGCTCATAAGGCATTTGCTTCTCATTGCATGGAGTTATTCATATAAAGAAATTATGAATTTAACTTATATGTATCACTAATTGTAAATTATATTGTGACATGCATGTTATTCAATTTTTGATAGTTTGAATGGATTGAAATCCATCTAGTAAGGAAGCTTTTACACTTTATTTACCTTCTTTATTATAAATGTGTTTAAGTCTATCAAAGAAATTGAGAAATTAACTTAAATGTCCTACTGATGATTGACTCCATTGCAATATGCATTTTATTTAGTTTTGGTTAGTGTGAATGCATTGAAGTCCAACCAATAAAGAAGCCTTTACTCTTGATTAGGCTTTTCCACTATAAGAGAGTCATTCATTATTTGAAACCTATCTCTTGTTTACTTCACAATAAGACTTCTACTTTGGGTAATTCAAATCCTTTGAAGTTAATTAAATAAAGAGCTATTATTCTCGAATAGCTTTCTTAATTGGGAGAAAATTATTCATTATTTGAAACTTGAGATTGTCATTTGATTCCTCAACAATACAACTTCACCTTTGTTTAAAGGGAAAGATTCACACAAAATAATCAAATAATTAACATCTATTACTGCATAAAACATTGATTTCATTGCAACATTCATTTAAATACACCTCAAGTAGTTTGAATCCATTAAATTCAATGAAACAAAAGAGTCATTCATCTTTATTAGCATTTCTTAATAACATAGAATGCTTCACTCTTGAAAGATGTGATTGACACTTCATTTCTAAGTGATAATGTTTCTCCTTTTGTTCCAAAGGAGTCATTCATCTTGATTAACTTTTCTTACATGCCTTGAATGGCTAATTACTGAAAGATGACAAAACACTTCAATCCTAGTTAATAAAGCTTCTCCTTCCACTTCAAGATGGGTAGTTTGAATCTAATTTATTTCATCAAAGAAAGGAGTCATTCATTCTGATAACTTAGGTGAATAGTATGATTCATTGTCTAAAATAAGAAACCAATACTTGTTTTCTAACTAATAAGTCTTTTCCTTTCATTGCATGGAGTTATTCATAAAATGAAATCATAAAATTAATTTAAATGTTTCTTCCATCACTAATTCCATTGTCATATGCATGTTATTCAGTTTTGCATAGTGTGAATGTATTAAAGTTGATCCAATAACTGTTTATTGTAGGGAGAAAATTGTTTATTGTTCAAAACATAATTCTCTCTTATGATTTCTTAATAATACAGCTTCACCTTATGTTACAAGGAATGATTCACATAAAAAAAAATCATGCAATTAACAGCCATGTCTTTAAAGAACATTAAACTCATTATAGCATGCACTACAACTTCACCTTTCATTAAAAGGAAAGATTCACACAGAATATAAAACAATTAACATCAATTTCTACACAAAACATTAATTTCACTACAACATTGGTATAAATACACCTTAATAAGTCTTAATCAATTGAATTCCATAAAACCAAAAAAAGTCATCCATCTTTAATAGCTTTTTTTCTTTTAAACTAAATAAAATGGTTGATTCTAGAATAATGAGATTGACACCTCATTTCTAGGTAATAAGGCTCCTAATTTTATTTCAAGGAGTCATTTGTCTTTATTAGATTTTATTACATTGATTGAATATTTAATTGCTAAAAGATGACAATGCATTTCACTTAAAACTAATATAGCTGCTCCTTATATTTCAAAAAATTATTCATTCAAATAAATAATGAAACTAACTTAGTTGTCTACATCAATCTCTAATTTTATTGTCAAATGCATAATGTTATTTGTTGGGTAATTTATATCCAATCAAGTCACTTCAACATAGAAGCTATTATTCTTAATCAACTTTCTTTCTTGTGAGAAAATCACTTATTGCTTGAAACATGAAACTATTTCTTAATTAATTAACATTAGTAATTCTCCTATAAATAGTTTGAATCCATTAAAGTCCATCAAACAAAAGAGCTATCACTCTTAATTAGATTTCTTTACCAAGAGAGAATCATTCATAGCTTAAAACCTGAGGCCATCACTTGATTCCTTTACAATAAGGCTTTCTTATTTTCTTGCAAGTAGTCATTCACATAAAATGATTATGTGAGTAACATTCATGTATACATAAAACATTAAATTCATTGTGACATGCATATCAATAAACCCAAGGTAGTCAAAATCCATTATGTTCTATCAAATAAAGGAGCCATTCATTCTACTTAACTTTTCTTTCATGGACATAATAATGCATTATGTAAAACATGACACCAACACTTCATTTCTAGCTAATAAAGCTTTCACATAAAGAAATTGAGAAAATAACCTAAATTTCCTTCTGTTCATTGATTCCATTGCTTTATACAAGTAATTCAATTTTTAGTAGTGTGAATGCATTAAAGTCCATCTAATAAAAAGGCTTTTACTCTTGATTAGCGTTCTCTACCATGAGAGATTTGTTCATTGCTTGAAACTTGTCTCTTGATTACTTCATAATAGGACTTCTCGTTTATGCAATTTGAATCTTTTAAAGTCAATTGGATAATGGAGCTAATACACTTGATTAGTTTTGTAAATCATGAGTAAATCTTTCATTATTTGAAACTTGAGTCCCTTGCTTGATTCCTGTGCAATATGCTTCACCTTTCATTGCTAGGAATGATTCACACAAAATAATCATGCAATGTACATCTATGTCTACACAAAAGCATTAATTTCACTACAACATGCAAGTAAATGCACCTCAAGTTGTCTGAATCCATTAAATTTTTTAAAACAAAGGGGTTGTCCATCTTTAATAGCTCTTCTTGTGCAAATAAAATGGTTCATTGCTTGAAAGACTAGATTGAGACTTCATTTCTATGTAATAGGTCTTCTCTTTTTATTTCAAGAAGTCATTCATCTTAATTAGCATTTCATACATAGATTGAATAGTTAATTACTTAAAGATAGGAACACATTTCATTCCTCACTAATAAGGCTTCACCTTTGATTTTAAGTTGTCATTCACACAAAAAGAATAATGAAATTAACTTACATGTCTACATTGATGACTGATTTAATTATGAAATGCACATTATTATGTCCTAAGTAATTTGTATCCATTGAAGTTCATCCAATAAAGAAGCTATTATTCTAGATCAACTTTCTTTCTTATGAGAGAGAACCATTTATTACTTGAAACATGAGATCATTTTTAATTACTTGACAATAAGTCTTTCTCCTCTAGGTAGTTTGAATCCGTTGAACTCCATCAAGTAAAGTTGTTATTACTCTTGGTTAGCTTTCTTTACCAAGAGAGAATCATTCATCAGTTGAAACTTAAGGCCATCACCTAATTCCTTGGTGAGAAGGCTTCTTATTTTCTTACAAGGATACATTCACATAAAAAGATCATGCAATTTATCAATGTCTACATAGAAAGTTAAATTAATTGTGATGTTTAAATTTAATACAACTAAGGTAGTATGAATCCATTAAATTCTATAAAACAAAGTAGTCATTTATTTTCATTATTTTTCTTAAATTGATAGAATGGTTCATTACTTAATAAAGGAGACCATCACTTCACTTCTAGCTAATAAGGTTTCATTTTTCATTCCATGGATTGATTTACGTAAAAGAATTGTGAAAATAACTTAAATGTTTACACCAATCAATAATTTCATTACGAAAGGCACGTCATTTTATATTAGGAGTCTAAATCAATTGACATGTACAATAAAGAAGCTACTACTCTTGATTAAATTCTTTCACTATCAAACAATCTTTTATTATTTGAAATAGGAAGCCACTTCTTGATTACTTCTCCTCTAGGTAGCCAAATACATTGAAGTCTAATGAATAAAGGAGTTATTACTTTTGATTACCTTTCATTACTAGAAGACAATTATTCATTGCTTGAAACTCAAGACCATCACCTAATTCATTGGAAATAAGGCATCTTCATAAATTACATGGAATCATTTAACCAAAATGAGAGCTACTAATTAACATTCATGTTTACACTGAATATTGATTTTGTTGCAACATGCATGTCAATTCACCTTGGGTTGTCTAAATCCATTCAATTCCATCAAATAATAGTCATACATCTTGATTAGCTTTTCTTACATAGATAGAATGGTTCATTTCTTGAAACATAATAGTATTACTTTATCTATTGCTAATATTACTTCTTTCATTCTATGGAGTCATTAACACAAATGAATCATGAAAGTAATTTAAATGTCTACACCAATCACTAATTCCATTGCAAGAATCTCTTTATTCTATATTAGGTAGTCCAAATCTATCATAGTCCATCTAATAAAGAAGCTATTATGCTTGATTAGCTTGAAACTTTAAATGCCCTATTAATTATTTGACAATAAAACATTTGCTCTAGGCACTCCAAATTAACTTTCTTTACAAGGATAGAATTGGTCATTTGTAGAAACTAAAGATTGTCATCAAATTCCTAGGTAGTAAGGCTTCTCTTTTTATTACAATGAATGATGCACACAAAATAAGCATGCAATTAAAATTCATGTCTACACCAACATTAATTCCATTACAACATGCACATCAATACACCTTTGGTAGTTTGAATCAATTGAATTCCATTAAAATAGAAGTCATTCATCATGGTTGCCTTTCTTACATGGATATTCATTAGATGAAACACAAGACCAAGACTTTATTACTAGCTAATAAGGATTTTGTTGGCCTTCTAAAGAGTCATTCAAACTTCACACAAAATAAATCATTAAATTGACTAAAAAGTATATGACAATCAATGATCCCTTGTGCAATGCATATTATTCTATCTTTAGTAGTTTGAATGTATTGAAGTCCATCCAATAACAAAGCCTTAACTCTTGATTAGCATTCTCTACTATGGTAGATTTGTTCATTGTTTGAAACATGAGTTTATCTCATTAATACTTGAAACAAGGCTTCTCATTTTGTTAGTCTAAAACAATTAAAGGCCATTAAATATAGGAGCTATTACTAGACTATTTTTTTTTTTTTACAAAAGAGAATCATTCATTGCTTAAAACTTAAGGCCATCACCTAATTCCTTTGTAATAACACTTGCAAGGAATCATTCCCAAAGAATAATCATTTAATTAACATTTATGTCTATAACAAATATTAATTTCATTATGATATGCATTTTAATACCCTTGGTAGTTCAATTTATTTCCATGAAACAAACAAGTCATTAACTTGAATAGTTTTTCTTACATAGTTAGAATGGTTCATTCCTTGAAATATGAGACTAACACTTTATATTTAACTAATGAGGCTTCTCCTCTTGTTCCAAGAATTCATTCACACAAAGGAATTGTGAACTTAACTTAAATGTCTACATTAATCACTAATTTAATTGCAAGGTATGTGTTATTATGTCATGGATAAGTTGAGTCCATTAAAATTCATCCAATAAAGAAGCCATTATTCTTAAATGGGTTTCATTACTACAAGAGAATTGTTCATTACTTGAAAAATGAGACATCTCTTCATTACTATAAAAAAGATTTCTTTTCAAGGTAGTTTGAATCAATTGAAGTCCATTAAGTAAAGAAGTTATTTGTTTTGATTAGCTTTCTTTACTTGGATATATTTGTTCATTGCTAAAAACATGATACTATTAACTAATTCCTTGGCAATAAGGCATTTTCTTTCATTGCAAGGACTTCTTCATAGAAAATGAGCATGCAATTAACTTCCATGTCTACAAAAAATATTTATTTCTCTGTGACATGCACATCAATACATCTTTGGTAGCTTGAATCTATTGATTTCCATCAAACAAGAGAGTTTTTATCTTAAATAGCTTTTCTAACTTGGATAGAATGGTTCATTGCTTGGAGGATGGGACTATCACTTCATTTCTATGTAATAAGGCTCCTCTTTTTCTTTTATGGAGTCATTCACGTAAAAGAATCATTAAATTAACCTAAATTTCTACACCCATCACTAATTCCATTGCAAAATGCATGTGATTCTATCTTGGGAAGTCTGAATTCATTGAAATCCTTCCAATAAAGAAATACATGTAAAGATCATTTAACCACAAGAAAACATTGTAGAAATTTTTGTAGAATGACCAAGGTGCCCATTTTCAATGATGATTAATGTAGTGTTAGTGTCAAAGAAGAAGAATAACAAGAGAAGAGAAGAAACTTTTGTAGAAAAGCTTAAAACTTCATTGTAGTAGCTTAGTTCCTATTATAGGGACATTTTCCACTATTTTGGCCACTAGTTCACTGTTTAAAAGACAACTCTTGAACTTGCTTTAACAACTATCTATATTACAATCTAACTTTTCCTAAACTTAAGGAATACAAGTAAACTTGGTTAATAACTACCAAGTATAAAAATTAGTTACTTTGTCTTCAAGTAATTTGTTGGTTCTCAACTTCTTAGCTTCTACTGCTGCCTTTCAACTCCTTTTTCTACTTCAAAAGTTTCTTTTCTAACTTCTTGAGTCTCTAACAAAATTATCATGTGCATAAACACTCCTCCTTGAGATTTTTATTGGACACTCCAACCATGACTTCCAACTTTTGAAATTTGGACTTCGGTAGAGACTTTGTTAAAATATCTACTAGTTGATCTTCTGATCTACAA
Source organism: Rhizophora mangle (assembly GCA_037832345.1). Classification (NCBI taxonomy): domain Eukaryota; kingdom Viridiplantae; phylum Streptophyta; class Magnoliopsida; order Malpighiales; family Rhizophoraceae; genus Rhizophora; species Rhizophora mangle. Next base: position 15,553 of record JBAPLJ010000076.1, on the reverse strand, counting down.
CACTTTAATTTTAATTTTATTCCTTTCATTTCTTTTAGCTTTGCTGATTGCATGATGCTTGACATTTGTATGCTTTGTCCTCCCATATTGTATTGGAATATTTGCAATTTCAATTATAGATTTATTGTCACACACATAATTGTTGTTGCTGCTGTTTGCTTAAAGCAAAGGGCCTTGAGAATTTTTTTCCCCCAGATTGCTTGGTTGGCTGCTGCACCTACTGCTATTACTGCTACAGACTTTGCCTCTGTAATGGATTGGGCTACCACCTCTTGTGCCTTGGAATTCCAAGAAAAAATTCTTAAACCAAGTTAGAAAGCATAGGCTGAGGTGCTTTTCATATCTTTCAAGCTACTTGCCTAATCAATGTCCACAAAACCTATCAATTTGCCCTCTTCAACTAGCTCGTAACATATTCCAATCTGACTTGTCCCTTTTGAGTACCTTGGGACTCTCTTAGCTATGTCATACAAACAATCAGATGGACTTTACATCAAACCTTAATAATAGACTAGCTGCAAACATCAAGTCTACTCTTATGGAAATTTGGTATAACAAACTTTCAATGAAACTTTTATATTTGAATGCATTTGCTAGCTCTGCATTATCTTTATTTCCCAGTTTTACATTGACAACCAGTGGTGTTGCCATTGGTTTGGAATGTTGCATTCTAAACCCTTTCAAAATATTTTAGGCATACTTTTTTATGACATAGGAAGATGCCCTCATTAAATTGATTAACTTCAAGCCCAAGGAAGTACCCCATGTGTCCTAAGTCTGACATGTCAAACTAACATTGCATTTCAACTTTGAACTTCATTAATTCCACTAGATTTCTTCCTATCATAAATAAATTATCAACATAAAATTTTTGTGACTACAATATGGCATCATTATCACTACTCTGAAGTGCTAACTACACAAAAAAGAGTCTATTCTATTGTACCAGGCTTTAAGAGCCTATTTTAGGCCATACAAGAAGGAGTTTATAAGAGCCTGCTTATAAACTTTCTATTCACTATGTTTTCCCTCAAATTCTTTAGGTGGTGTGACATAAATCTCCTCATTTAGAATGCTATTTAGTAATGCAAATTTGGAATCTAAATGAGAGATTTTCCATCTCATTTGATCTATAATTACTATCAAAATTCCAAAAGTGTCCATTTTGCCAGTGTAGTCAATTCTAGGCTGATGGGAATAGCCTTTGACTACAAGTCTTACCTTATACTTGTTCACACCTCAATCAGGATTTAGTTTTACCCTAAATGCCCATTTCACTCTTATCACCTACATGTTTTCAAGTTTCTCAACTAAGACCCAGGTTTAATTTTTCGTAATCATGCCAATCTCCTCCTTCATTGCTACATTCCACTCATCACCCTTAGGAGCTTCTTCATAAGTGATAGGTTTTATTATAAATCTATTAAATCTATGCTATACATTAACAAGAGGTCATATGTATTTAATGGGAGGATAATTATAGTTATCAAATTCAACCTCAAAATCTATATCTTAAGAATCAATAACTTTTGTTGCAAGTTCCTTCCAGTTTGTGACTCATTCCTATCCTAGTAAGGTCCCTGATCAATCTCCATGTCTCTACTAACAATGACTTTTCCACTTTTCTACTTTCTCACCTAGCTTGCTTCTTTTTACATCTAGCATATGTGTGTAACCCAAGGAACCAAACACTCTCAAGAATTTAAGAGTTGGCTTAAAGTTACTCCAAGTTTCCATTGGAAAGCTTCCCCATTATTTTTGTTGGCATCTTGTTCTACAAATAAATAATTATGTTGATAGCTTTTTCCTAGAAGGATTTTGGTAACTTCTTCTCAAAGTGCATGCACCTTACCATCTTTAGTACTCATCTAACTTTTTGTCTTTACCACTCTATTTTGTTGTGGAATGTAACTATCTGTCAACTAATGTTGGATCCCCCACTCCTCAAAATATTTGTTAAACTCTCCAGAAACATGCTTATTTCCAATGTTTAATCTCAGTTTCTTCAAAACTTTTTCACTTTGAGTTTCAACAAAAACTTTAAACTTCTTGAATAACCCAAAATCCTTTGACTTTTACTTCATTATGTACAGCAAGGTCATCCTTGAGTAGTCATTCATGAACAATTTTTGTTTTTGCAAGAATATGGCTCCATTAGTCCACTTACATAAAAATTGACCATTTGAAGCTTCCCTTTATCTCTCTAAGCACATTACATGGGAAAAAACAATTTTTGCTGCATGCCTAATTCATAACTTTGACACACATCAAAGACTTTGATAGTAGGCAAATCATTCACAAATTCTTGTTTTTCTATGAAGGCTCTTCTATTACAGTTTAGAATCATTAATCACTCTACCATTTTGTATTTTGACATTTCAATTGAATTCAAGTTCTCAATAAAACTCCTATTCTCCATAAAAACATCAGTGAATTATATGCCAATATGATCATAAAGCAAACAATTTTTATCTTTGAACAACAAGTTAAAGCCCTTAGCATCATTTGCCCTCCATTGTCAATCTTTACCACATGTATGAATAGTGTCAGGTGACTTAAAAAATCAGCATGGCTAGTCACGTGGTAAGTACAACCGCTATGTAGAAATCATGATCTCTAATTCTCTACTTTAATCACTATTAAAGCCATAATCAAATGTTCATGTTTCACCTCTTCTTTAGTGAAATTAGCTTTTTGAGATTGTTGGCCTTAACCTTGTTGTGCTTCTTTTTGCAATACTTTTAATATGAGCAAATTTGGTGCAAATCTTGCATTAAACCTTGCCTTTGCATTAATAGTCATCCCCTACATGATTATTCTTTTGTAGATAGGACAAATTGAGAACTTTCCTCTTTTCCTATGATTGCTTTTGGACTCAAGCTACATTCCTTTATTGGAATATTTAAAGGTAGTTTTCTTGTGTCTTTTAAATCTAATAGCTTCAACTTCAATTGAGCTTGTAATGCAACTTCCACACCACCTTTAGTTCTCAAGCTTCTCCTTTGTTCCTAAGCTTTAAGTGCCTTTTGAGAATTAAAATACACATCCTGAATTTTTTAAAGTTGGCTTATTTGTAGATATCCAAAAAGAATTGGGCCATATACTAGTGTCCTTAATCCAACTTATAGGCTGGTCAAAGCTTTCCTAATCTAATTAGGAGTTATTCTCTGAAAAAGCTAAGTTGGTTCCAAAGAGGAAGTGTCTATCCTTCTTTAGGTTATTTTTCTTGTCTCTTAAAGCTATAAATAGACATGTTAGGGTTCCAATAACACATACATACACATACCTCTCTTTTCTTTCTTTCCTAAACAAACCTATGATAAGCAAGGTTAAGGTGTTGTTTTCAATTTTAAGGATTGAAATCATTAGAGGAAGCATTGTAAGGCTTATTGATATTTATTTCTAATCTAATTTTTTACTTTGAATTCTCATGTTATTATATTATTATTGTTTATAATTATATTTTTATATTGTTTGATTGTTAGGAGCATACTAGACAATTATACTTTATGATCTAATTCTAGTTTAGAATTTAAGTTTGTAATTCTAATGCTAACAAGCAAATAGAAATTATAACTATGGTCATCTTTGTCTAATTTCTATTGACAACATGGTCTAAATTAAACAAATCAACTTGTGAATTTTTTGTTTAGGTTCAACAATCTTTCTGATCTTAATGTTATCAATAAATTATTATCAAAGAGCTTGCCCTAGGTAGTTTTATTGATGAGAGATTAATTGAAACCTTGTCTTGATTAACAATGGACCAAGGAAATATTTAGAATAATAGAGTTTGTCATTATTCTAAACCAAATATTCAATTAAAAAATTAATGATTTTTAGTGTTAATGATTAATTGTGAATCCAATGGTGTAAATATCCTTATTATCAAAGGTGTTGTCATCTATTAATTTTATTTACAATCAGTTTTTTTTTTTAAATTTTTAGCTTAATTAAAACCAAATTCCTCCCTATTTACTCTTTTATTTGTGTGAATTCAATAGAATTAAAATCATTAATTTATGATAACGTTATAATTGTGACATCATTTTTGTTTTATTTTTTACAATTGATGCTTGTAAATTGGTCATTTGATTTGTTTATTGAGTGCTTTGTAGGTGAGAGTGAATATAAAAGTAACTTTTGATGATTATGACATGACTTGGAGGACAAAAAGTCAAAGGAGTTAAAGGAGATTAATTTACAAGATATCCTAAACAAGTTCCTATAACCAAACATTTGAATACCTTAAAAAAATATGGGAGTTGATGTTGGATTGATGTGACTCTTGAACTTACAAAATGTTTTGACATCAGTATACAACTTTTGAGTTGATAGCTTGGTTCAATCTAATCATTTTCAACATAGAAACTTCATTGCAAGTTGATTTTGCTAAAATTATGGGATTTAAAATGTGATTTTAATGAGATCATTAGGCATGATTTGTGGTGAAAGATTAGCAACCAATATTATACAACTAATTTAGGGATTAAAGAAGACTTATCAAGGATAAAAAGTGCTAAAATTAAGCAAAAAAAATTAAGAAAAACAACAACTTAAAATAAAGCACCCAACCAGTATTTAACATAGGTGAAAGTTTTTTTAATATGAATTAGGTAAATTATAGTATACAATATATCATAATTCAATAAATTGAGTATTCAAATATATGTTAAAATTTTAATTTTATTAAAATATTAAAAATATTATGAATTGAAAATTAAGTTAATGTCAAATATCCCAAATAGTTGGAATTTACTATGAAAATTGGAGTTTAAAAATGAGATACCTAGATATTTGTAAAATCAAGTTAATACCACCACTTAAGAAAATGCCTCCACTTATGAATTTCATTGACTTTCTCTAAACTTCTAATATATATATATATATATATATATATATATATATATATATATAAAGTGGAAAAAAAAAAAAAAAAAACTTTAGATGTTCTCACGTTGTCACATGACAATTTCTCCATAATTTATAAGGGAAATAAAAGAAAAAGAAAATCTTATAAAAAAATGTTTTTTTTTGTTTTTTTTAAAAAAAAAAAAAAAAATATTCACAATTTAATTCTACTTATATTTTTCCTTTTTTTTTTTTTTGAAAATAAAAAGAATAATATTTTAATTCACTTTTATTTTTTTTCTTTTTTACTTGTAAAGGGTAAAAAAATCATAACATTTAAGTTTTCTTAAATAAAGAAGAACTACTTCCCATTTATGCACAAATTAGTTTTCACCTCTTTAAGGATAAAAGTAATTTAATTCTCATTTAATAATCTCATGTAAAAAAAGAATTATTCATAAATTCTTTTTCTTAAAAAATTTAAGAGAAATCTATTTAAATTTCTCTTAATCTATTCTTCAATCACTATCTATTTGTTTATTGATATATCAACACTAGAATTTAACAGAACAAAGAGAGTTACAACATAATTTTTTTTTATGCTACCTTTAAATTTTTAACATTTTTCATAGATTCTTTCTTACTCTCTATCTTTGCCTTTTTCATTAAGGTTTAAAAATTTCTTTCATAAATGTCAAATTTAGTGAATTGATCAAACCAAACATTTAAACTAACTTTCTTCTATTATTATTAGAGAATAGAGACAATGAAAGGAGAAAAAAAGAGGGTTTTGATTATTTTGTTGGCTTAATTTCAATTTAATCAATGTCCTTATCATGCGATGGTTAGTCACTTTTATAATCAACACTTTTTATGATGTCGTAATGTTTGGTACTTTTTGTTTGGTAGAATCACTCTTTAAATCATTTCTCCATCATATACACACTTCAAAATTTCTTTTTTTCCAATGAAGAGCTTTGTCACATACAAATATGAACAAAAATCTTATAACCACTAGATGATTATCTTAAATTTTTTTAGTTTGATTATTATGACATTTACATTGTGGGACATCTTTATTTATGGAAAATTTTTGTAGCCTACAATATTTGAAAAAAAAATAATGATAATATATAAAATAATACACAAATTAGCTTTTAATCAAATAGATAGTTTAAACATGCGAATAATTGACCAATAAAACAAATGGAATAAGGTCAAGGATTCTAATAAATCTAATTTAAATTATAAAAATAAAAAAAAATTTCAATTTCCTTATAAGTTTCTCACATTAAAGATGGGTTATCAATTTAAATATATAATAATATTATTTGTTACATTATTTCTAATAGAAAAATAATTAAATTTGATCTCAAAATCCAACTAAACTCATATTAAGACTTACTAACAAAATATCACCAACTCACCCATTGCACAGATCTAACCCTTATGTGTGTATATGTGTGTATTTAGCTTGTCAAAGGTGACATAAGTGTGCAATTTCAGCTACATATACACTCCAGGTGCTTATGTAACACAGATGTTAAGCATAGCTCATATGCTCTTATAACTAATACAAGTTCCATCAAATGTTGCGTAGTTTAGTGATAATAAGGTCATTCTTCGTCAAGCCAAAAATCCTAAGCTCAAATCTTCACTAAGGTGATTAGTGAAACTAAATGTATGCTCTCAAAGTTTGCTCCTTTGATAGTGCATAGTCCTTCCTAGCAAGATTGTGGGATATTATTTTACTTTTCTACTTCTTTAGTTTATGGACAAAAGATTTGAAGGTTCATATTAATTAATAAATAGAAATTTGGTTTGTAACATTAAATTAAAACATTAGTCAACATAGTGAAACCAAATTAAATTAAAGCAATGAAAGGTGCTAAAAACTTGTAGGACATGAATGATTAGAATTATATGTAACATTGGTTAGTTTCATTAGTTGGTGTAATGAAACCAAATCAAATTTGGGTTTCCCTTGCTAGGCTTTTGGTTCTTAATTATTACTTAATTTGAATCATTATTTTACAACAAATGAAGTTTTGTTTAGTTGTAGGAGTTGTTTATGACTTGTTATTTCTAGTCATTTTCTTCAAACTTAATATTATTGAAAAAAGAACCACTAAATATAGTTTATTAGTCACCAAGTATAAAATTTAAGATGAGATGTACAATTTGAACCCTAAATCTAAAGTCGCAAATGGGTGGGTTGAGTTAGTTTTAAGTTTGGTTATTTGGGCTTTCAAGTCATTTTTTGGATATTTCTAAATCATTCCAACTCAAGTCTTAGATCATTTGTGTCTTGAGTTCATCAAGTTTTAGGTGTTTTGAGTTCTAGCTTGTTTAGGATTCAGTCATTTTAGACATAAGTTATTTTGGTTTTAGGTTATTTTGTTTTTTTAGGTCTAATTTAAGTTATAGGTCATTGATTATTTAGTCAATGTAGGTTAGACTAGGTTAAGTTTTGAGTGAGTTAAGTTGGATTATTCAAGTCAAGTTAATTTTTACCACTTTTATCTACGACCATTTCTTTTCCATTAATGGGCTAATATACAAATTTCTCACTTCTTACTAGTAGAGACTAGGGAATAATTTTTGGTAAGAATGAATTATTATTATTATGTAAAGGAAAAATTTGTTAGGATAAATAATTTGTAATAATCTGTAAAGGAGAGGCAAAAAAGGTGAATTTAAAAGATATATTGTGCTTCCAAAATGCCAAAATTAAATGGAGGTGTAATATAAAAGTAATTTTGTAAATTTATTTTGGTTGTAATAAGTAAATTAATTATAATATTGTTAATTTTAAATTTTATCTCATCTTTATCATTTAAAAAATTTAAAGTGAATGATTGATATTTGGTATATTTAAACTAGTGCATATGTTGATTTAAATATAAAAAAATAAAATTTTAAAAATAATCATTATTCATAAATAAAAATAAATCAATTAAAAATAATTTTAAATTAAAAATTTCCACAAATTTAGGTATTGATAAAATAAATTAAAATTTTGAATCAAGTATTATTTAAATTAATTTGGGTTATTGTTGGTTTTAGGTTACTTAGGTTCAAGGTTCAAGTTATATTGGTTTTGAGTTATTCAGCTTTTCTGGTGATTTTAGATTTGAGTATTAGGTTGTTTTGGATACAAGTCATTGGGCTTTTCAATGAAAGTAAGTTAGATTTAATCAAATTTTTGGTAGGTTAAGTTAGGTTACTTAGGTCAGATCAAAAATTTTTAGTTGAATTTGCTTCTCTACTCTAGCTAAACCAAAAAGAAAAATTATAGGTAAATTTAAAAATGTAATATAAAAGGAAAAATAGGAAAAGTACCAAATATTTTAACAATGACATCAAACCAATTTATAACAATTAAATTGGAGGAAAAAAAAAGGTATATCCTTTAATATTTTCTTTTTTTCCCTTGGCATTGCCAATGGTTAGGATTAATCTTAAAAATGTTGCATAATTATAATAATACTTGTCTTTCAAAAGTAATGATCATTCAAGAAATTTGCAACATATTTAATATTTAGTTACTTTTCAAGATAGATATCTACAAGTAACATTGCAAAGTGAGAACAACCACACTCTTCAAAGAGACAAAATGAAAGGTTTTCATTCTTTGTTTTCTATTTCTAAGATAATTGATAGATGGAAGAACTTGTTGCAAATTAGTGTATTTTTAAAGGTTAATTATCATAATTTAACACTTAGTCAAACTAACTATTTTATGATTATTGGACTATGTGTTATAGTCATTGGAAATAATATAAAGGTCTTCTTTCATCACGCGTAATGTACTAAGAGAGATCTTTTTGATTTATTTTCAATATTTTATTTTAAAAAGGTTTATGGTGTTGGGTTAATCAAAAGACTTATTTTTGTAACCTGACTACTTAAAGTGCACATTAGTGGAAAAATTTTTCATATCTTGAGAGGATAATTGTTATAACTTGATATATTGTGATAATTTGTCTGCTAAGATTGAAACAATCCTTAGGATTGTTGGAAAATATTCAATAAAATATAATATAATGCTACAACAAAAGTAAATGAGCAAAAAGGGTAGATTATTTCTAAGTTATGTGTCCTAATAATCCATTTTTAACTATCAATAAATCATATTGTCCTAATATTTTTGGGAAATTATTATGAATCTAAATTGATAAAAACAACGGTATTTTCAAGGTTATTAATTGAGAAATTGTTGCCATCCTTGGCTATAATTTTTTTTATTATATTATTGAAATTTCATATCTATTATTTAGTTGTGGTACATTAAGCTGTTGTTTTTTGTTTCTTGTTATCACTTTAGGCCTACAAAATATTGCATCTAAATCTTAAGAAAAAAAAAAGGCAAGAGGTAGAATTTTGAATTTAGTCATGAGAGGGGAATGGTTTCTTTTGCGCTTTTAGATAATAAACTAATGGACTCCTAGTTATTTTTGCTATAATGACATTAGTTATGTTTTGGAGCTATGCCTGTGGTAGTATGATCATTTCTTTTGTTTTACTTGATGTCATCTTTACTTACTGTAGTTAATATTTAGCAAATCTATAGAGAATTAATGGATTGACTAAAGAATCTAGTTAAAAGTTCCTCAAGATTTTATTTTTGGTGAGAAACAACTTGGTTTAGCATTAAAAAACCATTATTCACTCTTATCACACTATTATAGGGTGTTAAAGTTTGTAAGACTAATTTGAAAATCATGATTCCGTGAGACTAGTTGTGTTAACCTTAATGCACTTTTACGTTTCATGTTCAATGCATGAAAAATGCCTTGAAAGAAAGTACAACATCTTGTGAAGTCATACTAGTTTAGCAAGCTTTTATTTGACTAGTACTAGCTAATTAGTGCCTTCTATTACTTTGGAACATGTGACAATTTGGTACACATTCTCTCACAAGCTTTAAGATGTAGTACAAATATTATAACACTATGCTCAAATGAAATGACAAGTACTTAGTTCTTGTTGATCAAATAATTTTGAGTGTTTTATCATAATCCATATATTATGTATGTTTTCCTAGTTATGGTTATGCATATCAAAAATTGATGCGCTAATCTTCAAATTTGGCATTTGTTATCAATCTTACAATTACAATTGATAGTGATAATGACTTATTATGCTAGAGAAATTAATTTATCCTAACTTTTGTTCTCTAGTTTGTTTTGCCTGGATTAGGAGGCCAATTATATATTTGGGTGGTCTCTAAGGCATATAACTTGTTAGGTCAATTTCATTTTTACTACTAACCAACTATTTTGATTGGTCCACAAGAGAACTTGCTGAAATATTGACTTGTCCAAACCAGCTGCAATGTAAGTATGGAAGTATTGATTTGTTCGTTGTACAAAGTGCTGCCAATGAATTACAACCTATGTGTTAATGGATGTGTGGTGTGCCAATAGTTGAAAGTATCACTTGCTATCACATGGAATATATATATATATATATATATATATATATATATATATATAAACCATAAGTGAATATGACCCCACGTAAGCTACAAACTATTAAGGTAAATGCTTTATGACACTATATTGGAACATTTTTTAGGGTGTTTATCACCATATTAAGTGACATTGAATGGGTTTATCACATACAAACTTGATACTGTGAGCATGATATTAATGCAATGACATATTATCAATAATTCCATGTATATCTCTAGGCTCTTTGTCAACACTAGAATTGGTTGCAATCTTCACAATTTTAAAATTTGATATAGTGTAACAAGTTTTGGGCTTTGTATCAACAAACATCATTTTCAATGCCTTTATAAAGATCAAATGAGTTTTCATATGATTTCTTACACCATTAATCTTGACATATTGAGTTGTGCAAGCCACTTTAATTGATTGGTTAAGGCAACCTACTATAATTATTATAGTTGATCATAATAGATGATTTTAAATCTTGTGTTTATGTCTAATATGACACGAGAGCCAAACAAAATGTGATTTTGGCTTAAGGAAAGTGGTCAAGTGATTGATTTCATACATGCGACTTATTGTTGTGAATATTATTATTATCCCATGATTGCAAATTCTAAAGGCAAAACTAGTTATTGATCAAATCAATTTTGTGAAAGTCATAGGATACATTGATTAATATGTAATGATATAATGTTATATATTCATCCCTTGAGGTGGAAAAAAGGCTTGACTAACATGTAATGATATAATGTTGTATGTTCATCCTTTAAGGTGGAGCAAAAACTTGAAAGTTTGTCAAGAAAATAATTATTATTTGATTCATTATGGAAACCATGTTTATAACCTTAGATATAGCTAGTATAAAGAAAAATTGGCTAAGAAACTTTTTGATGAATATTTTAATATTGGTGAAATTTATATTATAAGTATCAATTATTGTAATAGTCAAATCTATATTTTTGTCACAAGAGTAAGCTTTATGATTGAAAGAATAAACATATTTGTCTAACTTATGATTGGTAAAGCAATATATGAATAATGAAGTAGTCGTATGATCTTATAAGGTCAGAGATGAATTTGATGGATGTTCTAACTAAACTATTAAGCACAGAGCTAGTGAAAAAAAATACACATTGAGGGAAAGAAATGAAGCTAATGCCTATGAAAAATGGTCAAGAGGAATGGAAACCTAACCTATGTGATAAGAGATTCCTTGAATTAAGTTCATATGGGTAATAACAATTCACTTATTGACCTTGTGTGTGTATCTATCAAAATTATAAAGTTCCATCATATGCTGTAGATTGTTCAAAAAATCCAGCATTTGAGGTTGAGTTATACTTTTAAGAGTGTAATGTCACCATTCCTATGAGGTACTAAGTAAGATCTCTAGAACTCTCATAAAATTAGGCAAATTAAGGCCTAACAACATTAAACTATGCTAAACAACATGATCTTAGAGAACATGAAACTGCTAGTTTTTGATTCTTAGCCCAAAAGGAATCAAAGATAATATGTTATATTCTTTTTGATTAATTTAGCAAAATTGGTCTTTGAAAATAGTAGTGGATTGTTATAAATTAGTGTATTTTTAAAAGCTAATTACCACAATTTAACACTTGGTCAAACTGACTATTTTATAATTGTTAGACTAGTTGTTTTAAGACCACTAAATTATATGTTACTCTATGATGTATATTAAAGTAGTTAATTGTTACTATCATAATTCTTACTTAGGAGTAATAAAACCAAGTATATTTCATAAAGGTCTTCTTTCATCACCTAAAATTTACTAGGAGAGATCTTTGTGAATTCTATTGTACAATCTATTTGAAAAAAAGTGCATGATGCTAGGTTAATTAGAAAAATAATAGCTTTATTGACCACACATTTTCAAATGCACATTATTAGGAAAGTCTATTGTATCCTTGAAGAATAACCACAATAACTTGATTCATTATGACAAAATAGTGCTACACATGTTTTTGATAATTTAGTTTTATTTTAGCATTATATATTATTATGTATATTATTTGCCAATAGAAGTTACTCTTGCCTATGCCTATATATACTAGTTTCGAAACTAAAATGGGGGTTGAAATGTTTCTTTCTTTCCTTTTTATTCTTATTCCCTTTTTTTTCTTCAAATGAGCATAAATTTTCCAATTTTATTGTCTAACTTGTTCACCTTTGATGTTCAAAGCCAAATGAATGCACACCTTTAAATGCTTTGATAGTCCTGACTTTAAATGAACCAAGAAGGTAATTATTTACTTCAAATGACTTTTTCATTAATTTCATTTCTTCTTTTTCAACTCCAAAGCTAAACTCCTTCATGATACAAGTTCCTTTGTACATAATGGTGATAAAGGAGTTGTGCAAGCCACCAAAAGAATTGATTTGACTAGGGAAATGTAGTTTAAATTGAGTAAGTTCATCCAACACTATCATTATTGAAACCTGCTTGAGAACAAATCATAGAAATTCAATTGGGTTCTTGATTATACTCCTTGATTCAATATTGAATTAGTTCTTGTAAGCTAATTGATTGCTTTCCAAGTTTGATTTCATTACTCTCCTTTTTACTAGTGTTTAATGACTCTTTTTTTTTCATGTTTTTTTTTCCCTTTTTCTTTATGGAAAATAGATTGCAAGTGAAATTAAAGTCACTAAAAATAACAACATTAAAGCATTTTTTTTTTTTCCCTTTAAGTTCCTCAATTGAAGTCCTTCACTATATGTTTAGTTGCCAAGAAATTGGAAAAACAAAATTAATTAGCCTCCAACTATATATTTTTTGAGGGCCCTAAGATTATTGGGCATCTAAATGAGTTTGGAATAAACTAAAGTTCCAACCAAAAGGTTATTTCTTGCATGTTATGAATACCTATGTGTCGTAGAAGACATAAAAGGGTTTAAGTGCATATATTTGAGAAGATTAAGTGCATTAAGTTAGTAAGTTTATAAAAAAGTTCTCCCCTTATGTCAAACATTGTGTGGGTGGAAATGCATTCCCTTATCTTTCTTTATCTCTATCATTTATGTGTATGTGTGTGTGTGTGTGTGTGTGCATTCTTCAATCCTTGCTCATTTCCAAGATTCTTGGATTGCACATCTTTTAAATTCCATTTGTATGCCTTTCATCTCTTGCATCAGAGAAACTTTACTTTTTTCTCTCAAGTGAGTGCTAGTTATACTCATTGGTCTTCAAGAGATAATTTTCTAAGATCAATTAATTGTATGCTAATTGATTTTATTTTTAATTGTGATGATTTGATTATTTATCTTCTTATTTTATTCTCTAACCACTATTATGTGCCTTTTAATATGCTTTTTGAGGAAATTAGGTCACAATCAAAATTGATGGCACTTATGATAAGAACAATGAGGCAAATCATTATCTTAGGACAAAGAATTTGTCAAAGTTAATGATCTTTAAATCTTCTATGTAAATTTGACATTCATGATCTTCATGCTTTAATGAGCATATGTTGAAATTTACAGTCTTTGATCATTAAATCATACATTACAATAGACAAATCTTTAGTTAATCTATGATATTTGATCCTTGAGAATAATGATCTCTATAGATATGCTAAGGTTTCTTTATTCTTTGCAATATATTAGAAAATTATCTTTAGGTTATTTCAATACTTATATAATATTTAACAATCTCTAGAAAAATTAACACTTTTTGTTATCTATGTATACTAGTTGATATTTGATGAGTAGGAATTTATTTATTTATTTTTACATTTATTTTTTACTAAGTTTTATATTTATTTAATTAATTAGAATATATTTTGTGATTTAAGTATTGGAGAGGTATTGAGAATTTACACTTTTAATAGGTAAAATTCTAGTATTGAATCATTTTAAACTTTGTCAATTGTTTTAGATTTTCATCAACTTACGAGTTTAGATTGAAAAAATTGTCTTCAATAAAGTTGTAGTTGGGGTTCCAAGTCTTGATATGAGTTCATTTGGGACTTGAGACTTTGCATGAAATGCAAGGCAAAAATTTGGAGTCCAAATCATAATTGGAGTAGGATTCCTATCCAGGGACTAAATATTTATATGGGTATAACTTGAGCTTTAGACATCCAAATTGGGTGATTCAAAGGTCTAAATTGAAGTTCACATTTAGGCCTACAAAACATTATAAAGTACCCAAGCCTTGATATGAGTCTTGATATGAGTTCATTTGGGACTTGAGACTTTGCATGAAATGCAAGGCAAAAATTTGGAGTCCAAATCATAATTGGAGTAGGATTCCTATCCAGGGACTAAATATTTATATGGGTATAACTTGAGCTTCAGACATCCAAATTGGGTGATTCAAAGGTCTAAATTGAAGTTCACATTTAGGCCTACAAAACATTATAAAGTACCCAAGCCCAAAACAGCTGTTTAGTGGTCCAAAAATAGCTAAAAAGTTGCTGCAGAATCTATTAGGGACTAGATTGAGTTAGTCTCAGTTTTAAGCTCATAACTTGGGTTTTGGACCTTTATTTTGGGCAAGACTAGATGTGTTACAAAGCTAAAGAATAGGGCTATAAATTTGATGATGAAGAAGAACCATAATTCAAACTATATCTTTTCAGGAATTAGCTTGAAACCATTACTGGAATTATGGCACAATTAAGAAAATGAGTTTATAATTTTTTTGGAGTGTCCTAGGCTTTTTGTGTTTGCTATGTATTTATTCTAGGTTATAAAAATGACCTTAATTGTTTATAAATATGTTTGCTATGCAATAAACATATTTTAGTAAGAATTTGAGTTCTATTAAGCATGTGTATCTAGAAGTTTTCAACAATTTTAAAGAATTTCAAAATGTTTGGTATTTTGATGGAATAAAATATTTTGTTATGTTATTTTCTTTTTTATTGGAATTGTTTGAGTTATTCTAATTAAATTGTTGGATGATAATTGTTTTAATTCATTCAATTAAGACTACAAAATTGATTAACCAATGATTCATTCCTAGAATTAGGGATTGTGACTCATATGTATCCTATTCCTAATCACCATGTAGCAATTAATAGTAAAAAATTATGGACAAATTTACTTCTTATTGTTGTAAATAACTCAACACAAATTAAATAATCCAAGCTTGTGTGATTATTATTTGGATTAACCTATGTTCCCAATTCTTAAGATTGTTAATATATAACTCTAGTGAGCTTATTCTATATGAAAAATCAAGATCTAGTGATATAATTAGGTCTTCCAAAAGTGGG
>JBAPLJ010000075.1:0-49685 GCA_037832345.1 Rhizophora mangle | reverse complement strand
ATCATTATTGTATTGAGTTTGTTAATGGTATTTAGTTGATGAAATCAAAGTCCTAAAACCCTTGTTTATTGATTTTTTGTTTAATTTAAAATTGACTTTTAGTTTCATAGTTAGATAACCCTTTTTGCATTCTATTTATTTAGATGATGTAAAAATTTTCATAATTTAATAATTAAATTTCCTCCTCATGAGGTTGATACTTGTACTTATGTTTACTTTACTATTTGAACATATCATAAACTTGTGGTGGATTTTAGGTTAATCAAAAGTGTTTTATTTAAAGATGACCTTTATTTTACTTATTCATAAATTTTGTGTAACTTCTTACTTAAATTATGAAAATTATGCCAAAAAATTTTACATTTGAACAATATTATGATTCATTTAAGCAATTATTTATATATGATGTTTTTTTATTCAAATTTGATAGTTTTTTTAAAATTTAAATAATATGTTACTTAAATTACATAAGATTTTAATTTGGGAGTGTCTATGTGCATAATTGTAATTTTTCTGCTATAGATTGATGAATAGAATTAAGATCATTATAGAATTGAAGATCATTGTGATTCCCCTTTTTTTTTTCTCTTCTTCTTGGTCATTAATGTATTTTTTTTTGCATTATGTGGGATAACTCAATTATTGGATTTGCATTTTCATAATGAATATTATGTTCAATCATATTGTATCTTTTCTTAAAATGAATCGTGGATTCCAAACTATTCTTTATATTTTCTCTTGCGATTGAATTAGCACGGATCAACCTTTCTTTCATAAGTATGGTAGTGGCTCATAAATGTTTATGTGCTTTTAAGGCAAGTGCATCTCCAAATTTTGGTAAACAAAATTAGCAGTGTTCATTTTTGTTAACCATCTGTCAAACACAGGAGAAAAGTACCCTTATTTTGGTACAAAATGTCTCAGTCTATTGAGTTTAATATACTCTATTCTTGCAATCATTGTTATTAAATTTGGTCCAAACTTTAACTTGAATAGTCAACTCGGTTATTGGATAATTGGTTTATTTAGTGAGTTAATAGTTGGTCCAACCGAATTAGTGTCTATAGTCATTTTTTCTTATTAAACATAATATCATAAGAAAAAAAATTTATGAACACTAAAAAAAAACAAAAAAAGACCATCACATACTTCTAAAGTGTTATAAATTCTCTAATTTTTGTTATACCACTACAAGGAATAAGAAACTAAATTACCAACATAATGTAATCAAAATTGTCTTACATTATGAAGTTTAAATAATTTTAGATTTACAAATAGTCTAATATAATATAAGAAATTAATTTATCTAACATTATGAATTTCAAATTTCAAACTTTTGGAAAAGGTTCTTGAATTTTACTATCCTAATTAAAAACATTGGCATCATCACTCCTATAGCTTGACTGGTAGGGTCCATATTATCAATGTCAATCTCTATGTCCTATATATTCAAATCAGCTTTACATTAAAATATAATAAACATTAATAGTGATGAAAAAATTACAAAGAAAGCTAGAAAATTATAATACCCAAGTAAAGAATAAATAATATTGTAATTAGTACCATTATAGAATTGTTTTGGATGCAACTTGTTGTCATCTCTTAACAAAATGTCTCCAATTGGACTCATAATTCAAAACACTATAAGTTTGACTTAGAACTTGATTGGTCAACTTTTTCAAATTGGGTGCACTATTTCTATAAGTAGTACCATTTAATAGTAGCAAGGTGTAATCATTTCCTGTTGGAGACATCAGACAACAAAAATACAAGCATAAACAATAATAAATTTCATAAGACTAGCAAGAGGCCTTAACCAACCACTAAGAATAATGGAAGAGCAAAAAAAAAATTATCAAGTATTTCTAATTAATTGTGCTGGTGCCATTCTAGGCAATAAAAATGTAGTAAATTGTTCAAAAACAAAAAAGAAAAACATGATTGATAATTATCATGTTAATCAAGTATCCTACATTTCTCTGTTAAGATCCTAGAAAAAAGCTGATTGAGTTTTTCCTTTCTATTTAAACCTACCTTTATGCTCTATGTTTCTATAAAATTGTTATAAATTACTTCTAAGGGCCAAAAAGAGTTAGCTAGATCATTGGGTCTTGGCATGATATCCACAGGCACACCTACAACAACATAAACTCATGTATGTAGTCCATATGCCCTCAATTAGTGGACCAAAGGAAAGATTTGAAACATAAGAAGCCAAATTATAGGTATTTTAAATTAATGAAAAGATATTAATCATTGTATTTAAATAACCTAAGTCAATAAGATATCTAGCTTCTTAATTGGCTTAAATGACATTGTTTGATCCTTTGGATTCAAAGTTTGCAAAGTGATCAAAGGAGAAAAATTATCCTATGTCCAAACTAATAGAGATAGGGAATTGATAGTATCATACTTAGAATTTTGAGAGAACAAAAATATTAAGGAAGAAAATGAAAAATTTCCAAGATGCAAACAATGACAAAACCAAGTGACAACCTACTTTAATGAAATGTTTCTTTTGAGTAACTTAAAAGAGAAGAAATAGTGATAAAGGAAACTAAAAAATAGATATCCAACCTTTTTGTATCAAAAGTAAAAAAAATACATTGAATTCTCCACATACAGTACTTCTTCATGGACTGGTTTGACATTTTAGCAATACATTATTTTTTTAAACTTTAATTCTCATATGAGCTTCGAAAAGTTTATTGAGATGCATTGGCAAAACGAATGAGTTGCACAAAAAATAGTTTTTATTTTTGTAAAATATTATTTGAAAAAAGAATAGAAAGACAAACATCTTTGGAAAGATAATAAAAAAGTGCAAAAAAATAAAAAAAAAGGAACATCAAACAAATAAATGAAGTAGACAAAATATGCATTTAACTTGAAATAAATAACTAAGCTTTGCTTAGGCTCATAGATTTTAAAGAAATGGAATTATTATGCAAGGACTACCTCCAATTGTACAACTTGTAACTTATTAATGTTTTAAATAGGCAAGGAAAATGAAAAACAAGTTTTCATTGACTAATTTTACCATAGCACTAATGGCTTACTTTTCTAGAACATTACAAAACAAAAGGAAAGCAAGCACTAGGAAAATAAATAAGGTCTAATATAGCTATCAAGTTGAAAAGATTGGTACTCCTATGACCGGAGGTAAAGGGATGATATTGTAGTAGATATCCCATAAGCAATGTTATGAAGTTTCTTCACATCAATTCATCTCATTTGAGACAAGTAATGGTAAAATTCCCCATCAACTATGCTTTTGCTTTTCATTTTTTTTTTAATTTTATAAGAACTCTTACTTTGGTTTACGCAAAAATTAGAGTTTTCGATGATTAAATATTGTTCTTTCTATTTGGAATGGAAATTGTTGCATCATTGTCAAAGTTTTGGTGATACACATTTTTCTAAACATGTTTATCAGTAAATAAGAACCTTCATTAAACATGAGATCATAGTTTTATTAGTAAGAAATGAAGTGATGGGCTCATCCTTTAGGCATAAAGCAAATTAATTTCTATAATCAAAGCTAAGTATGATCAATGACTCCATGTTTCATGGAATTCCATGGACTCAAAGTGTAAAACTTATAAGAATGTGTTTGTTGTAATGAATATAAAACTTGATGATCATTTTTTGTGAATTAGTCTTTAAATTAAAAGAGAAACCTTGTTAGCACAAAATAAATTGATGATGTAAAACTTCAAGAGTTAAACCATTCTATTCTTACAAGAAAGTTCATTTCATGATCATTTTGTGTGAAATTGTCCTCACAATGAAAGGAAAAACCATGTTAGCAAGAAATGAAGTGATAGGCTCATCCTTCAAAAATTGAGCAATTCAATTCCTATAAGAAAAGCTAACCAAGGTATTACTCCTTGTTTGATGGAATTCAATTTATTTAAGGCATAAAAGGTGAAAGGACGTACTTGTCACAACAAATATAATGTTTAGTGCAGATATAAAAGTTAATTTCATAATCATCTTGTTTAAATGATCCCTTGAAATAAATGATGCTACTTACTCATCACTCAAGGATTGAACCATTTAATGTCTATAAAAAAAGCTATCAAGATTAATGTTTCATTGTTTGATTGGATTCAATGGGTTCAAAGTACCAAAGTTATAACAATGTGCTTCTCCGAATAAATATAATATTTGGTGTAGACACAGTTAATTTCATCATCATTTTGTGTGATTAGATTCTTCCAGCAAAAAGAGAAGCCTTGTTAGCTTGAACTAAAATGATGATATTGCCCTTCAAGAATTCAACCATTGTAACCTAGTAAGAAGAGCTAATAAAGATCAAAGACTTATTTGTTTTATGAAATTCAATGGATTCATAGTGCTGGTGTTGTAGGGACATTCTTCTTGCAATGAATATAATGTTTGGAAAATGGAAAAGTTAATTTTATGATCATTTGGTTTGAATAGGTCTTTATAACTAAAAAAGAAGTGGTGTTAGCAAGAAATAAAATGATGGTGGGAAGCCTAGGGAATTGAACCATTCAATCCCTTTAAAAAATGCTAATCAAGATTAGTGACTCCTTTGTTTGATGGAATTCATTGGAATAAAAGTACCAAAACTATAAGGACATGCTTGTCACAATGAATATAATGTTTGGTTTAGAGACCAAAGTTAATTGTATAATCAATTTATGTGAAAGAGTTTTTGCATTGGAAGGAGAAGCCATATTAGTAAGAATTGAAATGATAGTTTTTTGGTATTTCACGTGCAAATTTGTAAATCATGTGGTTAAGGAATGTCACATTAGAAGTGAGAGGAAGGAGTAAGTAACATATAAGTGGGAAGGACCCATAAACCTAATGTCTTAAGGTTTTGTGTTGAGATGTAATGTTAACCCTTGGGACCTAAATGTTCCTAAGTCTATTATGGCTAGATTAGAATTTTACTATTTTAGGAGTTTCAAATTACATAATAAGCAAACCCATTTTATACAAAAAGAGTTAAAGGCAACTCTTATATGGAGACAAATTACACATTTACACCTCATATAATATTAATTAGGCACCACTCCTATAACAATCTCTCACTTAGAGACTAATTATTAAACCAATAACTATTACAATATAATTTAACACCTCTTATAATCCATAACCTTAGTGTGATACCTACTTAACAATTAATGATAAAGGTCAATTGAGGCTACACATAACCTCAACTTCTCTATAACCACCAACTTAATTAACATGTTAACAAGATTCTCTATACCACATATCTCTTCAACAAAAGAGAAATTTTTAGGGTTGTCAATACCATCTTTTTGCTGAAATCCTTTCACAACTACCACCATGTTCTTCTTTGACTTGATAAACTCATTTAGAGTTTAGTGCCTTTTTCTTTTTTTAATTGATTTTGCTCCTATGTATAATTCTTCTGCAGTGAACTCATCTCTTCTTTCATGACTAACTTCCAAATCAAAACATTATGGTTCATCATGTTTTCAAGATTTTCTAGCACTCTTCTACCCATATCATCTTCCAAAATTTCATCCAAATTATTATGATCCCTTTTTTTAGTATGCTTCCTTGTACTATCAGAATCTACAACATGTCTATTTTATAGACAACATTTTTCATTAAATATGACATCTTTACTTATAATAATTGTTTCTATATCAATCATCCTACAAACATTATCAAAATTCATCAATTCCATACCTAATGAAAAAACATTTGTACATGTTAGAATCTAATTTATCATTCTCATAAGAATTCACATGCATATGAGAGACATAATTTAAAAAAAACTTTTAATATGAAAGATTTGCTTTGTCAACCTTGAGGAATTCAATGGATTTTGAGTGCCAATGGTGTAAAGATGTACTTGTTGCAATGAACACAATGTTTGATGTAGTCATAAAAGTTAATTTCATGATCATTCTATGTGAATGACCTTGTACAATGAAAGGTGAAGTCCTATTAGCAAGTAATGAATTGATTGTGTGAACATTAAGGAATGAAACCATTCAATCCAAGTAAAAAGAGCTAATCATGATCAACAACCCCTTTCTTTGATAGGATTAAATGTATTCAAAATACCAAAGATATAAGGGCATGCCTATTGTAATGAATATATTGGTTGGCATGAACACGAAAGTTAATTTAATGATCATTTTTAACAAATTAGTCCTCATAACAAAAGGACATGCTTTTTCAACAAGAAATGAAGTAACAGTCTCATACTTTATCAATTAAACCATTTTGTCCCTATAGAAAAGTTAATCAAGATCAATGACTTCGTAATTTGCTGAAATTCATTGAACTTAAATTATCAAAGGTGTAAGGACATACTTGCCACTATTAATATAATGTTTGGTATAGGGACAAAAGTTAATTTCAAGATCATTTGGTGTAAATGAGTCCTTGCAATGAAAATGGTGCCTTGTTTGCAAGAAATTAAATGATAGTCTCAAAATTTAGGAATTGAACCATTTAATCCTTATAAGAAAAGCTAATCAAGGTTAACAACTTTGTATTTTGATGAAATTCCATGGATTTAAAATGTCAAAGGTGTAAAAGTTGGCATGAACATAAAAGTTAATTTAATGATGATTTTTTTTGAATTAGTCCTTGCAATGAAAGGAGATGCTTTTTTTTTTTTTAAGAAATGAAGTAAGAGTCTTATACTCTAGCAATTAAACCATTTAGTCCTTGTAGAAAAGATAATCAAGATCAATGACTCTATAGTTTGCTAAAATTCAATGGATTTAAAATATGATAGGTGTAAGGACATACTTGCCACAATGAATATAATGTTTTGTATGGAGAAAAAAAAGTTAATTTTGTGATCATTTGGTGTAAATGAGTCCTAGCAATGAGAAAGGTGCCTTGTTTGCAAGAAATTAAGTGATAGTCTCATAAATTAAAGCATTCAATCCCTATAAAGAAAGCTAATCAAGGTTAACACTCCGTAGTTTAATGAAATTCAATGGATTTAAAATGCAAAAAGTGTAAGGATGTACTTGCCACAATGAATATAATGTTTACTATAAAAACAAATGTTACTTTCATGATCATTTTGTGTGAATGAGTCCATATAATAGAAAGAGATGCCTTGTTTGCAAGAAATGAAGTGATAGTCTCATACATTAGGAAATGAACCATTCAATCCTTGCAAATAATAATAATAATAATAATAATCTAGATCAATAACTCTTTTGTATGAAGGAGTTCAATGGATTTAGAGTTCTAAAGGTGTAAAGGCATGCTTGTTGTAATGAATATGATGTTTAGCAGTATCACATAACCTCTGTTACATAATAATATAGGGGAATTTAGCCTAGTTAAAAATGAAATGTGATGCATGACTTGATGCCATTTTTCACTTTCCTAGTAGACCAATTTATCGAGTACCAACAATCTTAGGGAAAAATTATTCATAGCTAGAACATTGAAGGAATTATCTTCTGACTTAGCAAAATTTGAAACATATTCATTAAGTCTAAATTGATTAAGGTATGACCTCTTTTGTTTTTTTTTTTTTTTTAACAGATGGTACGTTCATTTCCTATAATTATGTGAAAAGCATCAAGTTTAAGAGTCATGATATGACGATATACCCTATTAATAGACCAAAATTAAGCTTAAGTTGACAAAAGACTTGATGAACAACACATTAACACATGCCAAATCTTGAGTTTAATTAGTCAAAATACATCATAAGTTTGATTAAAGTACTATACTTGGTTATTTCCATCATAGTGTTTTAGAGTGCTGGGTAACCACAAATGTAATAAGAAGCATGAGTTTTAAAAAAAATCTTAATAAATTAAAGAAAATATTTTATGAAGTTGGCACTTGAAGTTTGCCTAAATGAATATGGAATGTGTGTTATTCTAATAAAATAATGGGGCTTGACTTTATAATATCATGAAAAAAAAGATGTGGACATAATTCCTTACAATTTGATAGTTAAACTAATGAGAAGTTAGTTGTTTGTAAATTAATTTATGTGAATTATTTCTACAACTAACCAATAAGAATATATAGCTTCCTATAGTCTTCTACATGTTTGAGTTACATAGGGGTATATGCAAATTGATTTGGGTGGGTTCTATAGATATATTCAAACCAAAACATTAGTAGCAATTTCAAAATTTTAAAACTGCAATTAAACTACATAAAATTGAAACCAATGAAATCATGATTAGCAGTTATAGATTGGTTTGGTCAATTTGGTAGTTTTAATAATATTTATGGGAACAAATAAACTTTCAAAAATTTAGATAGCCAAGAAAAAAAAAAAAACACATAAATAACATGAATAATATTCTATTTTAAGAAAACCGTTAGAGAAAATTAATTACATTAAAATAAAAGTGTAAATGGATTGAAGTTTTAGATTTACAGGAAATAGTTGTGTTTTTTTGAGTGGTTCATATCTCTATTAAATATAATTTAGGTTTCATTAATATTAAGTGGTTAATTCAATTTTAGTAGTTTTTAGATTTTCAAAACTACAACCAAACCATTAAATATGATTGTCAAATAAAAAAAAAAATAAATAACTTGAATAACATTCTATTTTAAGTAAAACATTAGAGAAAATTAACTACATTAAAATACAAGCATAAATGGATTAAGGTTCTAAATTTAGAGGAGATAGTAGAGCTTTTTCAAGTAGTTCACATCTTGATTAAATATAATTTGGGTTTTATTAGTATTAGGTGGTTAGTTCAATTTTACTAGTTTTGAAACCATTAAAAATAATCAATTCATTTTTAGTAGTTTCAATGATTTTGGTCTAATTTTGATCAAGTTGGTTAGATTGGATAGGTTGGGCAGTTTCATATAGACCCTTAATGTTATGTGTGCTTACATAATATAAAGTAAAATGTTTTTCCTCTAGATATTTAGAGGGATGTTATGTTTATAGTTTTAATGCAAGAAAAAAAAATTAATGGACAATTACAAAGAAACACAAGCTTTCAAAGTGATTGATTTTAGCAATGTAAATTGTAATCAACTGTGGTTTATTTCATCTTGTGAAGTCTAATTTTACTTTAAGGCTAGTGGCATTTTGTACACATAACTTGAAGTGATTCTTCATTTTCCAAATATCCCAATTTTTTGAGTGAAAAGATATTCAATGCATAATCTTTGAGATCTTTGTAATTATTCTTTTAGATCCTTTATTATAGCTATCAGTTATCAGCTTATGAAGAATGTTTGCTAGTTTGCATACAAATATATCTATTGCAATTTAAGTAAGATCTATATTAGCCAAAGAGAAAAGGAAAATTACACAACACTTAGCTATAAGTCTTTATTATACTTTGGTAAAAAGAGATGGTCTTTATAATGTATATAGCAATCATGATAAAGGCATTTAACCAATAGTTTCAAACACTTAGATATATATAAAGGCATTTCTTCTCTATTTATTTAAAAATAATTGACAATCATAGTTTGAAAAATAGAGCTTAACTTTCAATTGCAATAAAATTTCAATAGACCTTAAAATTTTTTATGCATATAATAATATTATGTGTCATCTATATACTATATCCAATAAATATCATGATGGTTATCAATGTGCATGTGATCTCTAATAGTTAAGATAAAAAAAAATAGTCAAGTGTGATTAATTTTAGTTTATTTTTTTGTTTAATTATACAAAGGAAAACTAATGAAATTTAGATTATGGTTAATATACAAATTTATCCACAACTTTGCACCTTTTATTAAATCTAGCCTAACCTTTAAATAGTAACAATTTAGTTGTTTCAAAATTTTTTTCTTTTCACAATTCAAGCTAATCATTAACTCAAGTTAATCAAAATGTTAATGTTGCTAATATGCTATGTTGATAAGAAAAGGAAGCTAAGGTGTAGTAAAGACAAAATGTTAACAAAACACTACATAAGCTTAATTAGGCCAAACCCAAACCAAAATCTAAATATTAATTATCCATTAACCCAATTATATCATACATAACTATTTGATAAAAATGAAATCAAGTGAACAATAAAACATGTAATTTTGAAAGGAAGCTCCACTACTTACGTGATTTTATTGCATAATGAATGTGATGATCCTCAACCATGGCAGCAACCTTATAAAAGCCACCTATAGAAGTGAACATAACACAACCACCATTGTCCTCAATTGTCTTTATTTTCCTCTTTCCTCCAAAATTCCTCTACCCTTCTCCCACTACTGCCTCAACAAATGACCTTCCACCATTGTCTGCCATTCCATTGATAGCACATACTTAATAAACCAAGATTTCCAACAAGATATTTAGAGCCACCTCTTTAGCTCTCTCCTCTGCATCACTTCCTCCAACCCCTCCCTCCTTTTAACTGAGCCCCTTTTAGCTCTACCTTCAATCCAATATGAAATTTATGAGTTGGTCTCTAAGGATTTTGACTCACTCTTCATCATTAACCTAGAGGGGCTAGTCCATCTGTACAAGGCTAGTTGAAGGCCATATAAGCAAGTGTCAACTGCATAGTGCATGCTGGTGTCAAATGTGCAATGCAGCCTAGCAGTGGACTGCAACTTCTTGTTCACCCATGTAGTGATGGTGTTCTAGAACTTTGCATTGAATTATGGGGTCAAAATGATTGATTTGGGAGACAAAGCTTTGACTAAATACATGAAGGAGTTATTTTCTTATCTCTTTATGAATGTTATGGATGAGAGCTTCATTAAGGATGGTGTTTAAGAGAAGAGAAGCTTTGCTTTCTTTCTCTTGATATCACTGATGAAGTGAAGATTGCCAGTTGTTAGTGATATGAAGCCCCAAAGACATGGATTAAGGACCAAACACACACAATGAATCAAACAACCCATGAAAGCTAAATCAGATTTTAATCATGGAAGACCTAGACTCTAAATTCAAAGGAACATAAACCTAAGGTATAAAGAAAGATATGGATGCCACACAATAGAAAAAGAAGGAATTTGGGAGTGATATGTTAGGTTGAATGCCACAAGAGGAGTTGGTTCTTGATAAATTCTTTAGTTCTTAAGAGAACCAAAGGAGAATGTTCTCACTTTTATTTTTACTAATGTTCTAATTTTTTTTAGTTTAACAATGAGACCAAGTTTGTTTATAAGTTAAATTAACAACTCTAACCTTAAAGATAATGACAAACTTACTAAATAACCTAACAACAATCTATTCCTATTTGTTTTAGGACTTATTATCCTATTTTATAACAAACTCCTATTTGACATGGAATCATATGATAGTATTTAACTTTAAAGTAATGAATGATTTATCTCTTAGAAAAGAAAGCTAATTAAAAGTACTAACCCCTTTATTCAATTGAATTCAAAGGATTTAAATTATCCAAAAAGGGAATCTTATTATCCAACAATCAAGATGTGGCCTCATGTTCCAAACAATGAATGCTTTTGTTGTCATTGTAAAGAAAACTAATCAAGAGCAATAGTTTCTTTATTTGATGAACTTAAATGGATTAAGACTTCTTGAGACAAAATTGGGTGCATCTCACAATGGAATTAGTGATTGGTGTTGACATTTTAGTTAATTTTATAAATCCTTTGTGTGAATGAGTTCTTAGAACAAAATGAGAAGCCTTATTAGCAAATATTGTATTTTAGGCAATGAATCATTCTATCCATGAAGGAAAAGCTAATTAAGATGAATGACTCTCTTTTTGATGGAATTCAAGCTACCTAAGATGTATTGAAGTGTATGTCACAAAAAGAAATGTTTAGTGTAGATATGGATATTGATTATATGCTCATTTTGTGTGAATGATTCCTTACAATAAAAATTGAAGCCTTATTATCAAAGAAATGGGTGATAGTGTCATGTTTTTAGTAATGAATGAACTTTTCTACTAAAGAAAGTCAATCAAGGACAATAGTTTCTTTTCTTAATGGACTTTAATTTAATTAATTTGAGCTACCTTAAGGATAAGTGCTATTTTATAGTAACCAAGTGATGTCTCATGTTTCAGGCAATAAACAATTCTCTCATAGTAAAGAAAGGCAATCAAGAGTAATATCTTCTTTATTAGATGATTTTTATTTTATTCAAACTACTCAAGACATAATATCATGCATCTCATATTGAAAATAATTATTGGTGTAAACATTTAAGTTAATTTCATGATTCTCTTGTGTGAATGACACTTTAGAATGAAAGGAGAAGTCTTGTTAGATAGAAATGAAGTGTTAGCCTAATGTTTTAGGCAATAAACCATTATATCCACTTAAGAAAAGCAAATCAAGATGTGGAGTGATATTTGAAACTCCAATAACTGAAAGCTTAGCCTTGGTAACAAAAATTGGAAACCTAAAGATGATGACATCTAATCAACAACTTGGCAAAGAAAATAGTAAATTGTATCAATCTAGAGCTACTAATAAGGACTCTTTATGGTGTACAATTTTCAAAAATTCTCAATATACAAGAGAAAAATGTTGGAAGCTTTATTGTAGGACAAATAGTAGCAAAATAATTAAAATTTGGCCAATAAAGGGTGGACCATCAAAGGGATAGGTGTATGTGTGTCAAATACAATTTATTTCAAGGAACAAGTTGAATTGAACAAGGAGGAAGTAGAGAGGCTGACAAATTTCTCAAGGATGTTAGAGAATTCCAAAGCTATAGGTTCCTATAGCAATACCATGCACTAAATGTTCAAATAAGATCCACTTTAGTTCTTGTATCATTTAGTCAGAGTTTATTGATCACACAACCTATAATTCCAAAAATTTTATTTCATATGCCCTAGTCCCAGTAATAAAAAAATAATCATTGCTAATGCAACTTCCACAATTGTAGCTAGTCAAAGTGATGTTCATGTCAACTAGCATTTCTTCCTTAAAAATGTTCTACATGTGCCTAAGTTGTCTACAAACCTTTTGTGAATACACAAACTTACAAAAGATATGGATTGCTCTATGGAATTATATTCTTCATATTGTGTATTTCAATACTAGATCATGAGGAAGAGGATTAGATGTGTGAGAGAGAAAAAAATGGGTTTTACTACCTCGAGGAATCCAATGGACAAAATGAGAAAGGTTTATCATTGTCATTATTCTTTGATTCTTTCATGTCAAATGAAGACAAGATCTAGCATTATAACCATCATCTTGGTCACCCTTTGTTTAGTGTTCTTAAGGTCATGTTTCCTTTATTCTTCAAGGAAATAAGTGTGGATTCTTTCCATTATACTATTTGTGAATTAGCAAACATAAACATGCTTTAGTTCAAATGAGCAATAAAAGAACCATTGCTCCTTTCTCTTTAATTCATGGTGACATTTTAGGTCCTTTAACCATAAATATTCTTGGAGCTCATTGGTTTGTGTCCTCTATTGATGATTGTACTTATGTGACATGAATTTATCTTTTGAAAATCAAATCAGATGTGGATTCAATTGTTCTTATATCTTTCAACATGGTCAAAAATCAATTTGGGGCTGGCATCAAATGATTTCAATCATTTAATGCAAGGGATTACTTTAATCAATTTTTGCCTTCATTTTTCCAAATAAAGGGCATAATCCATGAGACATTTTGTGTCAACATCCCCCTAACAAAATGGGGTTGCACAAATAAAAAGTGGCCATTTAATAGTAGTCATAGGAACCTTCCTCTTTCAAGCAAATGTTCCTAAAAATTATCAAAAAGAGGCTATTTTGATTGCTACACATATCATAAATAGATTGCCATCTCAAGTGCTCATTTTCAAAAGTCCCATGCAAGTCTTGTCTACCTTTTATCCTAATTTCAACACTTCAAATAAAATTATTTCTAAAATCTTTAGTTGTGTTGCCTTTGCCCTAATTCATTCCCAAAAATAGGAGTAAATTAGATATTAGAGCTCTCTAATGTGTCCTTATAGGCTATTCCTCTACCCAAAAAGGTTATAAGTGTTATCATCATCCCACTAGAAAATTCTATAATTCTACAAATGCTACCTTGGCTAAGACTAAAAATTATTTTAGTAATATTTATATTTAAGGGAAGAAATTATTTGTAGAAGACAAGGACAAGGATTCTTTTTTATTTGGTCTTCTTATGTTGTCTAAACTACCTCCCATGTCATCTCTCATTTTTTAATCTCTTACTTCCATTTTGAATGAGTCTAAGTCTCCTATTCCTGTTTCAAATGAGTTTGAACTAGTGATGACAATAGAAGCACAAGTTCAACCAATTGGTCCATTACAAGTTTACAAAAGGAAGAAAGCCCCTACTATTCAACCTAATCATGCTTAAGAATCTAAACCATATTTTAGTAATGAGATAATTGTTTCTACTTCTCCTCTTGCAATTTCTAATCCCCTATTGATCATGCTTGATAAAAATAACTTTAATGTACCCATAGCTAATGATCTCGATATATCCATAGCATTACAAAAATGAACTAGGACATGCACTAAGCACCTAATAAATCTATTTATGTCCAATAATATACTTTATACTACCCATAAAGTCTTTCTCCTTCATCTAAACATTGTGTCTACACCTAAATCATTATCTGAGGCACTAAGTTATGAGAAATGGAGGGAAGCTATGAGAGTGGAAATGGATGCCCTTTATAAATATGCAACATGGGATTTGGTAGAATTGTTTTTGGGGGGGGGGGGACTCTAGTAGGTTGTAGATGGATCATCATAGTAAAATACAGGGCTGATGGATCACTTGAAATGTACAAGGCAAGATTAGTAGCAAAGGGCTATATATAGACTTATGGGATTGATTACCTCAAAGCATTTGCTCTAGTTTCAAAATGAATATAGTTCAAGTGTTATTGTCATTGGCAACTAATCTTGACTAGAGTTTATAACAATTTGTAGTTAAAAATGCATTCTTAAATAGTGATATTGAAGAACAAATATATATGGAGATTCCTCCTTGTTCTAGCTTATAGTTGGGAAATAAAAAGGTGTGTAAATTGAAAAAAGCTCTATATGGTTTGAAATAGCCACAATAAGTGTGGTTTGGAAGATTTACCATAGTTATGCTTGTTATGGGATGCAAGCAAAGCTAAGAAGCCATACATTGTTTCTTAAATAATCTAGTTCAAGGAAAGTATTACATGTGTATATGGATGACATAATTGTCAGTAGAAATAATCTACAAGGAAAAAAAATCTTGAAGAAGTGCCTTGAGAAAGAATTTGAAATTAAAAATTTTAGAAAATTGAATTATTTTCTCAACATTGAAGTTGCGTATTTGAAATGGAACTTCTAACAAAAATATATCTTAGATTTGTTAAAGGAGACAGGCAAACTAAGATGCAAGCCAATTGAGACACCAATAGAACAAACTCATACATTTGAAGAAGCATTGAAAGATACATTAGTAGAGAGAAGTCCTTATCAAAGGCTTGTAGGAAGGTTTATTTATTTATCTTATAGGCCTAACATAGTATGTCATTGGGGTGGTGATGTAGTTTATGCAAAATTCTAAGGAAGTTTGCTATTATTATGTAGGGACATTTATTATTATGATAACAAGTTTGCTATCAATATAGCACATAGCCCTATACAACATGATCATGAGGTCGATAGACACTTCATAAAGGAAATGTTAGACAGTGAATTGATTTGCACTTTGTTCGTTTTAACTAAAGGGTATTTGGTTGAAGTGCTAACAAAGGGACTATCTATTGAATATTTCAAATGATAGTTAGCAAGTTAAGAATTGAAGATATCTATTCACAAACTTAAAGGAATGCATTATGTACAACTATAAGATAACCTGTATATTTAAGAGATTTTATAGTTTGTAGGGATATGTTATCTCTAATTTATAGGAATCTATTATTACATAGTTTTATCTAGTCTTTACTATTTTAGAGTTGGTGTGTATATATGTAGAATAGCACTATAGCTCTATTATGATTTAGGATAATGAGAATATAAAAATTTTCCCAAAAGTTGTCACATATCATGAAAGAATTTAACTTAGAAGTTATAAAAGAAAAAATGACGAATGAAATTAAAAGATATGCTATAGAGTCATTGTGATATAAACAGTTACCCTTTTGGTTGGAGCATTTAGAAGTGTGCTTTCATTTTGCCTTGAAAATCAAGGGAGAACAAGTTAGACATTCAAAAATGCAAAATTATGTTAACTTGAAGATCTAAATAGAAAACAAAAAGAATAAGAAGAAGCATAGGGAGGAAAGAAAGAAAAGTTTTAGCCCTAAGTAAATTCTACATGGAGAGGAGTATTGTCTACACATTTTGGTAGATGACTATTTATCCTACATAAATAACATAGGCATTAAAAATCAGATTGCATCTCAAAGAAGTGTTTAGTTCAATAAGTTATGTTCCTTCATGGACAATAGCTTTACTTCCAACAACTATTCCTTTCCAGTAGAATATATGATGCTCTTGTTTAGGTATTCTTGGTTATCTACTCACTTAAACTTAAAAAACTACAAGCAACTCTACTGACAATGGGTTGAAATACTAATTTCAGCTAAGATAACAAGTGAGATACTAAACAAGGCAAGGAGAAAGGAATAAACAAAGGAACTTGTTTGATTCTCACAATTGCCCAAAACCACATTGTTTTGCTACAAGACAAGAGGAAATTTTTACATAACCTTATTGAACTAATAACTACCACTCCCTTGTTAAATTTATGCGCTTAGAGCCTTGTATAATTTCTCTTGCAAGAGTCAAAAGTATTAATATTATGAAAGAAATGGGATTAAAAAAAAAATTGGTCTTAAACATTTGTAAATTTTTACAATTAGGTCCCAATCTTTTTATATTTTTAATTGAATTCTATACCTTTTAAATTCATTTCAAAACAGTCCCTTTTGAATGGCTTCACCAAACAAAATTATTAACAACTTCACTATTTTCCACCCAAACATGACTAATAATTTGAAACAAATTTCAAAGGTATAAAACTTATATGAAAATGCTAGAAGGTTGAGATCCAATTGTAAAAATCCATAAAGGTTTAGAAACAATTTTTTTTGTGTATCTTTGAAAGAAATAACATTAAAGTTATAACTACTAACAAACTAAACTAACTTAAAAAAAAGGCATGGTAAGGTAAATAGTTGCCTTATAAACTACTTCAAAGTTAGAACTACTAGAGTGTTTGGGGTGAGCTTTTGTTCTGCCTTGAACATTATGCAAAGAGTATAACATGTTAAGTAATCAAAATTGCAAAAATTATATGATCTTAAATAATTAAAAAACAAAAGGAAAAATTTTATGTCCAAGTAAACTAGAAATGATGAGGTGTGTGTGGACTTGTTGGCTTACTACTGTTAAATTGCTATTCACTTGTCATATCTATGCACTTGAAGATTTGTATGTATTCTCTATCACTTTTATTTATTGTGCAAGACACATAGGTACTAATATGATGAACAAATAACATTGTGGCTGAAAATTGAATTTCAACTAAAATCATCTAGTGACATCATAATCCTTGGATTCATGGAAATCAAATAATTTAAAAGCAATGATTTCATCTTTCTGGTTTTTAGGCATCCAAACAAATGATAGACATGAACATAGGAACCTAAAGAAAAAGAAAAGGCTTCACCATAGTATTAGTGCTATTAATTCTAATTGCAATCTGTTTTCATAATGTAACAAAAAAAAATGAGAAAAGAGAGTTCTTGGACCCTAAATAAAAGGATAGTAATCAACTTAGACTTAAAAAATAATCAATTAGCTTCCAAGATATTGATTGAACAAATTCCCTTTAACAATCAATCAGACTTGAAAATTAAGAATCATATCTGAGACCCACTTGAAAGAACCAATTCAAGTGTTTGTTGATGTTGTTGCTCAAATAGGTTTCAGTTTTGATGGAACAAGCAAGACAACCTTTCCACTTCCTTTAGGAATTGGGGAAATAGACACCTTTAGTATTGTAACAAAGAGATACAATTTGAAAAGAGGGGAAAAACAAAGGAACACAATTTGACTCACTCATGTCACCAAACATCTTTTTGTCTTTTTTTTTTTTATTTTTTTACAACAAAACAAAAAGTTTTGCATAAACTCACTTCAGTCAAACGACTATCCCTTTATCAAAAACAAATTTATTCTTGGAGGATTGTACATCTTTTCTAGCATCTTTGTGCCTTCTGCAAGATACAAAAGTATTCATATCATTAAAGAAATAACCTATTAAAGCTTATGAAAACAAACAAATAAAATAACCTAAAAAATAATGAATAAAGTAAATAGCACCTTCTTGGCTGCTCCCATGTAAGCAACACTAGACTATTTACAAGAGACCTCATGTTTGGCTTTGAACATCACTTAACTAGAGTAAATAGTTAAACAATCAAATTGCATTAATTTTTGTTCTCACGAAGATCCAAAAAGAATGTAAAATGTTACCTTTAAACTCTAGATGCATAGCAGTATCACAAACATCACAGGAAATGATACTTTCCTTAGGACATAAACTTACTACAAGGTAAAAAGAGACTTCACAACAACGGAATAAAGTAATTATTAAGTTGGATGTTGATTTTCATGTATTCTATGTTGTCTTGGATACTTGACATGATCTTTACAATATGAAAGTTGTAAATTAATTTTAAGATAGTATGGATATCAATGTGAAAGTGTAAAATACAAGGTTTTACGAGGCAAGATAAGAGTACTGGATGAACTTATTAAACAAAAATTGTTGTTCCATAATCAAATACATGAACTTGGTACTTGTACAAATTCCTTATCATTGTAGTGCATCCTACAAAATACACAAAGATTTATATAATGAAAAAAAAATAAACTTAAAAGTTGAAAAAAAAAAACATATAAAATTAACTATAAATAGTTATCTTTTTTTTTGCTCCAAAGACAATATTACTATGGTCTTTAGAGGTGAGTTTACATTTGGTATTAAAGATCATGCAAAATGTGTAAGAAGTTGGACAATCAAATCTAAAAAATATATTTTCTCTCAAAGATTCAAAGCAAAAGCCAAAAAGAAAAAAAAAATAGAAAGTAAGGGTCACTACAACATAAATGTCCTACAATAATGGTTCTTTTTTAATGGTTAGAAACCACTA
This sequence comes from Rhizophora mangle, assembly GCA_037832345.1. Lineage (NCBI taxonomy): Eukaryota > Viridiplantae > Streptophyta > Magnoliopsida > Malpighiales > Rhizophoraceae > Rhizophora > Rhizophora mangle. Next base: position 30,646 of record JBAPLJ010000075.1, on the reverse strand, counting down.
CTAAAACTCTTAAGGCAATAATTATAAGCTTGATGTAAATATATTTTGATAATGTGTAACAATAGTAAGTTTTACACTGCAGGTATACAATAGCAGTTATAAATGTTTAAGCAATGGTTTGTGTCTTTTTTTTCAAAAAGAGCCTTATCTTTTTTTTTTTTTTTTTGGAATTTTTTTGAAAGAAAAGGGATAAGGTAGTGATCTTGAACCATTACTTTTGCTTTTTCTAAGGAAGGGATAAGGCATTGGTTTGGAACTACTATCTCATCTTTTATGTTTTTTTTTTTTTTTTTTTAAAAAGAATAAAGTAGTGGTCTTCTTAAGCCACTACCTATTTCTTTTTAAAAATAAATGCCTTATCATGTTTAAATTTTGGAATAAGGGTTTTTTTTTTCTAAATTCATCTATGGCCTTCTGAGCCTCATATTGTCATCCTAGCCATCACCTCTTACCAAACAAATTGACAAATTTATACTTATCTATTGCTCCACTCCACCTAATCCTAGCCATCATCCTCCTCCTCCTCCTCTCCTTTTGTATACCTGCATATGGTCACCAAATATTATCATTTTAATTTTATTAATTTCCTTATCAGCCACCACAAGGAACTTCCAATTCCTCCAGAATATTCACTGCTTGTGTCTTTCAACTCTCACATGGACTGTCCAAGGCTCTAGAGTTCAGAGAGCATTAAGGCTTAAGTCCTTAACTAGTAACCATGCTCTTGCCACCATTGCCACTGCCCCCATATTATCATCTTATGGTCTCAGCCATTAACGTGGTAAATCTCTTTTGACTTTGGTTACTTGGGCTCTTCTTCAATTTTTAGGTTTGTGAACTTAGTGGGTCTTTATAATTATTTTGAATTCAAAAGAAATTTTCATGATCTCCTTACTTTGGCTGAAACTGATGCCATATATGTTGTGTAACTTTGTTAAGAATGCCTCTTGTTGCTATATAATTAGTAGGTTCCCTACATGGTTTTTTTTATCTACTTAATAAAACTTTGCTGTTCCAAAAATAAATTGAAAAGTATATTTCTACAGTAGTTAAGGACCAACTAGAGATTTATGCCACTTAATTAAACGCAATGTAGAAAGGGAAAGAAAGAGAAAAGGAAATGTCGTATGCCCATTTTCTATATGACCAAAATGGAATTACTTTTTTCCCCTCATTGATCATTGCCCTGTTTTTTTTTTCAATTTTCTTGTTTTTGATTTGATTTCCATTTAAGTAGAATTTGAGAAATATACTTTGTCCATAGTACCATAGTTGAGCTACAAATAAATGACCTAACTTTTTAAAGAGATTTAGAGCATTGAATGACAATGTGGATGGTGATGAAACAATTTAGGAGTGGATGGATGCAAATAATTAGACAAAATAGTTTAATAAGTTTTATGCTTTTGATTAAATTATTTATCATTTGAATTGTCACACTAAACATTTTATCTGTCTTTTATTCAATTTCTTTGTTTCTATTTTTGTTGCAGATTTGACTCTACAACGTTGCTTGTCCAAACCATGCAATAGTCCCCTTAATGGGCTTGCTATAGCAACATGCTACCATCATCTTTGCCATTTGAAACATTACACAAGTGAGCAAAGAAGCTCTAGGCATTTATATCCTAAGCATGTGCATGCATCTTTCATAGTGAGCTAACCTTCTAGTTCTAGCCTTGATTAGATAAAAATTTCATGTTGAATTTGGGGATCACCAAGGAAGAATTTCAAGCCATTACATGGTTTACCAACTGGGCAGTGGATGCTAATCATGGCTTAGATCTTTCTGATGTCACAAATTGTAGAATGCATCTAAATTCCAGGTCCTTTGTTTGACTTTTATTTAGGTTAATGCTTCCTTATTTCCCATTCATACCCTTGAAATCTAAAGGGGCAACAATTGTGCTTTTGAAATCAAGGACTCCATTTTTATACATTGTGCTTCTCATTGTTTTATTTACAATTACTCCATATAGCATATCCCTTTAGCTTACTATAACAGTGAAGAGGACTAGGAACAAAGCATAGGGCATGATATGGCTATTGAAGACATCATAAGGAATGTGAAAGCAGCATTTTGCTAGTGGGAATTTGAAATCCACTAAGTGTGACTTCATGTGGAATTCCAAACTATTCTACTAATGCTACCATTAAAATCTATAATTTAGAATGAAACAAAATTAAACTAGATATTTACCAATCTTAATCTTTGCTGGTGTGTAATTTATTCATCCTTTTTACCTTTCTTTGGTTTTTTTACTTTATTTTGAATGTTTCTAAGTTTATATCAAAAGCTTTGCTCATCTTTTGTAGGATGATTTGTGCCCTCAAGGCTGAGGGCTTTGCAATTTGTGTACACAATCATTTAGAACTTTTAATTTTGCATTGACATTATATGAGATGTGCTTAATATTAGTTGTTGCTCATACTATTTAGTTTAATAACATTTGCAACAATGTTTTTATATTAATGTTGTGCACATTTTTAGTGAAACCATTGCTCATTAAGTTAGAAATTGTTTTATACTAAAAAATTGTTATGTATTCCGTTAAAAATGATGCATATTTCACTAAAGAAAAACATTGCCTATTGTGCTAAAAAACCATTGCATATTCTACAAAAAAAAATCAGTGTGTATTCCTCCAAAAAAAAACATTGGGTATGTTATAAAAAAAATATGTTGCATAATCTAAAGCAACCACTACATATTCTACAAAGAAACTGCTTGTATTCCACCTAAAAAACCGCTAGGTATTCTATTAAAAAAAAAACACTGCATATTCTACTCAAAAATTGTTGTGTATTGTATCAAAAAATCACTACATATTCTACTAACTGCTGCCTATTTCTCCAATGACCGCTATTTCTCTAATGACCACTACCTATTCCTCCAAATACTATTGTTAATTGTGGAAAAACCACTGCATATGCATTTCATAATTGCTATATAAACATTATAAAAAAAACTGCGACAATAATTGAAATTTACTTTGGAACATAATTGACCTGCAGTTATTATAAACATGGGTCTGCTTATTGTCTATATCAAATGATTTTTAACCCTATCTGCAGTGATAATAAAGTAGAAACCAGAAAAGAGTATCAATATTCAACCATGCCTCTTTAAATGGTCAGAAGAATATCTGTTTCATTTTTCAGGCAGTGTTGTAATGTTAATTAGGATGCTTGCTTAAAACAAATGTCTATGTGTTCATCTAAGCATGCTTTGCCCTAATGTGAAACTATAATTTAAGATATCTCTATAATTCCTAATTGTTTTTCCCCACTATTTTTTACACATTCTTTGACTTCGCTGGAGGTTCTGTCTTTAGTCATTTGGTGGGTGTTCTTCCCATCATTATAAAGGTCATATTATGTGGGATTATTTTTCTTTAAATTACTGTGGAAGAGTTAAATTAAAAATGTTGTTAGTTGATTCTATTACTTTTTTTGCAATATGACAATATATGGTGTCATGAAAAGGTTTATGCTTTTTAAGGTTGTTGGCTGTGAATCTGCAAAACAGAGTTCTGTATTTACATGCATTTTCTTGGTGTATCTTTATTAACACTCTTTCCCCACTGATTTAGAGTTAGAATCTTTAATTTCATCTATAACAGCACATGCATGTTGTGATCATATTCGTTAGTTTATGAATTTGCCTATACGATTACCTTGAATTTTGGGTACAGTTTGTTGACAACAAGATAGGATCAACTATAGAACTATAGTTAGAATGTTGGTTTGATGGGAGGCTTTTTTTTTTCATACAAATGGTCATCCAAGTTGCTTTTTTTCTATGCACCCTTCTACAGCAATACTAACAAATGAGTCTCCTTCTTAGATTAGTATTCCCATTCAATTGACATTATTTATTGATAACATTTGACCATTGTGACCTCTTTTTCTTCTTTGTTGAATTTTTGAGCTAATTTATGAAACATCAACATTATGCCTCTTTTGGTGCTTCTGAGCTTATTAGTGATGGGTGTAAAAGCTAGTTGTTGCCTATGGATAACATATTGCAGAGGCATAGCATATTGACCCACTCCAGTAAAAGAAGCAAAATTGTTAGTCCATTCTTGAAATTCTTGGAGAATGGTTTCATTTAGTGCCTCACCTCAGTGAATCTCCAAATTAGATTCAACTATAACATGACTCCAATTAATGATGCCACTAGCTGAACCCCCAATTGTAATGCTATCAGTTCCAGAACCTCTGTAGCAAAATGAAAATGGATAGTTTTAGTTACAATGGAGATGATATTCCCTATGTGATCCCTTATGGGTACCACCTTGCTACCATTATGAATAAATGGAGCAGCATTTGTATTAACACACTGTAAGAACCCATTGGATGGGATACTTAATTTCAGGTCTCACAGTTGGAATGGAATTTGTTGAAAAATCTAATTGCTGTAGTAGATACATGGATTCATGCAGCAAGAGACATCCCTTCTACCTTACACCAAAAGGTGAAATTCTTAACATGTGATCAGTTGATAGAAATCTGAGTAGAATATGATTTGCTTGTCTCTCAATCTCCAAGGATGCCTAATGTTGACTTAGCTAACAAAGCACTGGAATGTACCTTCTGATCTTTCGAAATCACAAACATGACTCCCTTGGCCAAGGAGTTATACCTCAAGATGTCACTCTCACCATCCAAAGCATCATTTAATGCAACCAAAGTAATGATGAAGAGTGGCTATTGTATAGGAAAAGGAATTGAAAGGCATCTCCAAGGCATGAATGCTCTTACATAACCCATCAAACAACAATATTACTTTGGGATCAAATGCCAGCTAAGTTAAGACAATGTCACTTAGAGGTCTGAAAGGATGAGGTAATCAACCTTGCACTTCCCTTTACTCACCACTTCAACAATGCACAGGGTTCATTAATCAAACCCATGACAACCTTGATGCAACAAACAAAGCCATTACTAAGCTCAATGCATAAATAATCCACATGATCTTTGAAGAAGAGAAAAAAAAGGTTTACCTTAAAGCCCATTCAATAAGTCATATAGCCTAAACACTCTCATTAGTCACTGGAAAACTTGGAAGATTCCCTAGTCATTGCATTCTTTGGCAAAGTAATGTAATCTAAACCCTTACTTCTTAATGCCCATGACATTCAAGTGAAACAATGCAACAAAATGGGTAACCTTTTTGTCATATGTTGGCCAATAGTATACATTTATGTCACTTGCACTTATAATACTAGCCTTTTTATCATCTCAATATCTATTCTCATATCCATATGAACTATCCTAACAATACATGTTTGTTTCCTATAGTTTAGCCAACACAAGCGTTGAGAACAAGTCTAAAAATGTCCTTAATGTACTAACCCTAGTAGATGTAGACCATGAAGAATTCTTAATAGATCTCTAATGCTTAATCAAATAAAAAGAGAAGCAATTCATAGCCAAGAAGGAGCTAGTTGAACTAGTTAACCTAGACATCATAAAGGAATTACAAGAAGTCAAAATTAGCACCAAACTTCTGCTATAAAATAGACAAGGCATGATTCAATTGCTCAAAGATTACATTGATGAGTTCACCTAGTCATACTTAGACAAGTCCAACCTAAACATTAACTTAGTGATGCAAACTAATAAGGTAGAAGCTTTGGAGAATAAAAGTAGACATTCTCTTGAAAATCAAGGAAGTGGTTAAGAAATAGCTAAATGTTGGCTTTCTCTAGTTGATAGCCTACCTAGAATGGGTTGCTAACATTGTGAACATGCTAAAGAAATATGGTAAGGTTCACGTTGGAGTGGACTATAGGGATTTGAATAAAGCAATCCCTAAAGATAACTTCCTTTTTCCACACATTGACATCCTCGTGGATAATAATGCTAGCCATTCAATATTCATTACAATATGGGGTACCTTTGACCATAAAGTCATGCTGTTTGGACTCAAAAACATATGTGCTACCTATTAAATGACCATGGTCATCCTATTTCATGATATTTTACTTAAAGAGATCAAGGTCAATGTCAATGACACTATCTCTAAATCCTGAGGAGACAAAGATCACTTGGTAGTCATCAAAAAGTTGTTTGACTAGGTAAGGAAATTTCAACTTAAGCTTCATCTAGCCAAATGCACCTTTTGAGAAACTTTAGACAAGCTATTAGGCTTCATAGTGAGTGAAAGCGACATAAAAAATGATCTTGTCAAAATCAAAGCCATACAGGAAATGCCCACACCTTCTACACTAAAGGATGTATAGGAATTCCTTGAGAGGATCAATTACATTGCTTGATTAATATCCCAATTAATCATGACATGTGAGCCAATATTTAGAATGCTCTAAAAAAGCAATCAAAGATGATGAGATGATTAATGCCAAGAAGCCTTCAACAAGATCAAGAATTACCTCTCTAACTCTTTGGTTTTAGTATCACTAGCACCCTTATACCACTCATATTGTATCTCACCATATGAGAGCAATGCTTAAGTTATGACTTGGGGAAACAAGATGAAACAAGTAACAAAGAAAAAAGTCAATCTACTATCTTAACAAAAGTTTTTTTATGATCATGAGGCTCAATATTCATATCCAGAAAAAAAAATCTACAATTCTTTGGCATGAATAGCTCATTGCCTTTGATAATAATACATGCTGTATCATACAACCTAGCTCATTGCCAAGGATGACCCCCTCAAATGTTTCTTTGAAAAGCCAAAATTGTCAAAATAAATTGCTTGCTGGGAAGTTCTCTTGTAAGGATATGGTATTCAATATATCAATTGGAAAGCTATCAAAGGCAATGCGATAACATACTTCTTAGTAGATCATGCTATTCTTGAATATGAGCCCATGCAATTTGATTTTCTAGATGAAGACATCCTAGCAATAGATTAGACTCAAGAAGATGGCAAGAGGGCCATAAATGAATGCCAAATGTGGTTTGATGGAGTATCTAATGCTTTGGGGCATGGAATAAAGGTAATACTTATCGTTCCTGAAGGTAGATAATATCCAATCATAGCAATTCAAGTGCATCAACAATATGGTGGAAAATGAAGTATGTGCAATTGGTCTACTTTGTGCTCTTGAAATGAAAGCCAAAAACCTCTATGTATATGGTGACATGACATTAATCATCTATCAATTACTAGGTAAATGTGAAACTTGAGACCATAAACTCCTTCCCTATCACAAATACATCAAGAAGTTGGTAGCACAATTCAATTAAATCACTTTTAGTCACACACCTTAGGAAAATAATTAGTTTTTTTTTTTTTTTTGTTTCAGCTCATTGCATGCACATAAGAAAAAAAGAGGCATATGCAAAAAGCTATGGTACCATGACATAAAGCACTACCTTGTCACCTAAGACTATCCCAAAGCTACAAATGAAAATGAAAAATGAGCTCTATAGAGGTTGGCAGGTTGGCAATGAAGTTCTTCCTTAGTGGAGACATACTCTATAAATGCAACTAAGACTTAGTCCTATTGCGATACATGGATGCAACTAAGCAAAAGTTGTTATAAAAGAAATGCATGAGGACCTATGTGGGCCACATGCCATTGGCCTCTCCATGATTAGAAAGATCTTAAAGGCAAGATCTTACTATTGACTATGGAATTAGATTATTTTTGGCACATCCTAAAATGCTATGAATGTTTGATATATGAAGACAAAATACACTATTGTCCCCTTGGCCTTCCTTAGTGTGGGAAATGGATGTAATTGGACCTATCACCTCAAAAGCATCCAATGAACATCGACTCATCCAAGTAGCAATCAACTACTTCACAAAATGGTTTAAAGCAACATCTTGTGCAAATGTCACTTGCAAAGTAGTCATTTAATTCATCAAGAAAGACATCATATTCAATTATGGCATGCCAGTGAGATTGATCATTGATAATGATTCAACTTTTCTATCTCTAATTATTCCAATTTGCTCTTATTTGCCAAGATTTCCTTTAAAAATGTCACATAACTAGGTATTTGAGCTAGAGCATTTGTAAAGGGATTGTTAATGTGCTATTTCTTTAAAACATCAAGGAATTTAAAGAATTTCTTATTTATTTGATGATGTAGTCCCTAAGCAAAAGAGATGCAAGGGATATAAGGTTTGACATTATTGTCATGAAAAGCTTTCTTTGGTTGTTCCTTAATGCCATCCTCCACCTTTTCTTGCTCTACTATTTGATCTTGCTCTCGTGCTCTCTTTGTATGCTCCTAACCTTAGGATGTTTTCTCTCTTAGTTCACTTCCCTGCTCTTTTCCAACTACTTCAAGCTTCTTTTCATTCCTCAAGGTTATTTCTTTCACCTATTCCCTTGGATTTTTCTTTGTGTTGCTAGGTAAAAACTATGGATCCTTTTAGAGACCATACTAGCTAACTACCCCATCTGTGAATCCAAATTTTTGATAAAGCATCTTAGTTTTAGAACTTGATTTCAATAGTGAATATGAATCTTGTCATTAGCTCCTCCTAATAAGAGTTCTTCCCTTGAGGTGGGAATCTTAGAGGTGGTGCCTTCACTAAGTTGTTACTTCATGAAAAGTTTGGATGATTCCACCCATCAGGATAGTAAGTGTTGAAATAGGAATTTTTTATTTGTTGCCTTTTAAAAATACCAGTAAAATAAAAAAATGCTCATATGTATATGAGAAAAACATTACCTACCTAACACTTGGTATTGACATGTCCTCCTCTATATAAATCACAATTTACACTTCAAACATGCATAGCTGATGCACTCATGTTGTCAATCTTCTTGTGTAGTCCTTTAATTTTAGCATATATTGCAGTGAGCATGTCTATTTCATGAACACTTAAAACTCTTATTGTTGCTGATCTATTTGTTTACTGTTGATAACTATTGGAGGTTATCTCCTTTAACAAATCAGATGCTTGATTGCCTTAAAATTTACTACAAGTGTATGGGATGTTCAAATAGTAAAGTGGATGCAAATCCAGGTATCAATCCCATAAGGGGGAAACTTAAGTACCAAATTATGCAATTTCCTATATTATCTAGATAAACTAAATAAAGATGGGTTATCTAACTACAAAATCAAATTCTCTAAGTCTAAATGTAAAATAAAATTCAATAAATAAGGTTTCCATGACAAAGATTTCACTAACTAAATACCATTAACAAACTTAACACTTGGTCTCTAGAATTAAAACCTATTAACACCAATGACTAAATTTCCTAAGGTATGTGATGATCTCTTTCAAGACTCAACTATATACTCATATTGATCCTATATGTACTTTCATGATTATAGAAACTAACATGAGTTCATTAAGATTTGTGGAATTTTGAACAATGATGATAAAGATGTGAATTGATTTCTAAATTACACAACTTAGGTTTAACACTTTTACAAACTAGTATTAAACTTCCACTTTTGCTTTATCATTTAATACATTAAACTTGAAAATAATGGCTAGTTATTAGCATGAATGAAAATCAAAATCAACAATTTGAATTAACTAAGAACAATCAAAATAATCAAAATATCAATTTGTTAACAAAATTTAGTGACTACATCCTTGCCTTAGAATAAAAGCACTAGCCACTCATATTCATCAAAACACATATATAAACAACTAAACATTCATGAAAAATTCTAAAATAAATTAGTAAATAGTGAGGAAGAAGAGAAATAAGTAAAATGGCTGGCATTCTTTGAGTCTGGCGCATTCATCTCTCATTTTTGTTGCTTTTAGGTTCATTACTTGGCATTTCATCCTCTCCTTCTCCACCACTTTGAAGCCTCCTTATTCTGATAGTTTTTCCCTTAAAATATATTCTTCTCAAGACCCTAAATTGCCCAATTAATATGCCCCACAAAATTAGTTCTAATCCCTACATTTTAAGACTCCTAATTTTATAATGTTTAATTTCAGCCAATTTTTGAATATCAAGATGATAGAATATCTAGTTGTGACTACATGAAAGATATAGCTCTATGTATTAGCTTTTCAAAAAGCTAAAGAGCATCCCGATCTAAGGTGTATAGCTCTAGTTATGGCCCAAAAATCAAATAATGTCCAAGCTATTAGAATAGGAATTCTTGCCAAATTATGAGATGCATCCTAGTCCAAATCCTTTATCTTCTTAAACCCATTTGAAGCCCAAAACATTAGGACTAATTAACCTAAGAACTAGGAAAATATTTAAATTGTGACATTAAATGTGCGAAATAATTCCACACATCAATGTCTCTTCTAAGTTCTTTTTCATGATAAGACCATCTACTGCTGCATCAATCAAAGAGTGATTACCAAGAGATAAATCATTGTAGAAAGTTTGTACTTGCAACTAAGTAGGTAGAACATGAAGACTCTATGTCCAATTGCATAAAAGTAGTAAAATCATTACATATTTCGTAGTTGTAAAAGGTAAGAAAAATTTTGCTTAAAAGCATCAAGCCATTTTATCTCAAGCAATAATAGATCCTACAAGTAAAGAGTCAAGCCAATTTTTTTGCTTTTTCCTATGAAGAAAAAGAAACTATTTCAATCTAATATCATCATTAGAAACATTGTTATGCTTAAAAGTATCACAAATCTCCAAAAATTTAGCAATATGGGAATTTGGGTCATTACTAGATAAACCAACAAATTTAGCTAAAGTCTAAATCATATAAATAATGGTTGACGCAATCTCAAAATTATTTCCTTGTATAGTCAACTACCTAATGCTTGATATTGTCATTGTGACTAAAAGTTTTCACATAGTTTAGCAAAGATTGAATTGCAACTACTTAACCTCATCTCTTTATTCTTTCACTATTTCTTCTCTTTTGTTTTTGTTTAACTCATGAACTATTCTTTCAATTTCAAGATTGAATTCCACAAGTTCTTCACCACTTGATCATGTCATGCACCAGCAAGAACCATGAAATGATAATAATAATAATAATAAATAATAAATTAAAATTAAATATATTAAAATCAAATCAAAAAAAAATTTTCATAATGATAGGGTTTCTAATTGTTGGCAACAACTCAAAAGACTTGATGATTGCAAATAATTACTACCAAGTGCATTAGTCCCTGAAGTGATCTAGATAATGAATATAGTATCATCCCAAGAGAATTGAAAGAAATTAAGTGTCAAAACACTAATTAATCCTAACTTTATTTAAAAGATTGATTCCAAATATTAGAAAACTAAAGAAGAATTAATAAAATGATAAAGAAAAAAAAATAAATGCTAAACAAGAAGATTAAACCATAAGAGAATATTCTAGGATTTTTGGGTTTACCACACCAAGGTTGCATAGAATTATTGCTAAACTACTATTAAGAAAAGGGCTTATTCATAAGCCACTCTAATTTCCTATCTTATTCAATACTCTTTCACAGGTCCTATTGAATCTACCTTTACTTATTATCCTATTATACCTCTATGTAGATTAAAATAGATAAAAGAGTAAAATCTAGCTTAATTGATCTTTTTGTAATCCAACCATCATTATTGTATGAAAATTAATTCATCCTAAAAATGTCAAAAACCAAATTAAACATTGAAAATATGAAGAGTTTTAGGAGAAAAAAATGATGAAATAGCTTTAAGGCTACTCCCTTGAAAATGTTATGACTCCTCTTCTCTTGATCTCTTCACTTTGCTTTTCCTTGGGTTTATAGTTCTCTCTTCTTCACTATATGGTTGTGTATGTTTTTGCTCCTTTTCATGCCTCCTTTATAGTATGGTAGTCCCTCTTGTCAATTAGGGTTTCCTATCTCCAGTCAACTTTTAAACATTTTCTAGCCAATATTTTGTGGCTTAAATATCATTATTTCTAGAAATCAAATTAAACTTTGATCATTGGAAAGTTGTAGTCTTGTCTCTTAACTTTCTTTGGCCACATGAGTCACTCAATTTATATTTTTGTGGCAAACATTACATCTAAAATACCGCACTATGTTCAATTAGTAACATGACATAATCCTAATAATCTTTGGTTTCCTAATTGGATAGGATTCCTCTTCCGGTAAATCTCCAAATCTTACCAAATTCTTCTTTAGAATTCTTTTATTTTTTTTTTTTTGTTCCACCATTAATATTCTTTATGTTTACAGCCTAAATTAAGTCTAAATATTCACTTTATTCCTTTTCTACAAATGAAAGTAAGAAAGTGTAAAATTAGAATAAAATTGAACTTAAGTTGGAATGAAAGTACTAATTTAAGATCAAAATTATATGCAATTACATATCAAATTAGATATTATCAATTGATATAATGAGGGGAACCCTATTTGTAGTCAATAAGGCAATATAATAAGAATTTGAACTTAGATCAGGCTCTTCCAAACTTCTCTATGGGAACACATTTTGGAAATAAATTGGAGAATACATAACATGATTAGTGGAAAATAATACTTGCTTTTCATTTCAATAGAAAAATAAGATGCTAAGTAAGAAACACCAAAAAAAAAAATCCCACACCAATAAGTAACATAAATCCCAAGCATAAAGAGTGCAATTTTTCAGTAGGCATTGAAATGTTTGCATTGGGCACCAAGTCCAACAAATAAAAAAAATTAGTGTTGAAGCCACAAATTGACCCAATTATGAATGGACCTACTCCTATTGTCCTAGATCTTGTATTGCTTTTTGCCAAGGCTTTCCATAAGAGAAATTAAAATACTATTTTCAATCAAAAGCCATTGCAGCCTAAACCACCTGACCCAACTTTAACATCCTTAGTTATATCTCTTGGTAAGGATTGACGAAGAAAAAGAAGCAAAAAAAAAAAAGTGAACTAAGCTCATCCCTACTCATTCTCCACTCCTAAAAAAATCATATTAGCACCAGGATGTAGCAGGATGATAATGGATTAGGCTTAGATATTATAGAGACAATTTAGAGCTTACCTTTAAAGTCTAAAGTTACTGCATTGTCCTTTGTTCCTTATTCTTAATGAATATACTAGCCTAGAATTTATCTAGTGAAAGTAAAAGGAGAATTACCCAAAACACTCAATGATTTTAATTTGATGCATAAATCATGTATAGTAGCTATTCAAGAATCTCATATTAAAATTGAGAGGGAGAAAAAATGATTGAAGACATGATTTTTAAAGGAGTTTGTCAAGTTAATCCTTTGGGTTTTTCAAGTGGAGTTTAAGTACTTTGGGACACAGAGAAAATTCACATTAAGATTTCACAGAATCCATTATAGACCATTTATTATTGAATTTGATAATCATTAGCTTATATGGGTACTCTCATGTATATGTGCCCACCCAAATGAGCTAATTCAAGATAATTTGTGGAGGGATCCTAAAATAGTAGCCTAAACTAGTCCTCCTCCATGGGGCTCTTATAAGTGATTTTAATTATATATTGCATGAATGCCGCATTAGCTACATTATGCAAACATGGTCTGTTGACATATGATAAAGAATGAGATGTGTATAAGAAGTGGTCAAATCGATTATGCCATGTCTAACTAAATTTTTAGGAAGTTACTTGTGTGTTACAGGTTTTTGTTTATAACTTGCAAATAGGAAGATCATGCCTTGTAATTAACAGTCATTCTAGTTTTCTGTTAACTTCCTTTTGTATTTAAGAAAGATGCACTAAATGAAGAATTAGTACAACATTTTTAGCTTTATATTCTTACCATTCCTTCTTATGAGTTTTTTTTTCTTCATCTATATAAAAAACCCAACAATATTGATATCAGACCCAAACTTCTTTAGGGATCTATGAGTTGAGTGAACCAAAAATGCAAACAAGAACTTTCTATGGAAACATAGCAACACACAAAACCCTTAATCAAATGGAGTTAGATTAGATATTTTTAGTTGAACCACTGGTGTTTGATTGTGACAATTATCAAACTTGGGCTATTATTTGAATGGTTATTCATTTGGATGCTTTGGATATGTGGGAAGTAGTGGAGGATGACTATGAAGTTCCTACACTACCTATTAATCTAAGAGTTGTTCAACTTAAGAATCATAAGGAGGAAAAGTCCAACTAAAGGTACAAGGCCATTATTTGATATAGTAGCTTATCCAAGGCTTACAAAATTTTCCAACCATAAAATGGAAAAGCTCTTATGAGCAAAGATGTCAAGATAGAAAAGTTGTCTAAAAAGGAGCAGCACTCAAAGTGTTAGCAAAATCCTGAGGATGACATAGATAAAGGACCAATTAAAGGTACAAGGCCATTATTTGATATTTATGAAAGGTGTAACATTGCTATTTTTTAGCATGTAGAGTTTAAAGAGGTAAAGAAGGATGAAAAATGGATTGAAGCAATAAAAGAGGAGCTCAAATTTGATTAAAAGAAATGACATTTAGGAGTTGGTGAATAGATCTCAATACAAAAAGCTCATAGGTGTCAAATGGGCTTATAGAACCAAACTCAATGCAAATGTAAACAATTATAAAGCCAGATTAGTTGTGAAAAGGTACGCTCAAGTGCTTCAAATAGATTTCTCTAAGATTTTTTTTCTCTACTAGCAAGACTTGGTGCAATTAGAATGTTCCTTTCCTCAATAGCATAGAAGAGATGCCAGGTTTACCCATTATATGTTAAAAATGTGTGTTTTTAAAATGGTTATTTGTAGGAGATCTTTGTAGAGTAGCCAAAAGATTTTCAAGTCAAGGCACAATAAGAGAAGTTCTACTCATTAAAGAAGGCCTTGTATGACCTTAAATTGGCTCTTAGGGTCTAGTATAGTAAAATTGATGAGCACCTACTAGGACTTGGCTTTGATGAAAGTCTATGTGAAGCTATGATAAATGTAGAATGCTAATTAGATTATAGTCTCTATTTATGTTGATGACATGCTTGAGCTAAGAACTGATGAGGAGCTAATAAAGGAGTTTTAGGCTTAAATGGTCTTAAGTATTTGAGATGATAGACTTTTGCTTAATTTCCTACTTCTTAGGATAGGAGGTGAAGCAAAATTAAGATGAATTCTTTATATGCCAAAAGAAATATGTAGGGAAAATACTTAAAAATTTTTATATAGAGGACTATAAATGAACAAACATTTCAATGAATTTGATGGAAAAATTTAGCAAGGATGATGGATCAGACATTATGTTTGTAGTGACCTTGCTCTTACAATTCTTGCTGTGTGCCAGTAAGGTGAACTTTCAAGCTCCTAAAAGGATTGTCAGATATATGAAGGGCACCATAAATTATTGTATCAAACATTTCTATTGTCAAGATTTTAAACTCTATGGTTATTTTGATAGTGATTAGGTGGGTTCAATTGATGAGATGAGATGCAGAATAATAAGTCTTAGTTTCAACTCTAGATCAAGAATGTTATCATAATGCTCAAAGAAGCAAGAAGTGATAACTCAGACAAATTGTTAAGGCTGAGCATGTTGAAGCCACTATTGCTATAAATCAAGCACTTCTGTATTGTGGATTCCATTGAGTGGTGACTTAACCATAGCATTTCTATATCTCTTGATTGGATCCCTTAAGAGTGGTGAGTGCTATCAGCCCTATTTCTCTAAGGTGGCTTAGTTTTCTCCTCTATCCTTGGAGTGAAGGTTATTGTTGGATCCTTTTCCCATATAGTTTGGTATCAAAGCATAACCCACAGGACCCAGGTTTTTATGGCTCATTGTGGATAGTGTATTGCAACTCCATAAAGCAATAGTAGTGATTTTGAGATGGATGAATTGAGGAGACAACTTCATGAACTCTAGTGACGCTTGAATTAGTATGGAGGGGGACACGTGATCATGATGATGATTCTTTTAGTGCTACTCATGAGAGCCTATTTTTTGATGATTATCAAGAATCAAGCAGTGGTTCCTCTTCTTCTCACTCATCTGTAAGAAGGAATCATTCCAACTTCAGAGGATTTGACATGAAGATTGAAATTTTTGAGAATGAGGGAAAAATGCAACTTGATGCGTTCCTTGATTGGTTGCATACTATTGAACATATTTTTAAATATAAGGAGTCTCCTAAGGATAGGAAGGTCAAGTTGGTGGCTCTAAAACTTAGGATGTATGCTTCTTTATGTTGGGAAAACTTAAAGAAATAGAGAGATTAAGAGGGGAGAAGAAAAATTAGAACATGGGAGAAAATGAAGGAGTTGAAAAGGAGATTTCTACTAGAGGATGATCAAATGGAGATGTATATGAAAATTCACTCTCTTGAGCAACAACCAAAAATGAGTGTGGAGGAATATATTGTGGAGTTTGAACAACTCATGATGAAGGGTGATGTGGTTGAACCAGAAGAGTAAACTATTGCCCAATACTTGAGAGGCTTGAAAAGGGAGATTAGTGATGTCATTTGATTACAACCATATTGGTCTTTCAATGATGTAAGAAAGCTTGCTTTGACTATTGAAAAGCAAAGGAAGGAGGTTCAAAGGTTGCTCCAAAATCAGCCACTAGAAGTCTTCCTTCAAACTGAGGAAGTGGTTCAAGTTCAAGGCCACTCTCTTTGACCAAGTCTTCTTGTGACAAAAGTGCTTCCAAAGGTGTCAAACAAGCTAGTTCTTCTAATAACAACTCAAAAAGATGTGTTAAATGCCAAGGCTATGGGCATATTGCTTCTAAATGCCCAAATTGTAGAGTTGTGACCTTCGTGGAGGATGATGTTGAAGAGAATGAAGAAGAGCTTGGTGACCCTACTTATGATGAAGTTATCTGTGCTAATGAGGATGAAATGCTTGTGATTCAGAGAAGTTTGAACATCACTTCTATGCAAGACAAAAAGCTGTGGGAAAGCATCTTCCATACTACTAGGTGCACTTCTCATGGAAAATTGTGTGACCTATTGATAGTGGAAGCACTTCTAATGTGGTAGCAACAAAGATGGTGGAGAATCTAAGCCTGAAAACTAGAGAGCATCCTCACCCTTACAAAATGTAATGGATTCACACAGGAACTGAGGTAAGGAAACAAAAATCATGCTTAGTAGAATTTTCTATTAGGCAAAACTATAAAGTTAAAGTCTGGTGTGATATTGCTCACATGGATGTTACTCACTTGCTGTTAGGTAGACCATGGTTATATGATAGGAAACTAGTTAATGATGGCTACAATAACACTTACTCATTTGTGAAGAAAGGTGTTATAATTGTTTTAGTTCCAATGAAACCAGATCATGTTCCCAAGTATACAAATGGGGAGTGGAATACTTTACTTTCTGGCAATTTGATTGAAAATATGTTTTTAAAAGGCAAAGAGATGTATGCTGTTATGCTTGTGGAAGAATCAATTGCTAAATTAAGGGAACATAATCCACTAGTTCAACCTCTATTAGAAGAATTTGCAGATGTTATGCCAAAAGAAAAACCTCCCGGCCTACCACTAATGAGAGATATCCAGCACAAAATTGTCTAATTCTAGGCACTATCCTCCCACACAGAGCAACTTATCGCATGAATCCTAAAGAACATGAAGAGTTGCAGTGGCAAGTTGAAGATTTGATAATGAAGAAGGGATTTGTGAGAGAAAGCATGAGTCCATGTGCTGTTCCAGCCCTCTTGGTACCCGTGAAGGATGGATCTTGGTGTACATGCACAGATAGTAGAGCCATCAATAGAATTACTATCAATTATATGTTTCCTATTCCTAAACTTGATGATTTACTTGATTAATTACATTGTTTTGTTATTTTCTCTAAAATTGATCTTGAAAGTGCTTATCATCAAATTTGAATGAGACCTGGAGATGAGTGGAAGATAGCCTTTAAAACTAGAAATGGTCTCTGAGTAGCTGGTCATGCCATTTGGGCTTTCTAATGCACCTAGCACTCTCATGTAACCTATGACTCATGTCTTTAAACCATTCATGGGTAAATTTGTTGTTGTGTACCTTGATGACATTCTTGGTTACAGCAAATCTGATTCTCAACACTTGGAGCATTTGAAACAAGTGTTTCAGGTGCTAACAGAGCAGAAGTTGTACCCTAATGCAAAGAAATGCCAATTCTACATGAATAGCATTATGTTTCTTGGTTATGTTGTATCTTCAGCGGGAATTGAAGTTGACCCAAACAAGGTTGAGGTGATTGCTAGTTGGCCCACTCCTAAATCCATTCATGATGTAAGAAGCTTTCATGGCCTTATATCATTTTACTGGAGATCTATCAAAGGATTCAGCAATCTTGTTGCTCCTATCACTGAGTGCTTGAAGGGGAATTCATTCCAGTGGATAGAAACTACCCAAAAGCGCTTTGAGTTAACAAAGAAGATGACTGTTGATGCTCTAGTGCTTTTACTTCCAGATTTTGAAAAGATGTTTTAAGTTGAAGCAAATGGCATCTACTTTTTTTAAAAGTAAAAGAATCTTCTTTTCAAAAAGCAAAAGCATTTGTTTTTCACCAAAAGCAACTGTCTTCAAGCTTCAAGCATCTTGTCAAGCTACAAGCATCCGAGGCCCAAGCATCTATAAATGGTCTCACTTATCAAGCATATATATATATATATTCCATGTGATAGAAAAGTGATACTTTCAAGTATTGGCACAACACATGTCCATTAACACGTAGGGCTGTTATTCATTAGCATCACTTCGTAAAACAAACAAATCGATATTTCTATACTATACTTGGCAGCTGGTTTGGACAAGTCAATATTTCAGCAAGTTCTCCACTGAAGCAATCGAAATAAATGGTTAGTAACAATGAAATTGACCCAACAAGTTATATGCCTTGGACACCACCAAAGTATATAATTGCCCTCCTAATCCAAGTGAAACAAACAAAAGAAACATGAGTTAGGATAAATAAATTTCTCTAGCACAATAAGCCATTATCACTATTAGACGTAATTGTAAGATTGATAACAAATGCTTAATTCAAAGATTAGAGCTTTTGTTTCTGATATGCATAATTGCAACTAGGAAAACATACATAAAATGTGGATTATGATAAAACATCATCCAAAATTATCTAGTCAACAAGAACTAACAATTTGTTATTTCATTTGAGCATAATGTTACAATATTTGTACTACATCTCAAAGCTTGTAAGAGAATGAGTACTAAATTGTCACATGTTCCAACATAATGGCAAGTAACAATTAGTTGGGAGTAGTCAAATAAAAGCTTGGTAATCTACTATGACTTCATAAGGCATTCTACTTTCTTTCAAGGTATTTTTCATGCATTGAACATGAAATTTCAAAGAGCACTAAGGTTAATGCAACATAATCTCGCGGAATCATGTTTTTTACCTTTAAATTAGTCTTACTAACTATTGACACCTTGTAATGGTGTGATGGGATTGAATAAATGGTTGTTTAGAGCCACACCAAGTTGTTTCCCACCAAAAATAAAATATTGAAGAACTCTTATCTAAATTCTTTAGTCTGTCCATTGGTTCTCTATAGATTTGGTAAATATGTTAATAAATAATGATGAAATCAAGTAACACAAAAGAAATGATCATACTAACTCAAACATGGCTCCAAAACACAAGTAATGATCATAATAGCAAAAGTAACTAGTGCTCCATGAGTTTGCTATCTAAAAATACAACAAAAACCATCACCATCTCATCTCATGACTAAATTGAAAATTGTACCTCTTTTTTTTTTTTTTTTAAGTTTTAGATGCAGTAGTTTGCAAGCCCAAAGTGATAGCAAGAAACAAAAACATCTACTTAATGTACTACACAACTAAATAATAGATATTTTCAATAATACAACAAAAAAAAAATATAGCCAACAATGGCAACAATTTCTCAACTAATAGCCTTGGAAATACCTTTGTTTTCATCAATTAGAATTGTAATAATTTCCAAAAATTTTAGGAAAAATCTAATTTAATGATAATTAAAAAGGATTTATCATAGCACATAACCTACAAACAAGTGATCCTTTTTGCTAATTTAACTTGTTGTAATATTATATATTATTTTTTTGTTGATTATTCTCTAACAATCCTAGGGATTGTTTCAATTTCAATAGACAAATTGTTATGATATATCATGTTATAGCATCTATCCTCTCAAGATAGGACAGATCTTCCCACCAATATATATTTCAAATAGGTTACAGAAATAACTCTTTTCATTAACCCTGCATCATAGTCCTTTTTAAATTGAAGTATTGAAGATAATTCACAAAGATCTTTCTTAGTGCATTATGGGTGATGAAAGAAGACCTTTATATAATTTGTTTGGTTTTATTACTCATAAGTAAGAATTACAATGGTAACAACTAGCTAATTCAATACATGAAATAACTAGTTTAATGGTCAAATAAATGGATTGTCCAATGATTATAGCATGCATAGCCGAACAATCATAAAATATTTAGTTTGACTAAATGTTAAATTGTGATAATTAGCCTTTGAAAATACACTAATTTGCAACAGGTTCTTCTGTCTATTATTTATCTTAGAATTAGGACAAAGAATGAAATTCATTCTTTCTCCTTAAAGAGTATGGTCATTCTCACTTTGCAATCATGCTCGTAGATATCATTACTTTTGAAAGACAAGTACTATTATAATTATGCAACATTTTGAGGATTAATCCTAACCATTGGCAATGCCAAGGGAAAACAAGAAAATATCAAAGGATATACTTTATTTTTTCTTTCTCCAAATTGACTGCTATAAATTGGCTTGATGTAATTTTAAAAATATTTGATTGAAATGAAATTAAACCAACAAAATAATCAAAACCTTGATTTTTTTTATATTTCTCCTTTTATTGTCTATTCTCTAATAGTAGAAGAAAGTTAAAATGTTTAGTTTGATCAATTCACTTAATCTCACATTTATAGAAGAAACACCCAAACCTTAATGTAAGAAGCAAAGATAGAGAAAGAGTAAGAAACACCCAAACCTTTGTGAACAACAGCTTGCTCCTTTTTATGGCAGAATATCACCTCTTATCATGTAATCTTTCTCATCATAATCTTAGCTGCCCTTCAGTCCACCAATCACACATCCCTAATTTTCAGCAGCAATTAAAACTTCCACTAATAGCAGTGTGCTTCTGTTTCAAGTTGTTCTTTCCTAATCTGTCCCCTTAATTTTTGCACTTTATTTCGCTGATAAGTCTCCTTTAGTCCCTGAAATAGTTGTACAATCTTGGTTGCTGATCTTTCTCTACATATAATGCCCAATGATCTCATTAAAATCACATTTTAAATCTTGTAATTCCAGAAAATTCAACTTGTAATGAAGTTTATACCTTGAAAATGATTGAATCAGACCAAGCTATAACTTAAAAGTTGTAGTCCCATGTCTAAGCTTTCTGTATGTTCAAGAGTCAAATCAATCTGACATTACCTCCTTTATTTTTTTTTAAGGCATTCAAATGGTTGACTGCAGAAACTTACTTAGGATGTCATGTAAATTAATTTCCTTTGACTCCTTAGCCTTTTTGTCCTCTAATTCACATCATAATCTTTAAAAGTTACTTCTAAAATCACTTACCTACAAAACACTCACTAAACATATCAAATGGCCAATTTAACAAACATAAATTATAAAATAATAAAACACAAATGATGTCACAATTATGACACTATCAAATACCCCCAAACTTACCATTTTCTTGTCCTTGAGTAGATCAAACAAAACTGAATGAAATAAATTCTAACTCATTTTCATATGAATTTTGATTGCATTTAGCACATGCAACAAGCCATTGAACCCTTAGGCCACCCCTAATGGATGAGTTGTGCCTTGTGAGTGTTTTCAGAAAATCTATCCACGAAATCTTACATGAATGCAATTTATGTCTTCAAAGGAAAACAATAGCTAGCAAAATAACACCCTTAACATGTTGATTCTAAACTCAGAATTCCACAAAAGCAAATTCGTCATGTATGATAGATTACTCCCCCATCCATGCATACCTCTTAATCTATTTATGCACATTTACAATCAACATAATCAAATATGTGACACTTTTCTTGCAATCTTGCTTTCAACTACTATGAGCAAAAGTAGCCAATTGAGTATATATACATATATATATAGTATCTCTTTTTTTTTAACAAAAAAAAAAAAACAAAAGAAAAATCTTTCATGCTCACTTGCCTTTTGATGTGAATATTATCATTTGTAATGAAAGCACCTGACTAATCAGTATGTAATTGACTTATTGTGCTTTATGTACTCATATCTTAAGCCATTGTTTGACATGAAAGTTGAAATGGGTGTCATGTCAAACTTCTAGTTACTAAGCAACTCAAAACATTGGAGTAATTTTAATTTTGTTTTTGAATTACTTGTTTACTTAAACTCTACTTAGGCCTAGCTTCAAGGGATAACTAGAAGCAAAACATCACATAAATGACCATGCTTTCTCATAGATACACATAAACCTCAATAGGAACACATATACTTCAACAGTCATAATAATCAAACACTTTCAACTCAATGAATAAGCACTCATTAATTTTAAATCAATAACCAAGTAAAAAGAGTATCATTCACTAAATCCATAATGAAAGAGAGAGAAAACTAAATAAATGGATAAAAAATACCCCTAAACCTACATGATGGCATCAAGTTGATGCTTGCCCCTAAGTCTAGCATAGCCTTTTCCATACTGGCATTCCCCATAGTTATATTTATGTTAAAACTTCTTGGATCCTTTAATTTAGGTGGTAATTTATGTTGCAGCATAGTATTTACTATTTTAGAAACAATTACCTTCTCATTTAGTTCATACTTATGCTTAAAAGTGTTGAATTTTTTCAAGAATTTTGCATAATATTGCATTTTCCTAATTATGTTAAGCAAAGGTAAGTTCATAATAAACTTTAACAAGATATCATGGATGTTAGAAAATGACTTATCCAATTTGCTTTTCTTCAAACAACCTAGAAAAGGAGCTGTTAGCACATATGGTTTTGATGTGTCATAAGGTTTTGATTGACTCCTATTGTTGCCCCTCCTTAGTTTCTTTGGCTAAAAAAAAAATGTTATAACCTTATTATCAATTATCTTACCACTTCTTAGTTTTGTAATGACTTTAGCTTGCATAGATTAGCTAGGCAGTTTTCCTGGTACATGGCCTTGGATGGCCTCAGCAATCTGTCCCACTTGCACTTTAACTTTCACAAAGATGCTTCCTATTGCTGGAATTTTCAGTCATTGTTCTGTTGATTACTTTGACAAACTTGTATGAAGTTTTGCAAAGTCCCTTCTAACATAGGCTTTCTAGGTTGAAAGAAAGATCCAACTTGATTTTGATTCTGGTTGCTGCTTGAAGAGAAATTTGGATGATTCCTCCACCTAGGAGAATTGGAATTAGAGTAAAGGTCATTCTCAACCTTTGGGTTCTAAGCATTCATCATATTTGCCTACCATACCATTTCTATAAATTGCCAATGAGAGGGACAAATGTTAGTAGAATGACTATTAACTCCATAGATGGCACATAACTCACTAGAAGCATTTGGCCTTGCACCCATCATCATTGTGCACATGTTTTTCATCTACTGTGTCAATTCTTACATATGCATGGCTAAGTCAATGTGAGAATTCAACTCATCAATGCCTCTCAACTTCCTTCTAATACTCTTCTACAGAAAACTAGTTCCAAGAATCTCATAATCTCTTGCACTGTCCTTTCTCTCATTGCACCCTCTGTAGCATTATCTACCATGGCTTGACAAGCCTGGGTTAGTCCCTCATAAAAGAATTGATTTTGAAGTTCTAAGGTATACCTATGATGTGGACATTGGGTTAATAACAACTTGAAATGCTCCCATGCCTTATGGAAAGCCTCATCATTTGCCTGGGTGAATGTAGCAATATTACACCTTAATTATTTGGTCTTGGCATGTGAATGAAATTCATCAATGAACTTGTTGTACACTTGCTCCCATTTCATCAATGAAGTTGGGGTCACTCCCGCAAACCATATTTTTGCACAATCCTTCACAATCTAAGGAAAACACCTCAACTATAATTGATCATTAGTTGGACCTTGCAAAGGAAATGTTTGAACCATAGTGTAAAAATCATGAATGGGCATTAAAAGATGCTTAGAAGTAGCACCATGAAAAGAAGGAAGCATATTATAATTAATGTTCTTAAGCTTATAATTTCAAGAACTATGCAAGATAAAGAAGTTTCAATGATCAGTTGTGCATAGTCCTTCATAGGACAACCTTTAGGTGCCATGGCGGTATTTTGCTCCAACTCATCATCTTCCTTAGATTCAAAATGTGATAATGAACATGAAGCTTGTCTTCCTTATTTTTGTTTTCTTGACTTTCAATGTTACATTTGTATAGACAACTATTCTATTCTCAATGATCATAGACCAAGCATTCACTCTTTGAAGATTAAAAAAATAGTAATAAAATAAAATGAAAAATGTGTAGCAAGATAAAATTGAAAAAATTCATTCAAATCTCCAACAATGGCAGCAAAAACTTGATGGACAAAAGGTTATACCTTGTAAGTGAACAAATATAGCACACAAATGCAAGGGTAGATTCCACAATGATTTGTCTAATTTATTCAAATCATCCAACTTTGCAGTAGATAAGTTATGTCATACATATGGCAATAGTCAAATTGGTACCATAAAAAAAAAAAGAGTTTTGATAAGGAACTTAATAGTTTAAACTATTCAAAATAGACTGGCAACTTGTAAGTAAATTAATAATATAGTGGACAATTGTAACTAAACACAAAGAGATAAAGACTAGGAATCTGATATCACCATACACATCAATTCTATGTCTTTAACAATTATCAATTTAATTTTAGGGTTCAGTCTCACTTGGCATGATCATTCCATTGGCATCAGCTATAATCAAATATTCCTAATCATTCAACTACCTTGGTATCTCTCATTTGATGACTAAAAACTCATTATCCCACAAGAATGATAAGGACCAAAATTCTATCTTAGCACGATGTCCACATCAATAAGAAATAATTCATTCAAGAGAGCACAAACAACATGTGAATATGGCATCTTCCTTAGATGTGTCTCATATAACTATGTTCATATTCAATATAGATAATAGATGATATAAACTTAGTATGGAATTAAGCATAATGAATGAAATTAAAATATTGAACTCAAGCACAACACAAGGAAATCTATGTAGGTTACATCATATTCCTAGTTATGAATTTAGTTCAAAAACATCATGGCAAAACAAAACAAGCACCATACATGACAGAAAAATTAAATTCAAAAGAACCTTTCCCTTTTACCAATCCAACTTCACACACTTCAGCCCATCCAATTTGCACCTCTTTTGTTTTTTTTTTGCTTTCTCCTTTCGTTTTTGAACAACAGATTACTCCCTTTTTATAGCAGAATATCACCTCTTATCATGTAATCTTTCTCTCATAATCTTAGTTGCCATCTAATCCACCAAACACACGTCCCCAATTTTTAGCAGCAATTAAAACTTGTGCAACATTTCTATTTCAGGTTGTTCTTTTCTAATCTATTCCTTTAATTTAAGTACTTTATTTCATTGATATGTCTCCTTTAATCCCTGAAATAGTTGTACAATCATGGCTGCTGATCTTTCTCCATAAATCATGCCCAATGATCTCATTAAAAATCACATTGTAAATCTCATAATTCCATCAAATTCAACTTGCAATTAAAATTCTGCCTTGAAAATGATTAAATTGGACTGTGCTATGAACTCAAAAGTTGTAGATTGATGTCTAAGCTTTCGTAGGTTCAAGAGTCACATCAATTCGACATCAAGTCCTATATATTTTTAAGGCATTCAAGAGGTTGATTACAAGAAATTGATTAGGATGTCTTGTAAATTAATTTCCTTTACTCCTTTTCCTTTTTGTCCTCCAATTCATGTCATAATCATCAAAAGTTAATTCTAAAATCTCTTACCTACAAAACACTCACTAAAGATATCAAACGATCAATTTAAGAAGCATAAATCATAAAAAAATAAAACACAAATTATGTCACAATTGTGACACTATCATTGACTAATGATCTTAATTCTATTGAATTCATGAAAATAAAAGAGTAGAGGAGAAGGAATATGATTTTGATTAAGCTAATAAAAAAGAAAACAAAAGACTAGCTGTAATTAAAACTAATAGATGAACACACCTTTGACAATAAGGATATTTACACCATTGGATTCACAACAGATCATTGACACTAAAGATCATTAATTCTTTAACTGAATATTTGGTTTAGAATAATTTAAAAAATTCCATTACTCTAAATCTAGGACAAGCTCTTTAAATATAATTTATTGATAGCATTAAAGATAAGAAAGATAGCTGAACCTAAACAACAAATTCAAAAGCTGATTTTTCTAATTTAGACCATCATGTTCACCATTGAAGTTAGACAAAGATGACAATAATTATCAATTTCTAGTTATTACTTGGTGTTAGAATTACTTACTTGAATTCTAAATTAGCATTAGATCATAAAGTATAATTGTCTAGTATGCTCCTAGATCAAACAATATAACAATATAATTATAAATAATAATAATAATAATAGAATAGCATGAGAATTCAATGTAAAGAATTAGATTATAAATAAAAATCAATAAGTTTCAAATGCTTCCTTTAATGATTTCAATCCTTATAACTAAAAATAAAACCCTAACCTTGCATATCATAGGCCTATACAAGAAAGAAAGAAAAGATAGGTATGCATATGTACATGCTTTTGGTAGTCTAACATATCTACTTATAGCTTTAAGGGATAATAAAATTAACCTAAAAGAAGGATAGACTTCCTCTTTGGAACCAACGTAGCTTTTTTAGAGAACAACTCCTAATTAGATTACAATAGCTTTGACCAGCCTATAAGTTGGATTTAGGACACTGGTTTATGGCTCAATTTTTCTTGGATCTCCACAAATAAGCCTATTTTAGAAAGTTTAGGATGTCTATTTTAATTCTCATGAACGATCCAAATCCATCAAATAATGTTTAGAATGTGAAAATTTTCAAAATAACCTCTAGTGGTCAAATATTTTAAAAATTGCATCTTTAAACTTCCAAATTGCTCAAATCCACTTGGTCTTTTCCTTAAACATAAAATTAACCTGAATAAGTACATATAGGAAAAAAATACAGTAAAAAAGGCTAAATATATGATAATAAATATAATCCACATAAACACTTATTAGAAAAGCAACAACCAAGATAGTCTAAAATGTTCCTATATAAGGAACTAAGCTACTGTAATAGAGTTTTAAGCTTTTCCTCAAAAATTTTTTGTCTTCTCTTCTCATGCTTTCTTATCTAATGCTAACAAAGGGTATCAAAGCTCCTTTGATCCTACAAAGGTTGTGAGAAAAGTTAGAGAGAGGAAACAAAGAGTGTAACTGCAGCAAAGAAGTGTCTCACTTCCCGCACTTTTAATCGTTAATGGCACCAATTACAAGTTGTGGTTAGTAAAGATGAATGCCTATTTGAGGGCCTTTGACCTTTGGGATATAGTGGAAACAAGAGGAGAGCCTCCTACTCTACTTGAGAATCACACTGTAAATTTGATTAAGCAAAAAATAGTGGAAAGCTTGGAGAAGTTTAAAGCACTTACATGTATCCAATTATCACTCTCAAATGTCATTTTCATAAAGCTAATGACAAGTGAGTTAGCCAAAGAAGCATGGGAAAAGCTTCGAGATGAGTTCTATGACAGTGATAAAATAAGACAAATGAAGTTTTTAAACTTAAAAAGAGCATTTGTGATGTTGAGAAGGCTCTTATAAAATCTTTCTTGTATGGCCTACATGAAGCTCCCAGGCCCCGGTACAATAGAATAGACCCTTTCTTGCGTAGTTAACACTTTTGGAGTGATAATGATACCATATGGTATGTCACAAAGAAATTTGTCTGAGGAATACTGATAGTGCCTTTTTTTGTTTGATAAATTAACTGTGACAAGAAGAAATAAAGAGGAATTAATCAAGTTCAAAGTTGAAATGCAAGGTAAGTTTGATGTGTCAAACTTAAGACACATTGGGTACTTGCTTGGGCTTGAAGTTCATCAATCTGATGATGGCATCTTCCTATGTCATGAGAAGTATGCCTAAAAAAATTTTGAAAAGGTTTAGAATGTAACATTTCAAACTAGTAGCAGCACCGCTAGTTGTGAATGTAAAACTAGGAAAGGAAGATGATGCAAAGCTAGCAGATTCATCCAAATATAAAAGTTTAATTGGAAGTTTGTTGTACTTAACTACCACAAGAGCAAACCTGATATTTGTAGCTAGTGTGTTATTAAGGTTTGATGTAAAAGCCAATGTTCAATCTGATGTAGCTAAGAGAGTCTCGAGGTACTTAAAAGGGACAAGTCAGATTGGAATACGTTATAAACTAGTTGAAGAGGGCAAATTGATAGGTTTTGTAGTCAATGATTGGGCAAGTAGCTTGGAAGATATGAAATGCACCTTAGGTTATGCTTTCTCACTTGGGTTAGGAATGTTTTCTTGCAATTCCAAGAAGCAAGAGGTGGTATCCCAATCTATTATACAGGCAAAGTATGTGGCAATAGCAGCGGCAGCTGTAGCAGTGAGCCAAGCAATATGGTAGAGAAAAATTCTCAGGGTCCATTGCTTTGAACAAACAACAACAATAACAATTATGTGTGACAAAAAATTTGTAATTGGAATTGAAAAAATTGCAATACAGTATGGTAGGAAAAAGCATACAAATGTTAAGTTTCATGCAATCAGAGAAGCTAAAAGAAATGAGGGAATAAAATTAAAGTTAAGGTATTGCATATCAAAAGATCAACTAGTGAATATTTTAACAAAGTCTCAACCAAAGTCTAATTTTTGAAAGTTGGAAGTCATGCTTGGAGTCTCCAGTAAAAATCTCAAGGAGGAGTGTTTATGCACTTGATAATTTTGTTGGAGACTCAAGAAGTTGGAAAAGAAAATTTAGAAGTAGGAGTTGAGAAGTGGAAGGAGAAGCAATAGTGAAGAAGTTGCAGAACCAACAACTTAATTAAAGACGGTAACTAGTTTTTGTACCTGGTAGTTAGTAACCAAGTTTAGTTGTATTCCTTAAGCTTTGGAATTTGTTAGACTATAATATAGATAGTTGTATATGAGTTGCTTTGTAAGCAGTGAACGAGCAACCAAAATAATGTAAAATGTTCCTATATAAGGAACTGAACCACAACAATGAAGTTTTAAGCTTTTCTCCAGAAATTTCTTATCTTCTCTTCTTATTATTTCTTCTTTGACACTAAAACTACAGCAACCATTATTGAAAATGGGCACCTTGATCATTCTACAAAAATTTCTACAATTATCCCATTTGGTTAAATGATCTTTATGTGTATTTCTTTATTGGAAGGATTTTAATGGATCTAAACTTCCTAAGATAGAATCGCATACATTTTGCAATGGAATTAGTGATAGGTGTAGACATTTAAGTTAATTTCATGATTCCTTTATGTGAATGACTACATGAAATGAAAGAAGAAGCCCTATTACATAGAAATTAAGTGACAGTCTCATCCTTCTGTTCTAGCCAAGTAAGAAAAGCCATTCAAGATGAGAACTCTTTTGTTTGATCAAACTTAATGGATTCAATCTACCAGTAGTGTATTAATGTGCATGTCACAATGAAATTAACATTTGTTGTAGACATAGATGTTAATTGCATGCTTATTTTTGTGAAGGATTCCTTGCAATGAAAGAAGATACCTTATTACCAAGAAATCAATTAGCATAATCAAGTTTTAGCAATGAATGAATGTATCCTAGTAAAGAAAGCTAATAAAAAGAAATAACTTTTTTACTCAATGGACTTCAATGGTTTCAAACTACCTGAAATCATTTTTATAGTAACAAAGAGATGTCTCTTTTTTTAGGCAATGAACAATTCTCTTGTAGTAATGAAAGCCATTCTCTTCTTTATTTTTGGTGAATTTGAACAGATTTATCATATCCAACATATAATTATGCATACCTCGGAATTAAATTAGTTTTCAATGTATACATTTAAGTTAATTTCATAATTCCTTTGTGTGAAGGACTTCTTGGAACCAAAGGAGAAACCTTATTAGTTAGAAATGAAGTGTCAATCTCATGTTTCAGAGGATGAACCATTTTATCCATGTGAGAAAAACTATTCAAGATTAATGACTTGTTTGTTTTATCAAAATAATTGGACTTGGACTACCTAAGGGTATTTAAAGTGCATATAATGAAATTAATTTTCTTCTTAGACGTATATGTTAATTAAATGATTATTCTTTATGAATGATTCCTTGTAAGTGTTATTGAAAAGGAATTAGGTGATGGTCCTAAGTTTCAAGCAATGAATGATTCTCTCCTTGTAAAGAAAAATAGTCTAGAGTAATAATGGCTCCTTTAATTGATGGCCTTCAATTGTTTTAGGTTAACAAAATGAGAAGCCTTGTTGCAAGTAATAAAATGATAAACTCATGTTTCAAAATAATGAACAAATATATCTTACTAAAGAATTCTAATCGAGAGTAAAGGCTTCATTATTGGATGGACTTCAATATATTCAACTACTAAAGATAGAAAATAATATGCATCTCACAATAAAATTAGTGATCATTATAGACTTTTTAGTCAATTTCATGGTTCCTTTGTGTGAAGTTTGAATTGACTCTTTAGAAGGAAAAGAGAAGCCTTATTAGCTAAAAATAAAGTCTTGGTCTCATGTTTCATCTAATGAATATCCATGTAAGAAAAGCTAATCATGATGAATGACTTCTTTT